>JBBBDQ010002203.1:980000-1220000 GCA_037127315.1 Ascarosepion bandense
AGTAGGGATTTGCGGCAGTGCATGATTATTTTAATGTCTTCGTCTGTAATTTTTACATGTTGTTGTGCCAGTTGTATAGCCTCATTTAATATGTTTTCTGTGATGGATGGGTAGAAGTCTACAATGTCGAATTGGATGAAAGTGGCTTTGTCCTTGTTTTTTATTGTTGTAAACCACTCTATGACAGCTTTGGTATTCTTCCATTGGTTAAGGTTTAATTTATTCCTTAAGTTGGTGTTGATAGATTCTAATATTTTTTGCTGATTTTTCCTATTTCGCTTTTTGCCGGGTTTATTAGTCGGAATGCAGGTCTTTCTACGAAGTTGGTTTTGTGATCTTTTGCTATCATGAAAGCTTGGTGTTCGGCTAATCGGTTTATTCTTTCATCTATCTTTAATTTGACGGCTATATGTTTAGCTTCTTGGTTTTTCGTGTTGTGTTCTTGGTTGCCTTCTTGTAGGATTGTGTGATCTTTTCAGTTATAAGTTCATTGTAGTCGGTGAGTTCCATTGTGTATATGGCTCATTTTATAAAAAATGTAAATTTCTAAATAAAATGTTTGGAATGCAGCCTTTTGTTTCCATAACCTTTTAGATTGTAGTATTGGCAACCTTAAGTGGTAGGAGTTTAAAATCTATCTGTAAAAAAAAAAATTGTTTTTAAAGATTTTTAAGTGGTCTTAAATTTTTGATCAGGAGTATATATATATATATATAACGTTATTGTAAATCGCCTGAAGACACCACTCATAGTAGAAACCTAGGTCGCGTAATAACTCGTTTACAAATGGAAAATAATAAAACAGTTCTACAATATAATTGTATTGAACACTTTTTAATACAAACAAATGTGCACTGGTCTAATTTTATTATGACCAAAAACAATCAATCAATCAATATATATATACATATTCTAAATTATAGTTTAGAACATGTACAAATTATAATTTACTACAAAAGTGTACATATTGTTTCCACATCAGGTAATTGATAATGCTGGCAATAAACGGTATTTTCAATCATTATTAATTACCTGATGAGACATTGTTTTTTCGATGTCGAAACATAATGAACACTTTTGTAGTAAATTATAATTTATACATGTTCTACACTATAACTTATAATAAATATTCATTGCTCTATTTCTATATTGAGCACTGTTTTAAATTAATGCTTTGAAAGTTGTTAATACTTTCTTCGCTTCTTTCATTTGGATATATATATATATATATATATATATATATATAAAGGTCTTTATTATAATAGGGAGGATACATATATATTCTTCACTATTCGACGATGTAATTATTGTAAAAAAATATTATAATAAACCAAACACACGGCAAGAGTTTTCATGACTTGTAGTAAAGTTTAATAATTGGCAGAGAAGAGAATGAGAATAAAGTGAGCCGACTTTGGCTCACTATTGCCTCTCTTTCTATAATCGTCACATGAGGGAAAGTATAATTGCAATTAACTTGACCGCTCTCAAGAGTGAAAATACAAAAAATTAACTCGACCGGTTTTAAAATTAAATACGCTCTTTTTAATTGGAGTAGATAGACTAAGCTATCGCCCGGTTCACACTCCACCCACGTCTATTGAACAGGTGAAAAGGCTCATCCCTTGTTTCCTGTTTAGGATGCGGTTTCCGGTTTTCTCTTTTCCAATCTTCTCACTTTTTTTTCAATTGGAGTAGATAGACTAAACTATCGCCCGGTTCACACTCCACCCACGTCTATTGAACAGGTGAAGAGGCTCATCCCTTGTTTCCTGTTTAGGATGCGGTTTCCGGTTTTCTCTTTTCCAATCTTCTCACTTTTTTGTTAATTGGAGTAGATAGACTAAACTAAGCCCGGTTCATACTCCACCCACGTCTATTGAACAGGTGAAAAGGCTCATCCATTGTTTCCTGTTTAGGATGCGGTTTCCGGTTTTCTCTTTTCCAATCTTTTCACCTTTTTTTTCAATTGGAGTAGATAGACTAAACTATCGCCCGGTTCACACTCCACCCACGTCTATTGAACAGGTGAAGAGGCTCATCCCTTGTTTCCTGTTTAGGATGCGGTTTCCGGTTTTCTCTTTTCCAATCTTCTCACTTTTTTTTCAATTGGAGTAGATAGACTAAACTAAAGCCCGGTTCACACTCCACCCACGTCTATTGAACAGGTGAAAAGGCTCATCCCTTGTTTCCTGTTTAGGATGCGGTTTCCGGTTTTCTCTTTTCCAATCTTTTCACTCCTATGTAGCCCCCTGCACATCAGTGGCGTTACCGCATTGCTCGGGGTGATATGATTAAAAAAATGTAACAAGGGGAAGGCAATGCAGTATTTGGCATTTGAAATGCAAAAAATTAATTTTATTAATTAAACCGGAACAATAATCCTTTGTCTCGTACCGGATCGAACTTTAAATCTAATCAATTTGTACCAGGCATGAGTCCAATCATTCCTGAAAGCTTCAACCGAATCTATCCTACGAGTCTTGACCACGGACAGACAGACAAAAAAACAAACAGACAGACAGACAAACGCAAGCATTTACATTGTTTACATTGTTAAAACTGTTATCCTCATCTTTATTGTTATATTCAATACGTTTTCAGCCGTTGTATCCTCCTTCTTTGGAATTTGAAACTGAACATTTTATTTCGGCCACTAGAGTAAATTGTTCCCGTTCCACAAATCATGTTACTTCCAGATGTTTTACTTATCTTTCTTTAACTCAACTCTCTCTGTTTTTGTTTACCACTGCTGCATCCGGGTATTGAACTCACAACTCTTTGGGTCAAATCACTAAATCCAACCAACGCTTTTATCCACTTGATAAAAATTATCCTTGAGGAATGTAGCCCCCTGCGCATCAGTGGCGGTGCCGCCTTGCTTGGGGTGAAACGATTTAAAAATGTAAATAATGTAAATAATTACAATACCTCATCTCAGAAATATAGACAAACCTCATAGCAGTTACGTACTGCTGAGTTAAAGGTGAAACTAAAGGTTTTATTCTTGTTGCACATGACAAATACTTGCAAGCGAGAAATTACAAAACTCACATACTGAAAAATTCCATTGACCCGAAATGCAGATTCTGTGATAGAAATCTAAAAACAATTGACCGTATTGCATCAGGTTGCACAGTATTAGCACCCACGGTATATAAAACTCGATACGAAAGATTGGGTCAATATGTGCTCTAGAAAATATGCAACTTCTGCTATGGTCGCACTACCTACCAAGTCTGAAGGAAGACCTAAGGCAGGTCGTGGTGTGCTGTTATGGCCCCATTTCATGTTTTTTCCTACCTCTCTAACATCCCTCGCATTACATAGACAAAGTTCTTCTTAGTGTGCGGGCTGTACTTAACAAGACAATTTTTTGTATATCTCTTAAGCTGGGGTTCCAAGGGATTCTTTCAATGTGTTGTTTTGTTCCATTTTTTCATCATTCCAAGTGCACCTACTATCACTGGCACGATACTTGTTTTCAATTTCCACATTTTTTCTATTTCAATTTCTAGGTATTTATAATTTGACAGTTTTTCGAATTCCTTGGTTGCTATGTTACAATCCGCTGGACAAGCCATATCAATTAATAGGCTAGTCTTTTCTTTTTGGTTTTTAACAACAATGTCCGGCCTATTTGCTTCAATTTTTCTGTCTGTATAGATAGTGTATTATTATTATTATTATTATTATTGGTAAACATAAAATTAAAAAAGTATCCAACGGAGAATATGCAATGTGATCGACCCCGACTTGACAGCTCAGATACAGTCACTTTCTCACCGGCGCAATGTGGCTTCCCTGTGTCTCTTCTACAAATACTTTCATGACTTCTGTTCCGATGAACTTAGCTCACTGGTACCCCCTATGGATGAATTTCCTCGAGCCACAAGATTAGCATCTAGGTCCCACCTTTTTACTGTGAAACCAATAAATTGTAAACGCAAATTCTATTTCAACAGCTTCTTTTCTCGCACTTCCCGCCTGTGGAATTGCCTTCTGTTTACTTACTTTCCCGACAGCTACAATCTCCAAGAATTTAAATGTAAAGGCAATAGTCATCTCCTATCTCACTAACCTGCATCCTCTCTCTTTCGTGCTCTTTTCTCCGTCTACTCCACTCTCATCAGTATTCTCATCCTTCTCTTACCCACTTCCTGACACCCCCTATAACCTGTCACTCTTTCTCATAACTTTCTCTCATGCTCCTTTCTCCGTCCACTCCACACTCATCAGTATTTTCATCTTTCTCTTACCCACTTCCTGACACCCCCTATAACCTGTCACTCTTTCTCATAACGTTTCTCCTATATAATCACCTGCACAATAGTATCAGTAAAATACCTTGCTTTGGGCGATATGATTATAAAAAATTCGAACTCGTATCTCTGATTTCTTGTAACGATTCGATATTCGATATTCGATATTCCTACACCACAATGCACACCCAACATGTACCACCCAGAAATACATCCCCACATATAACTCACACAAATACAACCCACCTACACTCCCTGGGTATATAACCATATCCACCTCCCAGAAATACCTTCGAGAAATACGACAGACTTTCTCATAACTTTCCTCCTATGTAACCCCCTGCACAACAGTGGCAGTAAAATGCCTTGCTTGGGGTGATACGATTATAAAAAATATCGCTTAATATGATTTCATCGTCATAAAGCACTGGTTTTTGATTTTAATTCATGAACTATTGATACCGTTGCGAGCTCGAATCACAACGAGTGTCCCATATTTTTGACCTTGTGTCAGACTTAACTAAGCTTAGTATATATCGCTTAATATTGATGCAGCATTGGTTTTAAATTGGAATTCGTGAATCATGGATTCTGTAGCGAGTGCCCTACGCAATGAGTGTGCCGGATTTGTGTCAGACTAAACAAAACGTAGTAAATATCGCTTCATATGAGTTTATCGCCATGGTACATTAATTTTAAAGGTTTTAAATTTTAATTCGTGAACTATTAATATTGTAGCAAGCTTTATTCTCAGTGAGTGCTTTATATTTTTCACCTTGTGCCAACCTAAGTTTATCTTCGTATTAACTGCCAGAACATGTTTTAATATAGCTTTAGAATTTAGCAAAAACTAAAAACTTAATAGAAAAATTTATATTTTTAAAAAATTATTGAAATCTGTAAATCTTACTTTGATGGTGATTTCGAAACGAAAATAAAAAAATTGAAAGCACAAGTAAAAATGAATTTAAAGTCAAAGAGATGTTTTTCTGCGTGATTTGCATTCGTGCCACTGACCCCAGTATACGTCAATTAATTAAATTGCATTTTTCTTCGTAGATTTCATCAGACTAACGACATCAGCCTCCCTTCGACTGAGAAGCATGATGCATTTAATTCCAGTCTGTCCTAAATTTTAGTTTATTTTATTTATTTTACAATTTTAATTTCGAATTCCAAAGAAATTATACCACAGCCCAGTGCATTCCTAACCTGTAGTCCTTAAAATGAGGTTCAGTAATTTTATTTGTATTTTCTTTTAATAATTAAAAGGTCCTAAAGGAACATTTGTCACAGACTTTAATAACACAGCAGACAATGTGTCTTCGAGGATTTCACATTCACGACTTCAAACAAGCTTGGGTTGAAAAATATTCAGGCGGAGAAGATAAGTTTGCTTATCCCCCACCCAGATCACACTCCTGCCCCGTCTATTGAAGTGGGGTAAATGTTTAAGCCTTGTTTCCTGTTTAGGATTGCATTTCCGGTTTTGTGTCTTAGTCGCATTATTGACTTGCTTTGCGAGAAATTATTTTTTTAAAAAAGCTCTGTTGGAAAGACAAAAGGAGCCACTGGGTTAATGTTGAGGTGTCGTAACAAAACCTGACATCCCCTAATCTGATGTTATCCCCTAAGAACCGAGACTTTCTGTTGATGCCAGTACAACGGTGAAAATTATTGTGGTTAAAATTTTGAAATTTATCATTATAAGATAGATAGATAGATAGATAGATATTATTGACTTGATTTCCGTGAAATTATTTTTTTAAAAAACGCTCTATTGGAAAGACAAAAGGGCCCACTGGGATAATGTTGAAGTGTCGTAACAAAACCTGACATCCCCTAATGTGATGTCTATCCTCTAGTATCTTTAAATTTAAGTTGACATCTGCTTTTACGCGTGCTCTTTGATTATATGTTATCGTATATGTATGAATGTGTATGTGTATTCGCCGAACTGATGTAATGATGTATTTTTTCTTAAATTTTCTTTTTTAAGGGAGCAATCTTTATTTTTAATCCGTGTCTTTTTTTTTTTTTTTTTTTTTTTTTTTTGTGGGTCTTTGTGAATTTCATTCCTGTAAAATCTTCTGTACAATAAAGACAGAAACTGATGATGGACCGCCTGAAATAAACCTACACTTCCGATTTACCATGAAATAACGTGTCTGCTTAAATTCTTTGTTATATATATATATATATATATATATATATATATATATATATATATCACTATGTTCTATTATTTGGGGACACACACACTTAAATTGACACGAGTTTTTTTCTTCTATATTTAATATTCATGCATTGCTTCAGCATACGTGACACATATCTGGCTAATGAAATATCCAGGATTCATACATTAATCTGTTTTTTAATAAGATCTTTAAATCCTTCATCTTAAAGAGAGGGCCAGAGAAACGTGTTAAAGTAAAACAGGTTAGATAAAAAACACTTTTTTCCTACTTGTTCTTTACTCATTCTATTAATCTTGTCGGATTTCGACCCATAAATCCAACTCTCTCTCTCTCTCTCCTCTGATTGAGATATATATATATTCCTATTTTAGTCAAGCTATCTTATTTTCTCATTGCAACCTTTTGGAGAGTGAGGGCCAAAAAGCTATGTAAAGTCATGACGGAGGGCCAAACAACTCCGGCTCCAGTGTTATGGAGAAGAACTATGTTATTAAATATGTGAATAAATTTTCTATGTGTTTGAAAAAAGCAAGGATTCAGTATAATTGAATATCTGACTGGAATTTTGCTTAAAAAAATTACTTCTCAAAAATATTTTTTTTATCAATCAGTACTGAAAAAAATTCCATTAAAATCGGCTGAAAACACTATTTTATATTCATTTAAAAGTGCCCGCTCACGAAAGCTATTTCACAGAAAAAGTGAAAGTGGGTGCTTACGCTAATGTTGGCGATCTCTACATATAACAAATGAAAGTAAAACACATTCTCCAGGTAAAAAGTAATAATTTCTTTAATTTCGACGCAATATATTCAGACTAACAACTGTCATTTTGGTTTGGTTTACCTATATTTATATCGTGTCCAGAGTAAAGTAACGGGCCGGACAAGATTCACTCGAGGGCCGGATGTGGCCAACGGGCCTGGGGTAGCCGACTGCTGGTTTAGAGGCATGATGTGCAATTCTGGAGAATTCTAGAGAATTGATCAACGAAATTTATCCAAACGCATTCTGTATCAACTCTCTATTTATAATATCAACTGGCAGTGTAATCCGGCGTTGCTCGATTGTAATAAAAGCATTAAAACTAATCCATGGTCCTGGAGCTCAGACTCTTTGGATGTTGGCACGAAAGACTAAAAAGCAATAGTTGTTTCCAGTTAAAGCGAAACCGTAGACTGAAAGAAAAATGAATGGATGTCAGTCAAATTTTGATTTCTTAGTATCGATATCAAATAAGTTTTTTCGTCGTAAACTGAATTTTGAAGGCTAAATAAGTCCTCTGAGTAAATGGTATCATGGCTGAGACTAAGAACTACAATAACACCTACTTAGAGCCAAACCCAAAGAAAAAAATAAAATAAAAGGGCTGAAAAAATACAGACATACAGGCAGATAAACAGACGCACACACAAACATTTTGCCTTTTATATAAATATATATATTATCGATTTTCTGCACTATTGTAAGAACTGCAACCTTGAAACTTCTGAATATCGTTTCTTATGTCTTTGTCTATGAGTGTATCAAATTTGATTAAAATCGGGCCACTCCTTCTATAACCCGATTTTTTCGATTATCGATTTTCGATATTTATCGGAGGTATCTCGACACAAAACCTACTTAAGAACACTCGCAGATGCTTATAGTACAACTGTGTAAATTTTCAAGAAAATCGGTTCATCCGATTCGGAGTCTATAGATAACGGACACATACACAGACAGACAAAGTTCCACTTATAAATAAGTTTAGATAAATACGTCAATTTCCATTTCTTATGTTTTTGAATCCAAACTTTCTTTTCTCCTTTCCTAGTCTCCAAAACTATTAAATATTTATTCGTCTAAATATGAAACATTTTGTAGTTCAAGTTTTCTCCATTTTCTTCTTCAACTTTACTGCTTCGGCTCTCTGGTGCGCCTTCTACACGAATTTACTCAAGTTACTAGACTGGCAAGTAGGTCCCACCTTTTTACAGTCAAAACAAGCAAATGTAGCCCCCCCCCCCATTGCTATGTTTACAGCGTCTTTTCTCGCATTTTCCGCCTGAGGAATTCTCTTCCGTATTCTTGCTTCCTTGATAACTACAATCTTCAAGAGTTTAAGTGCAATGTCAATTCCCATCACTTATCTCTTAGACTCTCATTTTTTCTTATTTTCTTCTTTTTGCTCTACTCTCACGTAACTCTTCTCACTCCAGTATTCCCATCTTTTTCTTATCCAATCTCCGACACACGCTGTTGCTCTTTCTTTTCGCTCTCCTCTCATGTATCCCCTTGCACACCAGTGGCAGTACTGGTGCAGGGGGGGATAGATTCTTTAGACATATCATCGTCCCAAGAATCCTGACAGTTAAAAATGAAGCTTTGCGTCTTTTTATAAACGGAAAAGATTGCAAGTAACTGCTAAAATACCGGATCCAATTTTCATTCCTGTATAAGCAAAAAAGTGATGTGTGTTGTGGTGCAGTTGATTTCGACTCGGAACGAGAAATCGGGGAGCCGAGTTCCAATTCCAGTTGAATTCCTCGCATTCACTTACGTGCAAATACCCTTGTAAAAGGTATTAACCCGTCTCCTCCCTCCAGTTATAGGTTAAATAACAGAGCAGATTGGGTTCTATAGCCTTGGCTGGCAACCAGTTTACTGCAGAAAGCAGTGGCAACCTACTGCAGGATAATCTTCTGCCCAGTCAGTCATGTCTATTTCGAGACATGATCGCCCAAAGCGTGTTTCATGTATGACACTTAACTCACTGACTGAATATAACAGAAACATGATTAAGGCTTCTACTGGGCATAAAGTGGGGGATCGGTTTCCTATTGTCATGAAGTAATAAACTGATCCCCCACTAATTACTACTTATTAATAGAATAATATAATTCACCAGTCTACCGCAGAAAGCAGTGGCAACCTACTGCTGGATAATCTTCTGCCCAGTCAGTCATGTCTATTTCGAGACATGATCGCCCAAAGCGTGTATCACGTATGGCACTTAACTGACTGACTGAATATAATAGTTGGGAACGTAATTAAAACTTCTAGTAGGCGATCGGTTTTCTATTTTTATGAAAAAATAAATTGATCCCCCACTAATTATACTTAATATAAAAATGTGATATAATCTATCTCTTCTCTCTTCAGCTATGAGTTAAATGGCAGGACAAATTGGATTCTATAGCCTTGGTTGGCAACCAGTCTAACGCAGAAAGAAATGGCAACCTACTGCCGGATAATCTTCTGCCCAGTCAGTCATGTCTCGTTCGGGACATGATCACCCAAAGCGTGTATCACGTATGGCCCTTAACTGATAAGCAAATATGCGATTTTATAAAAATACAATCATCAAACATCTGAGATTTTAGAAGCATATAGATATGCTATTTTTCTCCTTCTGCTCTACGACATTTGTTTAAACGATCAGAAGCAGTGGTGTTTTACCGAACAGTAAGTAATTCTTCATATGGTGCAATTGCCATTCAATCATTTAAGTGCCATGTGATACACGCTTGAGCGATCATGTCTTGAAAGAGACATTACTGACTATGCAGTAGAATTATCCCGCAATAGGTTGACATTACTTTCTATGATAGACTGGTTGCCAACCAAGGCTATAAAAGCCAGTCTGTCCTGCTATTTAACCCATAGTTGGAGGGAGAAGAGATAGATTATCCTATATTACGATATTAATAACACATCACTCAATAAATCCCGGGCCTAACTAATAAAACAACTTTTAGGCAAAATTCGACTTTATTCATCAACATAGTCTTCTTCTCGGGTGATACACTGATTCCAATGCTTCTCTATCAATTCGATGCATTTTTTGTAGAACGATTTGCCTTTGGCCTCAAAATACGCTTCAGTTTCTGATACCACTTCTTCATTGGAGCCAAATCTTTTCCCCTGGAGCATTCTTTTGAGGTCTGCAAACAACCAGTAATCACTGGGGGTCAGATCTGGAGAATAGGGAGGATGCGGAAGCAATTCGAAGTCCAATTTATATAATTTTCTCATCGTTGCGATCGACTTTTGACACGATGCGTTGTCTTGGTGAAAGATCACTTTTTCTTCTCCATTTTTTACCGTATTTTATGGCGATTTCTTCTTTCAAATGCACCAATAATGCTATAAATTATTCGTTATTGATGGTTCTTACTTTCTCAAAGTAATCGATGAACAAAATACATTGCGCATCTCAAACTACGGAAGCTAAATCTTACCTGTTTGATGTTTGACGGCTTTCAGTTACTGCTGTCGATTCAGCTGACAACCGATTTTACTCCGGAATGAAGTGGTGGATCCATGTTTCATCTATTGTCACATATTTACAAAAAAATTCCTTCTTGTTGCGTTGAAACGAATGCGTTGAATCGTCGACGCGTTGTTGTTTTTGATTGGCTGTGAGCAAACGCGGCCATCACTTTCAACACAGCTTTCATTGACAAATCTTCATGCAAAATGGTGAATACACTGCTTTCTAATACATTCAACTTCTTAACTACCCCACGCAACTTTAATTTACGATCTACCAAAACAAATTTGTGGATTTTTCTCGTGATTTCCAGGACATATGCAGATTTTGGGCGACGTGAGCGTTCAGCATTTGTGTCTGTACGACCGCCTTTAAAGACAGCATACCACCTCTTAACCGTTTAAAGTCAGCACACCACCTCTTAACCGTTTAAAGTCAGCACACCACCTCTTAACCGTTTAAAGTCAGCACACCACCTCTTAACCGTTTAAAGTCAGCATACCACCTCTTAACCGTTTAAAGTCAGCACACCACCTCTTAACCGTTTAAAGACAGCATACCACCTCTTAACCGTTTAAAGTCAGCACACCACCTCTTAACCGTTTAAAGCCAGCACACCACCTCTTAACCGTTTAAAGTCAGCACACCACCTCTTAACCGTTTAAAGTCAGCACACCACCTCTTAACCGTTTAAAGTCAGCACACCACCTCTTAACCGTTTAAAGTCAGCACACCACCTCTTAACCGTTTAAAGTCAGCACACCACCTCTTAACCGTTTAAAGACAGCATACCACCTCTTAACCGTTTAAAGTCAGCATACCACCTCTTAACCGTTTAAAGTCAGCACACCACCTCTTAACCGTTTAAAGTCAGCACACCACCTCTTAACCGTTTAAAGTCAGCATACCACCTCTTAACCGTTGTTTCCGACGGAGCAGAATCCGAATAACACTTATCAAGCCATTGCTTTCCTTGAACAGTATTTTTTTCATCAGGAAGCAGTGACTGTAATTTGTATACTAATAATCCGAACTGGTCCAAATTTTGTCAGGTGCCATTTGAAGGTTAGTACTTCATAAAAATCCTATGGATTTTTTATTAGTGGCGCCATCTATATGTCACGCCCAGGACTTTTTGAGTTATTGTAATTAGTGGAGAGTCGGTTTATTAATATACAACAATAGAAAACGGATCCCCCACTTTATGTCCAACTGAAGCTTTGATTGTATTCGTTTTTGATTATATTAATTTGTGCTAATTCTAAGGGGATAAATTTATTATTTCATGACAATAGAAAACGGATCCCCCACTTTATGTCCAACTGAAGCTTTGATTGTATTCGTTTTTGATTATATTAATTTGTGCTAATTCTAAGGGGATAAATTTATTATTTCATGACAATAGAAAACGGATCCCCCACTTTACGCACAGTAAAAGCTCTAGTTATGCTTTCAACTATTTTATTCGGTCAGTTAAGTGTTTTACATGATACACGTTGGGTGATCATGTCTCAGAATAGACATGACTGAGTGGAAAGAAGATTTTCACGTATTAGATTGCTATTACTTTCTACGATAGACTGGTTGCCAACCAAGGCTACAGAAACCAATCTGTCCTGCTATTTAATCCATAGCTGGAGAGAAGAGAGGGATTAATACCTGACCTAAAGGTAATTGTACGTAGGTGATAGTAACCGGAATTTGAACGCGGCTCCCGGATTTCTCGTTTTAAGACTATATCAACAGCACCACAACACACGTCATCGTGTACATGTGTAGCTGTAATGAATTCAACATGTCTTTGACGGAAGAATAGTCACACGATTTAGCACGGTTATCATTGGAATATTTCGAGAGTTGCGTATTCGGATAGATTTTTGATTAGAATGATTAATTTCTTGGCATCCCAGGCATTTCGACATACGAAGCCGTAATCGGAGTCTGCTTATTTAGGTTGTACACTCATCGTACAGTACACAGCCGGGAAAGGACGACTTGGAAATCAGGTTGATTCAGCAGGGAAACAAATTTGCAAGCTCGGCTGAACTGGCTGCTTTATCATATTTTATCAAGCTTTATATATATATATATATATATATATATATATATATATATATATATATATATATATATGTTCTTAGTTTCTTTTTATCAAATTATGAATCTGCTTACGTAATTCTGTTTACATCTATCTTTCTTAGTATATAAATATACATATTTCAGTTTTTATCTCTCTATCTCTGTCTCTCTCTCTCGATATATATATATATAATTCTATTTATTATCTAATTCTATATATATATATATATATATATATATATATATATATATATATATATATCCGACGCTAAAAGTCTGCCTCCTTCTACCGAGCGCCCATAGCTCAGAGGTAGAATCGCCGACTGACGCCAATTCGGTCGGGTTTCAATCCTGAGTTAAAAAGCAATCGGATGTCTAACCGTACTGATGAGCTGTGATACAGCGAAACAGATCAGTCTGCGGATGACTATATATATATATCAGTCTATTCATTATTTATCTATTTCATTGTATTCATTATCTATCTATCGATCTATTTCAGTCTGTTTTTCTATCTATCTATTTCTTTCTCTTTCTCTCTCTCTCTTTCTCTCTCTCTCTCTATATATATATATCAGTCTATTCATTATCTATCTGTTTCACTGTATTCATTATCTATTTACCGATCTATTTCAATCTATCTATCTATCTATCTATCTATCTATCTATCTATCTATCTATCTATCTATCTATCTCACCCTATTCATAATCTATCTCGGTCTATTTATTATCTATCTATCTATGGATATCAAGGTGTTCATATCTATTTATCTATCTATATGAAATCAATACATGTTTCCCAATCTTAGCCGCTTTCCGCTCTATATTAATGATCTGCCTAAAACCATCCTCCTATACTTGGTCAATATCTATGCAGATGTTGCAACTGTATGTGTTTTCGCCTCCACAATTCTAGATGACCAGAGCCAATCTTTCCTTTGGCCGATTCCAAACAGCTCAGTGATGGTAAAACAACCTAGTAACTTTCCATCATCTTTGAGTAGATCCTGCATCATTGTCTATCACGAAGAAAAGTTATTCTCTCAAGGAATCCTTATTACCTTGAACGTCTGTGGCAAATGAAGTCCAGTCCAGTCCTAAATTGAAACAGGGTTTTGGTTTTTGACTGACAAATGGCCAAGGCCTTTCTTTGGAATCTTTTTCTTTCATAATCACTGTAGACAAGGGGATATAGTGAAAGGAAAAACGTGTTACAGTGGATGTCGAAGAATAGATATTAGGAGAATGAGAATCGATGGGATAGAAAATGTCAATTTAAACGTTTAGCAACTTTAGCTGACAGGGAAGCAAGTAAATGGAAGGGAGTTCCACAAACGGAAAGTGTGAGAAAAGAAACTTTTAGAGGAGAAGAGAAAATTACATTTAATAATTTCGACGGTAAAAGAGTTGGATCTTAAAGACAATCTAGTAGCACGAATAAATGTGTGGTCGGAGCACCAGGAAAAAAGTTTCGTCAAAGTAGTAGCCATAAAAATACTTATAGAAAAGACAGAGGGAAGCCACATCTCCTCGTTGAGAAAGTGACTGAAGTTGTCGATTACATTCCAGATCTTTCTTTGTATTTTGTTAATAACCTCAAGATGAGCACCCGACTAAATATGGCAACAGTATTTAAAATCTTTCTAGCCCGGCACATTGCGTTGTCGTTGTCGTTTATAGCGAAATTCATAATCTTGTCAAATAGCTGAATACTTGATGCTTCGCCATGGCTACCATGGGTGTTTTTATTGTGACACCAACACTAGATGGGTTGCTTCCAAGCCCCATCCTGTTATTTAACCCATAACTGGAGAGAAGTGACTGATTAATACCCTTCACAAGGGTACCAGTGCTTAAGTGAATGCAAGGTACTCAAGTGGAATTCGAACTCGGCTCACAGATTTCTCTTTCCAAGCCGACATCCACTGCACCACAACGCACATCCGTCACTGAACGCTTACAGCACCTGGTATTCCCAAGCGGTCACCCATCTAGGTGCTGACCAGGCTCACATTGCTTAACTTCGGTGATCGAACGAGAACTGGTGTATTCAACGGTGTATTCAACGTATATGCACATTGACCCAAACTTCCTAGCAGTAGATATAGCTATAGATTCGATGTAGTCGTTCCACTTGTGGTCGGTTGAGAGATTGAGGCCAAAGAGACGCATTGTGTTACTCTCTAGGAAACTAGCGTCATCCATTCTAATGGAAGGTAAATCCACCAATGCATTGAATACTGCTGCCATATCTGGTCTTGTGATCCTGCTATCCACCTAGAGATCCTTGACAAAATCCAACGGAGAATCTGAAATGTCATCGATCCTGGCTTGGCAGCCCAGATACAGTAACTTTCTCACCTGTGCAATGGGGCTTCCCTGTGTCTCTTCTACAAATACTTTTCCGATGAACTTTGATTACTGGTGCCCCCTATATATAAATTCACTCGAGACACAAGGTTAGCAGCTAGGTCACACACTGTTACTGTGAAGCCATTAAGATATAAACGCAAATACTACTCCATCAGCTTCTTTTCTCGCTCTTCCCGCCTGTGGAATTCCCTTCCGTTTACTTGCTTCCCCGACAGCTACAATCTCCATGACTATTGACCTTAAAGTCAATAGTCATCTCTTATCTCACTAACCTGCATTTCTCCTCTCAGGGTTTTTTTTTCTGTCCACTCTACTATTCTCATCTTTCTCTTACCCACTTCCTGACACCCCTACAACCTGTCACTCATTCTCATAACATTCCTACTATGTCTATCTCACTAACCTGCATCCCCCTCTCTCTCTCGTGCTCTTTTCTCCGTCCACTCCACTCTCATCAGTATTCTCATCTTTCCCTTAACCACGTCTTGACACCCCCTATAACCTGTCACTCTTTCTCATAATTTTCCTCCTATGTCTATCTCACTAACCTGTATCCTCTCTGTCATGCTCTTTTCTCCGTCCACTCCACTCTCATCAGTATTCTCATCCTTCTCTTACCCACTTCTTGACACCCCCTATAACCTGTCACTCTTTCTCGTAATTTTCCTCCTATGTCTATCTCACTAACCTGCATCCTCTCTTTCTCTCATGCTCCTTTCTCCGTCCACTCCACTCTCATCAGTATTCTCATCCTTCTCTTACCCACTTCTTGACACCCCCTATAACCTGTCACTCTTACTCATAACTTTCTCTCATGCTCCTTTCTCTGTCCACTCCACTCTCATCGGTATTCTCATCCTTCTCTTACCCACTTCTTGACACCCCCTATAACCTGTCACTCTTTCTCATAATTTTCCTCCTATGTCTATCTCACTAACCTGCATCCTCTCTTTCTCTCATGCTCTTTTCTCCGTTCACTCCACTCTCATCAGTATTCTCATCCTTCTCTTAACCACTTCCTGACACCCCCTATAACCTGTCACTCATTTTCATAACTTTCCTCCTATGTAAACCCCTGCAAAATAGTGGCAGTAAAATGCCTTACTTGGGGCGATATTATTATAAAAAAAGAAGAAGAATGTAGAAAATGAATGAAGGAAAACGAGAAGAAAGGAAGAAAGAAAGAAAGAAAGAAAGAAAGAAAGAAATATTGTTTGACGACGAAAAATAATTTGGTAAGCTACTTTGAATCAAGTCAGCAGATGGAAATTTCAAAAAAGATACCAAATTTACTTTCATCAATTTCAATGGCAGACGTCATTTTGCAGATAATGCTTCCATATTATCTGTCTGATGTGGGTAATTTTTCTTAATCTTAATTTCGGAGAGACAGAATTTTAACAACTTTTACTCAATAGAAATAAATCCCCACCTCCGCCAAAATCAACAATAATTCTTCAATTTCCCCCACCCCGTCGCAAGTTTTAAAAAAATTAAATCAGATTAGTGACGCTTTTCTGTTCAGTTACTTAATTCGTAAATAAAACCAGACTGCTTGTTTACAAAACAGTTGAGAAAGATTTAGTGTCAAGAAATTTAACAGAAAATGACTTATTCAAGCAGACCTGTATCACTGTCATGAGTTCGCTTCTTGATGAGGAATATAAAAACGCATTTTGTGCCGAAGGAAACAGGACTATATCTATATACTATCAGTATAACCCGGCGTTGCTCGGGTTGTTACGAAAGCTTTAAAATTAATTCATGGTTCTGGAGCTCAGACTCTTTGGACGTTGGCACGAAAGACTAAAAAGCAACAGTTGTTTCCAGTTAAAGCAAAACCGTAGACTGACAGAGAAATGAATGGATGTAAGTCAAATTTTGATTTCCTCGTATCGATATCAAATAAGTTTTTTCGTCGTAAAATGAATTTTGAAAGCTAAATAAGTCATCTGGGTAAATGGTATCATGGCTGAGACTAAGAACTACAATTATACCTAGTTAGAGCCAAACCCAAAGAAAAAAATAAAATAAAAGGGCTGAAAAAATACAGATATACAGGCAGATAAACAGACACACACACAAACATCTTGACTTTTATATATATATAGTATCGATTTTCTGCACTATTGTAAGAACTGCAACCTTGAAACTTCTGAATATCGTTTCTTATGTCTTTGTCTATGAGTGTATCAAATTTGATTAAAATCGGACCACGCCTTCTATAACCCGATTTTTTCGATTATCGATTTATCGGGGGCACCTCGACACAAAACCTAGCTAAGAACACTCGCAGACGCTTATAGTACAACTGTGTAAATTTTCAAGAAAATATATATAGTCATTCGCAGACAGAACTGTTTCGCTGTATCACAGCTCATCAGTATCATTGCTTTTTACACAGGATTGAAACTCGACCGAATTAGCGTCAGTCGGCGATTCTACCTTTGAGCTATGGGCGCTCGGTAGAAAGAGGCATATATCACATATATTATCATTATACACGCCCAGTAGCTGAGAGTGTTCTAATGCATTGCTGAATGAACGATGCGTATATGCTAGAGTAGCTACTGTTTTTCAAAGTCTACCATTCTTATTAACGATGCGTAGATGATAGAGCAGCTACTGTTTTTCAAAGTCTACCATTCTTATTAACGATGCGTAGATGATAGAGCAGCTACTGTTTTTCAAAGTCTACCATTCTTCCAGAGTGCTCAATTAGGGTGTGATAGCGTAATATCCTTATTTACACTCTCACATTATATATATATATATATATATATATATATATATATATATATATATATATACGCTCTCACACCCTGATTGAGCACTCTGGAAGAATAGTAAAATTTGAAAAAACAGTAGCTGCTCTATCATCTACGCATCGTTAATTCAGTAATGAATTCGAACACTCTCAGCTACTGGCGTATGTTTACATTGTATATAACACGCTTAAAAGTCCGCCTACTTCTACCGAGCGCCCATAGCTCAGAGCTAGAATCGCCGACTGATGTCTATTCGATCGGATTTCAATCCTGGCTAAAAGAAATTGGTTACCTAACCGTACAGATGAGTTGTGATCTGTCTCACACCCTAATCGAGCGCTCTGGAAGATTGATAGACTTTGAAAACCAATACTCTAGCATCGTTCATTCAAAGAATTTGAACATTCTCAGCTTCTGGCGTATGTTTACATAGTATATTACACCTTCTTCTACCGAGCGCCCATAGCTCAGGGATAGAATCGGTTTGGTTTCAATCCTGGCTAAAAGAAATCGGATGTCTAACCGAACAGATGAGCTGTGATACAGCAAAACTGATGACTATATATATATATATATATATATATATAGTGTGTCCATAAAGCCCGTGTTCACTTTAAAAAAATTATAACTTTATTTGTATTTGTGATAAAAATAATCTCTAGAAAATGAACTTGAACTTAAAAGATAATACACTGTTTCAATAAGATGGAGCTCCTTGTCACTTTGTTTTGCGTATTAGACAGTTTCTAAATCAGGAATTTCCTAACAAATGGATCGGAAGGAGGGGACCATTTTATTGGCCTCCACGTTCGCCACATTTGACTCCATTAGATTTTTTTTTTTTTTTTTTTTTTTTGTCGGGACGTGTGAAAACAATTGTGTATGCAACCAAACCTAGTACCTTAGAAGATTTGAAAGCTAAAATAACTTATGTGATTTCAGGCATTACTGTAAATCAGTTGGCAAATGTTTTCCGTGAACTGCAAAATCGTATTACCCTTTGTATTGGTAATAATAGAGGGCATGTAGAAACTTTAATAAAATTTCAATAAAACCTTAAAAAATACAGATTTACTTTTTAGAAATTATTTCTATCGCCAAATACAAATAAAGTTATAAATTCTTTAAAGTACACACGAACTTTATGGACACCATATATATATATATATATATATATATATATATATATATAGTGTAATGGTTGTTACAATTTTTTATAAGTTCATGAATTTATAAACCATTGTAACAACCATTACAATATAATGCTCTGCGTTGTATCGAGCACTCTTTATAAAAGTAAATGCATGGACAGCAGGCAAAAAGACCTACGAGTTTTATAACTTTGTTACAATATATATATATATATATATATATATATATATATATATATAGAGAGAGAGAGAGAGAGAGAGAGAGAGTGAGAGAGATAAAAGCCAACACATAATTAAAGCGGTTATAAGTCCTGATTTATTTTGACAGGCGATTAAACGTTCATCTCGTCAGGTCCGAACAAACAAATAATTTAATTCAATTTATGATATTTAAAAACAAAAAGATAAATGTTAGCTAAGAAATATTCAGGTTAGGAGAATGAACAATTGAGAATTATACTGCTTTACATAAAAAGTAGCGTGTTTTTTAAATATTTTTTAAATATTTTTATTGTTATAAATTTTTTTGTATATTTTTTTATTTTAATTCTTTAATTTTTTGTCTTTTTAACTATTTATGATTGCAATTATATCCGGCTATATATGTCCATTTTCATTTTTTTACGTTTGTATTGGAAATTATATGCTTTGTGCCTTTCTATGGTTATTTTAAATTATATATATATATGTATATATATATTGGTAACAAAAATTTATCGTAAATAATCATACCGATAGAAATAAAAATATATTAATGTTTGATTATAAAACAGAATATCTAATTAAATATAAGTATCCATCAAAAATAATGTTCAAACAAATCATTTCAAATTGTCGGTTGTTTAATTATCATTTCATGATATAGCCCACTTCTAGATATTTTTTGGCTGAAACATGTGGTACCACACACAGATGACATTTCCGCTGAATTTCAACTCATTTCCACAAATAAAAAGATAATAAGTGACCTCTGTTCAATCCTGGAGCATGCTTTTTGGTCGACCATCTTTTTTAATCTCCAAAACACTCAAAGTATTTTTTTCAATCTTCAAAAAAATTAAATCCCTTCAAAAAAGTAAGCTTCTATCGATATTAGAAGTCCTTATACCAACAAATTCCCCTTATCTATTGAATGACCCTCGTAGAAGTCCTTATACCGAAAAATTCACCTTATTTATTGAATGACCCTAGTAGAAGTCCTCATACCGAAAAATTCACCTTATCTAGTTAATGACCCTCGTAGAAGTCCTCATACCGAAAAATTCACCTTATTTATTGAATGACCCTCGTAGAAGTCTTTATACCGAAAACTTCACCTTATTTATTGAATAACCCTCGTAGATGTCCTTAGACCGTAAAATTCACCTTATTTATTGAATGACCCTCGTACTTTATGTAGTTCAAGCAAAATCTCAGTATATTTCTTGATTCTTCGATTCAGTCGTTTCTTGATGAATCAAGTAATATTATTTTCATGTTTTCTTTTCTTTTTTTATCCAAAACCTATTGATGCTTTTTGTAGTTTGTAACATGTCTAGCTTTATAAGAAAACAACACGAATCTTTAGCTTGTATATGATACAAATTCTATCACAACCAACAGTTAATTAAACACACAAAGTAAAACTACACACCCGCAAAATCGGATCTAAACTACAAAAGCATTTTGGAAACACGCAGACCAAGGCAAATTTCACAAGTCAGTGTGAAAAGTAAAATTCTGGATCCTGATTTGATAGGAAATTGAAATTGATATATGACGTCAGTCAAATATTTTTTCACACCTATATAATAAAAATGCCTGCTGGAGCCGGTAACATGATAAATTTCACTACTTAAACCACAGTCCGTGACCGGTCAGGACAGTCAAAATGGGAGCGGTATCTGATAGCATCTCTTCGCGCTGTAAGGAAGAAACTTCCAGCCGAGGTCATGTCGTGTCGACATATATTCATTCTATCTCATCTTCCAAATTTTATTTTCTTCGTTTTTACTCCACGCCGCCAAAGAAAAAAACAACAGGACATTCCAACTCCTGCGTTAAGTACAATTTCTTTATTTGTTTCACCTTCTTCCTCACCCTGTCGCCAACCTACTAAAAAGGGAAAGAAACATAAGACTTTATATCAGGGGTCGGCAAACTTTTGGAGAGTGAGGACCACAAAGCTATGTAGAATCATGGAGAAGGGCCAAACAGCTATGGCTCCAGTGTTATGGAGAAGAACCATGTTATTAAGTATGTGAATAAATTTTCTATATGTTTGAAGAAAGCAACGATTTAATATAATTTAATATCTCAAGGGAATTTTGTGAAAAAAAAAAAATTACATCTTAAAAATAAATGTTTCATAAATCAGTACCGAAAAAAATAATTCCATTAAAATCTGTTGAAAACAGTATATTATATTCATTTAAAAGTGCTCGCTCACGAAAGCAATTTCACAGAAAAAGTGAAAGTGAGGCCGTACGCAAATTTTGGCGATCTCTACAAATAAAAAATAAAAGAAAAACATTCTCCAGGTTAGATGAAATATTTTTGAAATTTCGATTTAATATATTCAGACTATCAATTTGGTTTGGTTTACCTATATTTATATCATGTCCAGAGTAAGGTAGCAGGCCGGACAAGATTCAGTCGAGGGCCGCATGTGGCCCGCGGGCCGGGGTTGCCGGGGGTTGCCGACTGCTGCTTTACATTTTGCTATTATCAACCATGAACTCTAAACTTCTGTGGGACATTTTAAATACGTACATTTTACACCACCCAAACCACGCTCTACCATCCACTAGCTCAAGCCCATAAATCTAGAATATAAATGTATAGAAACTAGCGTGGTCACAAAATGAGGGATCAGTTTATATATTGATTATAATATAGAAATGATCCCCCACTTTACATCCAAATAATTTCTTATAAACAGTTTGCATATATATTTTTCTATGTGCCCTGTCCCTTCTGAACGTAGGTGATCATGGCTTTCCACGTCTCCCTATCCCTAGTGACTCTTAGCACACCTTCTCCTGTTGCACCATGCAACCCTCGTTCCGTCATGCACCTCATCAGGCTCTTTAAATATGTTATCCACTGCCTTCCTCTGTCTCTTTTTCCTTCTATCTGGCCTGTCAGTATCAGATTCCTACTTCCTCATTGCATGTCCCAGGAACTTCAGCTGTCTCTTCCTGATGCTCAGTATTAATTTCCTTTTCGTTTCCATCATTTCCAAAACCTCATCATTGCTCACATGCTCGATAGCATTATCTACACATAAAACTCGGCATAATAGAGTTGGTCAATATCTGCATAGGAAAATATGCAACTTTTACGGGAAGGACACTACAAGTGATTGGCATGAACATCTCCAAGCTCCGGTTGAAAAGATAGGACCGATAATTTTATGGGACTTTACAATACAAACAGACAGAACGAATCACCCAGACATTGAGGATCAAAGACCAAAAAACAGACAGTGATTTCTTATTGACTACAGATTGTAATATATTTTTGGCGATCTTCAAAAACTATCAAAATACAAGGATCTTGAAGTGGAAATCTCAAAAATGTGGTTCACGAGGAGATCAGTAATTCTAGTTGTAGCTTTCGGATTGATTGAAAAAAGTTTCTAATAGATTCATTGAAGGGATTCTTGGTCGCCCATGCCTTATAGAAATGTAAAAAAAGGGTATTCACAAATACAGCTCTGACATTAAGAAGAATTTTCTTTTCAATGCCATTCTTTCCAAAACCTCATCATTACTCACATGTTCGGTCCATGATATCCGCAGCATCCTTCTGTAAAATGACATTTCCGCTTCTTCAAGTTTTTCCACGTCTTCGATTATATTGTCCAGCATTCACTGCCGTATTGAAGAACTGACATCACATAGCAATCTAGCACTCTCTTCTTTGTTTCTAGGGAAATTTTCCTGTGTGTTAGTATTTTGCTCATCTTCTGGAACGCGTCCTTCGCCATGCCAAGTCGCCTTCGGATCTCTGTGTCGCATTTTCCGTCTCCTTTTAGAGCATTTCCTAGGTATTTAAATTTTTGCACTTGCTTGATTTTAGTATCCCCCATCTTTATTTGGCATTTTGGATTTTTCTTTTTGCTTTTTCAACAGCTTGATATCTTTAAATGAGAGGAGTGTCGGCTATGTTTGAAAGTGGCCTTATATCAGGCATGGCCGACGCGCACTACACTTGAACAATGTTCCAAATATTGTTGCAACACTTTCAAATAAATGTCACATTCACAATTTCACTCAGCCATATCATTTAATTTGTGGATTTTTTCTACCATTTTTTTTAACTCTAGGTTCAATATAAACTAATAAATCATAATTTCTTTCTAGTAATAATTGCTTATTGATTTTTTCTAAAATTAGTTGGAATTTTCTCTCGGAATTTATAAGACAATTTTAATAATCTTTTGTGTTGAAATGGATAATTATTTCTTTAATTCATGCAATTTTCCACAAATATTTTAGTCACCAATTTTTAAATTATATTTTTCTGCTCAATGAAATTTTTTAACATTTGAATATTTAAATAAATCTAGATGTAATGCATTTCGACACCGATTGGGAGTCGGAGAGCCGAGTTCAAATTCCAGTTAGGTGTGTGCCCGTAAAAAAACGTAGTGCCAAAAAGACAGGTTTTCGCAGCACACCGGTTTATGAAAATAAAAACGCTGAATTCAGCCTTGAGAGGGATGGGCTGCGTCTGGCTATCTTTCCCAGGAAACAGCACTTCTGCTACGACTGCAATACGTGGGATGCCCCTAAGATCCTGATGAATAACCGAATTTGTTATTGTGACCGTGAGGAATACCAAGTCATATCAAACAGAATGTATTATGTCTAATGCCTTGTAGTGCCGTGGATATCGGCTCGTAATGAGAAAACCAGTCAGTTAGTTAAGTGCCATACGTGATACACGCTTGGGAAATCATGTCTGGAAAGAGACATGACTGACTGGGCAGAAGATTTCCCCACAGTAGGTTGCCATTACTTTCTGCTGCAGATTGGTAACCAGCCAAGGCTATAGAACCCAATCTCTCCTGCCATTTAACTCATAGCTGGAGGGAGAAGAGATAGATTATATTGCATTAGTATATTAAGTATAATTAGTGGGGGATCAGTTTATTACTTCATAAAAAAGAAAACCGATCCCCAATTTTATGTCCCGTAGTAGTTTTATGTTTCCAACAATTATATTCAGTCGGTCAGTTAAGTGCTATAAGTGATATACGCTTTAGGCGATCATGTCTCGAAAGAGACATGACTGACTGGGCAGAAGATTATCTCGCAGTAGATTGCCATTGCTTTCTGCGGTAGACTGGTTGCCAACCAAGGCTATAGAATCCAATCTGTCCTATTATTTAACCCATAACTGGGAGGAAGAGACGGATTAATACCATTCCCTAGGGTATTTATGCGTAAGTGAATGCAAAGAATTCAACTGGAATTCGAACACGGCACCCCAATTTGTCGTTCCGTGTCGATATCCACTGCACCACAACGCATATGAGAAATTGCAGAGCTGAATTCGAAATCCAGACAGATTTGTATCATTTATGCCAAATACCTTTGGAAAAGGTATTAATCTATATCTTCTCCCTCCATCTATTGGTTAAAATAGCAGGAAAGACTGGGTTTATTAGCCTTGAGTAAAAGATTTTCCCTCGGTAAGTTTCCACTACTTTCTGCTGTAGACTGGTTGCCAACCAAAGCTACAGAAACCCAATATATCCTGGAGGGAAAAGAGATGGATTAATATCTTTCTAAAGGGTATTTGCGCGTAATGGAATGCAACGAATTCAATTGGAATATAGATATACCATCCGCTCGTGCATTGAATACTGCTGCCATATCAGGTCGGGTGCCCCTGCTATCCACCTGACAAAATCCAACAGAGAATCTGTAATGTGATCTATCCTGGCTTGGCAGCCTAGATACAGTAACTTTCTCAACGGCGCAATGTGGCTTCCCTATGTCTCTTTTACAAATACTTTCACGGCTTCTGCTCCGATGAACTTAGATCACTGGTGCCCCCTATATATAAATTTACTCGAGCCACAATATTAGCAACTAGGTCCCACCCTTTTAATGTGAAGCCAATAAATTGTAAACCCAAATTCTACTCTAGGAGCTTCTTTTCTCGCACTTTCCCTGTGGAATTTCCGCCCGTTTACTTCCTTCCCCGTCAGCTACAATCTCCAAGAATTTAAATGTAAAGTCAATAATCATCTCCAATCTCACTAACTTGCATCCACTCTCTCTCTCTCTCTCTCTCTCTCTCTCTCTCTCATGCTCCTTTCTCCGTCCACTCCACTCTCATCAGTGTTCTCATCCCTCTCTTACCCACTTCCGGACACCCCCTATAACCTGTTACTCTTTCTCATAATTTTCCTCATATGTAGCGGCCTTACTGTGGTGATATGATTATAAAAAATAATTTTGAACTCGGGTGTCTGATTTCTTGTTCCGAGTCGATATCCACTGCACCACATCCAACATGTATCACCCAGAAATACATCCCCACAGATACACTACCGGCCATAATTATTAGGTAACCCAAGTTTTTGTTAAAGAAATGACGTATTTCATACTAATTTTAAGTCGATAATTGTAAATGAAAATAGAATGGTTCTTTTGTTATTATTACTTAGCAAAATTTTACAAGGCAAGGAAACAAAAATGAAATCATTCGAATCACCCTAAATTATCTTCATTCTTTCACTGATGAAACTGCAATATAGGTAATTATTAAATATTTATAAATTCATTTGATGCACATGTTAATTGTACACTATTAACAAAAGAACCCTTCTATTTTCATTTACAGTTATTCACTTGGCAATAAATACTAAAAAATAGTATGAAATACTTCAGGTTTTTTTAAACAGTGGGGTTGCCTAATAATTATGGCCGGTAGTGTAACTGCCACAATACACTCCCAGGGTCTATCAATATATCCACTTCCCGGAAATCTTTCCAGAAATAGGTCTGACATTAAATCAGTCAGTTAAGTGTCATACACGCTCTTTTGATCCATGACTGACGACTTCTTCTTGTTCTATGCACCGTGTCCATTCAGGACGTAGGTGATCATGGTCTTCCACATCTGCCTAACCTTTGTAACTGTTCAAACCCTTTCTCCCAAACCCTGTTCTGTCATCCATTTGCTCAACAACATCAAATATGTCATACATCGCTTCCCCTGTCTGTCTTTCTGTCCTGTCAGTATCAGATTCTCCAAACAATTCTTCGGTCTAGGGCATTCTCATCATCGTTCTGTAGAACCACATTTCTGTTGCTTTAAGTCAAAAGCCTACCCCTCCCAAACCCCGTTCTGCGATCCATTTGCTCAAAAACATCAAATATGTCATGTATCGCTTACCCTGTCTGTCTTTCTGTTCTGTGAATATCAGATACTCCAAACCATTATTCGGTCTATGGTATTCTCATCAACCTTCTGTAGAACCACATTTCTGTTGCTTTAAGTCAAACGTCTACGCTTCTCAAACCTTGTTTCGGATCCATTTGCTCAAAAACATCAAATATGTCATGTATCGCTTCCCCTGTCTGTATTCCTCTCTATCTGTACTTCGAGTATCAGATACTCCAAACTATTATTCGGTCTATGATATTCTCATCATCCTTCTGTAGAGCCACATTTCTGGTGCTTTAAGTCAAAAGCCTACCCCTCCCAAACCCCGTTCTGCGATCCATTTGCTCAAAAAGATCAAGTATGTCATGTATCGCTTCCCCTGTCTGTCTTTCTGTCCTGTGAATATCACATTCTCCAAGCTATTCTTCATTATCACATACCCCAGAATCTTCACTTGTCTCTTCCTGATGTCACCTATAAAATTTCTTTTCGTTTCCATCCTCTCCAAAACCTCGTCATTGCTCACATGTTCGGTCCATGGTATTCTCATCATCCTTCTGTAGAACCACATTTCGGTTGCTCCAAGTCAAAAGCCTATATCAGGTATATATCACTTAACTGACTGACTACTTTAGTCGTCTGTCATCGATTCTGTAAGAATGCTATATCGATTTTCTTTACAATCTGATTTGCACTTCCCTCTTAAATATTTAAAGAGAATTAATCAAGTACAAGAAACACAATTACACGGAAACAATGCTTATTTGGTTTGAGGTTTGGACAATGTCCGTCGAGAATCGAGAACTTTATTTTCAAACAATAGACAAGGCTTGTCTATTGTCCGAAAATGTGGAACAAAGAAACTTTATTTAATTAACTTAGTTTCTAATGTCTGCAATTTTTTATTCGTTTTGTTTATAATTTCTAAAATGCTATGTTATATATTTTCCTGGATTAAAAAATAAATCTATTTTAGTCAATATCGAAATTAAAAAATTATTTTAAACTCATATTTGTGATTCCAATTTTCGAAAAATTAAATTTTAATTACTTAGTCTTTGTGCTTTTTAAAAGTATTTCCATTTTAGGTGTCTCAATGCGCTGAGCTGAAAGTTTTCAAACAAATCCCGACGGATGTTATGTTTACATCAAGCTAAGTGCAAAAATCATGTCGAATATAACGTGATCACTGCTTCGTGCAATGCATTTCTGTGTTTCTAAGAGAAAATACAGCAGCGAGCTTCAAAATAATGTTAAGAAAAAATCTAAATGTGAAATAACTTTTTATTTTAAAGCTTCAAAGAACATTTTATCAAGGAAAAATAAGGATATAAAGGTAAATTATATAATTTCAAAATATAAAGCTCAATAAACTTATTTTGACAATTATATAACATTCGAAAAAAATAGATGATCAAAAACATCAGAACTATTAAAAAAATCATTCTATTATAATAGATACATCATATCCAAATGAAAATAGCGTTTATAATTCATTAGTACTTGATGTGAAAAACCTTTACTTTCAATAGCAGCTTGACATCTTTTGCTACATGAGCGAATTAATGTCTTGCATTCATTAAGAGATATTTTCTCCCATTCTCTTTTCAAATTAGTCCATAGTTCTTCGACGTTTGTTGGATTCTTTTCCTTTCATTTAGTAACTTCCAAACATTCTCAATAGGATTCATTTGTCTGGGCTTTGAGCAGGCCACTCCATAACAGTAACATCCTCCTCAGAAAGAAATGGCTTAACAGACTTCGCTCTGTGACATGGTGCATTAGCTTACATAAATACAGCTGCTTGATTAATTGCAGTTTTCAAATTAGGTACATGTTTCTTCAATATCTCTTTGTATACAGTTGAGTTAATTTTACCGTATAGCCTAACAAGAGGTCCCGTACCAGCACATGAAATAATTCCAAATACCATCACACTTCTTCCTTCAAATTTAACGCTGCTCTTAGTGCATTGAGGCAAATATCGTTCCTTAGGACTGCGTCGAACGAACCTTCTTCCGTCACAACCGAACAGGTTAAACTTTGACTCATCGCTGAAATGAACACAATCCCAGTTCATCTGTCCATATGAGGTGTTCATTGGCAAATTTCAATCGGCTCATTTGATTCTCTTTAGAAATGTAAGGCTTTGTTGAGGCTACTCGACTGTTCAGATTTGTTTCATTAAGTCTTCGGGAAATAGTGTGCTTTGATATTTTAATGCCAAGGGTAGCATTAACTCTTTTAGAGATAGCGGTTGTTGTCGCAAATCGATCCTTTTCTTTAATTCTTTAACAATCCATCTGTCTTCCCTTGCAGTAGTTTCCCTAGGCCTGGCAGGTGGTTTCTTGCTTCACATGACCCAGTTTCCTCAAGTTTTCTTAAAATACTATAACACTTTTAGATTTTGAAATATCCCCACTGGAGAGTTTATCTTCATTACGTAACTTGACTATCAGTTTTCTAAGCTCCAATGACGTCACAGATTTTTTTTCACCATTTTTACTGTTGTGGGGTTCTTCCTTTTCATAAAGATAGACTCATCCAGAGTATACTTATATTACTGCTATAGAAGCGAGACGGGAGAATACCGCGTTTTCACGAGGTAGTTCCAAAGACACTGTCAGCTCTCTGTCTTCAGGTGGAGAGCAATAACCCAGTCGTGGCTCCGCCTAAGGGTAGAGTCACGACTGGGCAAAATTAGACAGCTATTTTTGGCTGGGTTATATGGCCCGGAGGTCCCACGTAAAGAAGGCCTTGTGCCACATTTTGCCCTAGTGGGAGGGCAGATAAATACAAAATACCGCGTTTTCACAGAGAGTTAACCGGAGAATCCGAGAGTCCAGAGAGAGATTAGCAGTCAGTACACAGTAGTTCATAGTAGCTCTGTGCTCCACTCATCGAGAAGATTATTACACAGTATTCGTCAGCTTTTGACGCGGACATACGCAATATACTACGGCTTCACCTCCAGAGACTTGTACATATACTTTTTACTAACCCGTATTCCTGGACCACTAATCTTCATTCAAGTCTGTAGCCTTACGTTAATACACTTATTTTCTATCTAAATTACTGATCGTTGTTCATTTATTTGCGCGGCCCAATTCCCGGAATCCACAACATTTACAAGAGCCAGTAAAGAGCCGGTGTAATTTAGTAAAATACCCAATTTTATATTCTTAGCCTAAAAAATTTCAATAATGCAAAGTCATTTTTAAATTTTATGGATTTATTTAATCGTTCTGATGTTTTTGATCACCTATTTTTTCGAATGTTATATAATTATTCTTATAACTTTATCAAAAAAAGTTTATTGAACTTTATATTTTGGAATCATATAATTTACTTTTATATCCTTTTTTCCCTTGATAAAATATTCTTTGAAGCTTTAAAATAAAAAGTTATTTCATATTTAGACATTTTCTTAACATCGTTCTCATCTTTATGCTAGTTACTGTTTTGTAACTATTGAACAGTTCTTCTGAAGAAATATCCTAATCTTTTTTCATAATGCTGTGATAATATCGGTCAATGCTGGACAATCACATCACAGATGAAGAAGAAAATTAAGGCAGCAGAAATTTGGTTCTACAGAAAGATCCTGAGAATTGTGAGTAACGAGAAAATTTTAAAGAAAATGAAAGCAAAAAAGACACTTATGCTAAGACTCAGAAAGAAACAATTGAAACTTATAGAAAACATAATAAGGAAAGAGGGTTTAGAAAATTTGACACTCACAGAACAATACTGATGGAAGAAGGCAATGAATAATCTAACAAAGGTTTATGAGAAAGGGCGGTAGAACAGGGATTGAAGGTATAGCGAAAGAGCTAACTTGTGGCTAAACTTATATCGCTATTTGTGAAGAGCAATGATTGCCCACCTTCTGAAGGTTATACGGCATATACAAAAATAAGATTGATCCATTTCTGGAATAAAGTGTTTTCCTATCGTCACAGACAGGAAAAATGATGCAAATATACCAGTCATAGACATAAAAAAAAAATTAAAATATTACCTGTGAACTAATTGATATGAGTTGTAGCTGTCGCCAGGCACTATAGGAAAAGATTCAGTTTCTCGTTGCTACCAAACCCTAATGTAAAATCAGCAGGTTCGTTTTCTCGCTGAAGCCAGCCCTGTATTCTTGACCGAGAGCCTTGTCACCACCTTACGACAATGTAACCAGAAAACATAGTTCCTTATATTTTAGGACAACGTAAAACAATTATGAGGTCTAAGTGGAAAGTATGAAAGTTAAAATAAATAAGTAAAAATATAACAAGGAAGCTGTTTTTAGGGCAACCTTTTCTAGAACCTAGGATTTTGGACTCTACCTAACAATACAAACCCGCTTAAAAGTCTTTTGGATTGAGACCTTTTAAGAGGTCAGACGTAAATTTATCTCCAGTGGCAGTATATTCGTTTTCGGTACTGTTAAGGAGTAACTATCTAAATTGCCATAGACCAAACGAGATGCCAACAAGGTAATTACCAATTTTCCCTTCACTTTCCAGCAAATCCTAGATAAATTTTTATAGTTAATAGAATTTAATTCTTCTAAAGTTTTATTGCTTTTAGACCCTTTCTTAATTTGTGAAAATGTATTACTTTGTCGACGCAAACGATTCCTGTTCATTTAAACACTTGTTATAAATTCCTTTGTTTGTTCTAACTATTTATGTAAATTTCATTGTTTATTTCCTTATTTTTTCAGATTTTGTAATTATAATTATCTTTGTGTACATTCTTCCTCTATGTGTTCATGTTATTTGTTTGTCATAACTGAAGTTTTCACAGCTGCACAATTATTGTAAAGGAAATAAAATCTTTTACAATATATACCCGAAGTCGTCAGTTCTTTCATGTTGCAATGGCAATTACAAGAGTTGCACACAAAATTCCAATGTTTTTAAATAGGAGGTCAAAGAAAAGAAGAAGAAAAAAGAAGAAAAAAGGGGAAAAGAAAGAAAAAAGAAACCTAAAAAAATCATAACATAGACACGCTCGATACGTGTGAAACAAATTTAACTTCAAATGTTTAAATGGTTTAATGTATTTCAATTTTTAATTTTAATTTTTAATTTTCAAATGTTAATTTTCAATATCTAATTTCTAATTTTTAATTTTTAGGATTTTAAATATAAATTTAATGGTTTCTGGATAAATTAATTTAATCTAACTTTATATAGTAATTTAAACCATCTACCTTCCACCCCCTCTCTTCTTTGATTGTCTACCTTTATAAATTATGCATTCTTTTACTATTTTAACCCCTGATTTCCTCTGCTAGTGTATATATCTTTTTCACATCATAATTTTTATAGATCTTTTATAAATTTTTATAAATTTTTTTAAAAAAATATATATTAAAAAAATTTTTTTAATTAATTTTTAAGAAAAGTTTTATAATTTTCTTTAATCTTTATTTCCTTTTATTTAATTTTTCTATACCTATAAATATCTTTAATTAATTAAACTTAATTTAATTTTAAATTTTAAATTTTAAATCTTATATCTAATTTTTTCCCCTAAATATACTTTCTCTAATACGTCTCTGTTTTCTAATACATTAACCCATTTAAACATTGAAAGTTAAATTTGTTTGACACGTACCGAGCGTGTCTATGTTAGGAGTTTTTTTAGGTTTCTTTTTTCTTTCTTTTCTTTTCCCCTTTCCTTTTATGTTTTGTTTAATCCAATTCTCAATTCAACGACTTCCCTTCTTTCCCTTCCTAACCCATTTCCCTTTGTATAACCCATCTCCCTTTGTATAACCCATTTCCCTTTGTATAACTAGACATGACAAATTTTCCATATCTTCACTTACAACTCCATCTAATAGTAAAAATGAAAAATAGACTGATTTACATAAATTTTTTGTAACGTTAATTTTCTCAAGTCTTAACCGTCATTTTTGTTTATTCTGTTATTCTTCTATTTCCCTTTTTAATTTTATTCTCATTTTGGAAGATTGAACTGTTGCTGAGGAGACGTGAGATCTCTCTTAGGGATTTCATGTCGAAATGTTCATTCAACAATTTTGAACGTTGAAAATTTATTTCATTTTATATATATATATATATAGATACTCCTTTCGATTCTTATATATATATATATATATATATATATATATATATATATATAAGAATCGAAAGGAGTATCCTGTACATAAAGTGGTAGAATAACTCTCTATAAGAGCTCTAAATATATATGTATATAAATACATATAGAGCAAATATATGTAAAATTAAGGCAGACACGTTATTTCATGGTTAAGTGGAGGTATAGGCCTATTTCAGTTGAACCATCTTTAGCTTCTGTCTTTATTGTACAGAAGATTTTACAGGAAAAATCTTCTGTACAATAAAGACGGAAGCTGAAGATGGTTCGCCTGAAATAGGCCCATACTTCCGCTTAACCATGGAATAACGTGTCTGTTATAATTTTTACATATATATATATATATATATATATATATATATATATATATATTTTTTTTTAAATATAAGACTTTAATCCAAAAGGAAAGCAGGAAGGTAAATTCCAAAGAACCGATCCTAATTAATATCAATTACATTAATATCAAATAATGATCAAGGTGGAGGTCTCAATGTAATTAATATTTAAATTACAGAGCCAATTTTAAAATAAAATAAATTTCGATGTTCAAATCAGTTGTATGGCCATTTCTATATGAAATCCCTAAGAGAAATTTCACGCATCATCGGCAACTTTATTTCAAAATTAAGCAAGATTTATTACCGGCAGAAGTTCAAAAAAATATACATCACAGAAAAAATTAAGTGGTGGGATTAAAAGAAAGTAGAGAGAAAGCAATGTCTATTTTTAGATTTTTGGAAAACCTTACTTTTAAATTGAGTTGTAAGTTAAAATTTAGTCTTGTCTGACTCTAAGAAAAGGAAGTGGAAAGATATATATATATATATATATATATATATATATATATATATATATATATATTGATTATTTAATTTCTTAGGTTGCGGTCATAATAAAATTAGACCAGTACACTTTTGTATTAAACTCTACCATGAAATACGCATTATGTTCATACAAACATGGATGAAAACGTTATAATTTCTTTTAATTTAAAAAAAAATGCTCATTACGTGAGTGTTGTTAAAAAAATGGTAAAATCAGTTATTGCAAATCGCCTGAATGATAGATACCTAGATCGCGTAATAACTCGTTTACAAATGAAGATTATTACATATATATGTATATATATAATAAAATAAATTTCGATGTTCAAATCAGTTGCATGGCCATTTCTACATAAAATCCCCAAGAGAAATTTCACGTATCATCGTTAACTGTATTTCAAAATAAAGCAAAATATATTATCGGGGGAAGTTAAAAAAAATATCCATCACAGAAAAAATTAAGTGGTGGGATTAAAAGAAAGTAGAGAGAAAGCAATGGCTATTTTTCGATTTTTGGAAAACCTTACATTTAAACTGAGTTGTAAGTTAAAATTTAGTCTTGTCTGGTTCTAAGAAAAGGAAGTGGAAAGATATATATATATATTGTCATCCGCAGACAGATCTGTTTCGCTGTATCACAGCTCATCAGTACGGTTAGGCTCCGATTGCTTTTTAACTCAGGATTGAAACCCGACCCAATTGGCGTCATATATAAACACCTATTCAATACAAAACAATTAAGTGAACACCCACTCATGCGTACATAAAGTATCATATTCAGTAATTAAATCCCATGAATATTAACTCCTTCATCCTTCAATTTTATTTGTTCAACTCTGGATGGATCAAACTATATGTAGACATATTTGATGTCTATATATTCTACAGAACGGACACTGAGATCTGCAAAACAACTAAATCAGAATCAAATTGTATATTATTTATAATGTGTGGGCAAAATTGTTTGTCCTTTCTGTTATTTAAATAAGAAACGCGTATAATGACGTCAAGAAGCGGCGTATATTTAATGCTACATTTTATAATGGCGTCAATTGTGATAAAGTGTGGATATTATTGCGTTAATATTTTAATTGAAATGTTAAAATGGTATTAAGAAATGTCTGCTGTACAATAACAGAATCACTATTTTTGTTATTTGTAGCATTTGTTGTTAGAAACAGTCACTGGAAAGAGAAAATAGATAGATAGATAGATAGATAGATAGATAGATAGATAGATAGATAGATAGATAGATATGAAAAGACTGAAAGAGATAGATATGAACAGACATAGATAGATAGATAGATAGATAGATAGATAGATAGATAGATAGATAGATAGATAGATAGAACAAAGACTTTATATACGAGTTTCGATGAAAAAAGTGTCGATACTGTTGTTATAAAATGAAACCTACATCATATAGCAATTACACATTTAATTTCTTTCGAATTAGTCCTCTTCAGAAGTAGTACATTTTATTCAGCGTTATTTCAATTGATGAAAGCTTTCGTGCAACTCATTTTTTGGAATTTCTTCAACGTTTTGAATTCTTGTCCCTTTCATGTAAGATTTGATCTTTTAATGAAGAAAAAAGCCTCAAGGGGCGATATCCTGGCAATATGGTAGTTGTCGGACCTGGGGAATTCTGTCCTAAGATAAAAACCGCTGAGAAATCCATGGTCACTCATGAAACTGTATTGAATAAAATAATCTAAACTTCTTTATAAATGGAAATTTGTCTGTGTGTGTGTCCATTACCTATAGACTCCGAAACGGCTGAACCGTTTTTCTTAAAAATTTACACAGTTGTACTATAAGCGTCTGCGGGTGTTCTTAGCTAGGTTTTGTGTCGAGGTATCCCTGATAAGTATCGAAAATCTATAATCGAAAAAATCGGCTTATAGAAGTAGTGGTCCGATTTTAATCAAAGTTGATACTGATAGACAAAGACATAAGAAACGATATTCAGAAGTTTCAAGGTTGCAGTTCTTACAATAGTGCAGAAAATTGATAATATATATATATATATATATATATATATATATGGGAAGATGTTTGTGTGTGTGTCTGTTTATCTGCTTGTATGTCTGTATTTTTTCAGCCTTTTTATTTTAGTTTTTGCTTCGGGTTTGGCTCTAAGTAGGTATAATTATAGTTCTTAGTCTCTGCCATGATACCATTTACTCAGAGGACTTATTTAGCCTTCAAAATTCAGTTTACGACGAAAAAATTATTTGATATCGATAGCAGGAAATCAAAATTTGACTTACATCCATTCATTTTTCTTTCTGTCTACGGTTTCGCTTTAACTGGAAACAACTGTTGCTTTTTAGTCTTTCGTGCCAACGTCCAAAGAGTCTGAGCTCCAAGACCATGGATTAGTATTTAAGCTTTCATTACACCCGAGCAACGCCGGGCTATACTGCTAGTCATCAATATATAAAAACTCAAATGCTAAGCAGTGACTCATTGATTTTATTAAAAATAAACGAATTTACTCGAATTTACAAAACCTTGCTTCGCACACACGCAAAAGCGAATCCATAACAAAACTCGTGAATTTTCACATCTAAAACAATAATTCAAATAATCTTCAATTCTCAGAAGCAAATTCTTTTACGGACCTTTTCGCGAGCCGACGCTAAGTTTGTTTGTTGTCTAATGGAAAGGCCAGAATTGCAACCGGGAGGGAATTCCCAAATAACCTTTTCGAGCCCCACAAAAAAAATATTCGGACCCATGTCCCAGTGGTTATAGACGTTGAATAGTTCCTGTGACTTGACCCAAAGTGCTGTGAGTTCAATACCAGGCTACAGCAGTGGTGAACAAGTAAATTACAGGCTTAGTGGGAGATAACTCATGACTACCAAAAGAAGCCCTACGCAAGGAACGAAGATCATATACTTCAGTGATTGTAATAAAGGGTTCAGTTCGAAATTTCTACTACTTGAAGAAAGCCAGAGTGTACAACGTTCGAAACGTCGTACAAATGACAACAAAGATGGGTACAATAGTCTGAATAATGTAAATAGTGTAATTTTTCGTATTTTCATACTTGAGGGAGGTCAAGTTCATTGCAATTATTCTCGATTTTATAATTATTTCTTGCTAATCACTGAGATGATATTGGTATTGCATTGGCGTAGGTTTGCAATCTATGACTTCTCTTGTTATTATTGTTGCTGTTGTTGTTAATTTGAAATAGGTGGCTTCGGTAAAAATACTGGAACGAGGAATACGATATTCATGCTCAGAATGCTATCTGAAAGAGCAATACAAATACAGAAGGACCTTTATTTGTGCTTTATAGACGACACAAAGGAGTTTGACAAAGTACGACACAGGAACTTGATAGAGATGCTCGAGATTTTCAGGAAAGACTTTAGGATAATAACTAATCTATATTAGCAGCAAACTGCGTAAGAATAGGAAATGACTTCAGCAGATATACAAAAATAGAAAGGGGCGTAAGACAAGGATGTGTTTGCTCACCAGATTTATTCAACTTATACAGTAAGACAGTTGTGAGAAAAATACAATCCTTGCCAGGATTAGTCGTTTGCGGTTACAATCTCAACAATATAAGCTACGCATATGACACAGTGCTCGTGGTAGATACGGAAAAGAAAATGCAGGACCTCCTACAGAATATAGCCAAAAAAAAGCGAGAAGAAAGGACTAATGAAATGAAAGAGTCTAAAAAGTCAAATACATGTGGTTTTACAGAGGAATGCTGAGGATGCGATGATATGTTGGAAAGGATGCAAACGAAAAGAAAACTCATACTTAACATCAGATAGGGACAGCTGAGGTTCCTGTGGCATCTAATAAGGAAAGAGGGCCTAGAGACTTTAATACTCACAGGACGGATAAAAGAAAAGAGAGATAGGGGAAAGTAGCTGGAGACGTACTTGATAAGCCTGAGCAAATGGATGGCGGAGAGATACCAAGAGGATAAATATTAAGAGAATCAAGAGACAGGAGCAATTGGAAATCTATCATCGCCTACGTCCTGAAGGGAAATGGCTCATCAAGTAGAATGTCAATTATTATATCATATTTATCATACTTCGATTTTTGCTATGGTCGCACTACCTACCAAGTCTGCGGAAAGACCTAAGGCAGGTTGTGGTGTGTTGTTATAGCTCCATTTCATGTTTTTTTTCTATATTCCCTAACATCCCTAGCGTTACATAGAAAAAGTTCCCCTTAGTGTGTGGGCTGTACTTAACAAGACACTTTTTTTTGTATATCTCTTAAGCTGGGGTTTCCATGGATTCATTCAATGTTTGTTTTGTTCCATTTTTTAACATTCCAAGTGCACCTACTATCACGGGCACGACTCTTGTTTTCAATTTCCACATTTTTTTCTATTTCAATTTCCAGGTCTTTATATTTTGACAGTTTTTCAAATTCCTTGGTTGCTATGTTACAATCCGCTGGACAAGCCATATCAATTAATAGACAAGTTTTTTCTTTCTGGTTTTTAACAATAATGTCCGGCCTATTTGCTTCAATTTTTCTGTCTGTGTAGATGGTGTAATCCCATAGAATGGTGACATTTTCTGTTTCTGTAACAGGTGCTGGGTGATGTTCATACCAGTGTTTGTTTACAGATTTTCCATCGTGTATGCACATAGTCAAATATAAATATTGCCCAACTCTATTGTGGCGAATTTTATATTCATTTGGGGCATGTACAGAATAGCCTGAGATTAAATGGTCAATTGCTTCTGGGTGTTTATCACAAAACCTGCATTTTGGATCCATATTATTATGTTTAATATTTGCCTGAAAGTTCCTAGTGAAAAGACTTTGGTCTTGCGCTGCAAGAATAAAGCCTTCAGTCTCAGACTTTACTCCAGATGCACGTAATCATCGATGAATATTAACTTTGTCAACATTGGATTTATTGGCACGTACTGGATATTGGCCATGCAGAGGTTTGTCTTGCTAGCGTTGTTTCATCTGTTCAAGAGCTTTATCTTTGGCTTTCATTTTCATATTTTTTGCCGCAATAATTGGTTCTCGGCTTCTGTTTTGCTTTTCTACAGAATCTACTAACTGTAAATCTTGTTTGTATTTACTGTCTTCTTTTATTATTGAATATTTTTTTCTTTCTTCATGTTGCCTTACTAATTGTATCATCCAGTCTTTTGTTGTTTCTATGTATGTTAGTAGGCCAGTATTTGTTGTCTTGTATGACAATTCTAGCTGAATAAGACCTCTTCCACCTTCTTTACGGGGTATGTATAGACGGTCTACATCAGCCTTTGGATTATGCATCGTATGCTTAGAAAGAAACTTTCTTGCTTTAGAATCCACTTGTCTGATGTCATTTAGAGTCCAGTTATAGATGTTGAAAGTATATTGAACCACGGGGGTAACAAGGCTATTAATGGGTATAGTCACACTACTTACTAAGTCTACGGAAAGACCTAAGACAGATAGAGGTGTGTAGTTATGGCTACATTTCATTTGGTTTTCTACTAGCAAAGCAATATTTGTTGTCTTATATGTCAATACTAGCTAAATAATGCCTCTTCCATTTTTTTTACTGGGTATGTATATACGGTCTACATCAGCCTTTGGATGATGTATCTCATGCTCAGAAAGAAACATTCTTGTCATAGAACCAATTCGTTTGGTATCATTTAGAGTTCAGTTCAAGATGTTGAACGTATATTGAACTACTGGGGTTACAAGGTTCTTAATGGCTATAGTCACACTACTTACCAAGTCTGCGGAAAGACCTAAGACCGATAGGGGTGTGTAGTTATGGCTACATTTCATTTGGTTATCTACTCGTAAACCAATATTTGTTGTCTTGTAGGACAATTCCAGCTAAATAAGACCCATTCCATTTTCTTTACGGGGTATGTATAGACGGTCTACATCAGCCTTTGGATGATGCATCTTATGCTTAGAAAGAAGCTTTCTTGTTTTAGAATCCATTCGTTATTATTATCATTATTATTATTATTATTATTATTATTATTATTATTATTATTATTATGTCATTTTTCATCATATTTCGATTTCTGCTTTGATCACAGCCAACCAAGTCTGCGGGGAGACCTAAGGCAGGTAGTGGCGTGTTGTTATGGCTCCATTTCATGTTTTTCTATCTTCCCTATCATCTCCAGCATTACATAGATAAAGTTTTCCTTAGTGTGTGGGCTGTACTTAATAAGACAATTTTTTGTATATCTCTTAAGCTGGGGTTTCCAGGGATTCTTTCAATGTGTTGTTTTGTTCCATTTTTTATCATTCCAAGTGCACCTACTATCACTGGCACAACTCTTGTTTTCAATTTCCACATTTTTTATATTTCAATTTCCAGGTCTTTATATTTTGACAGTTTTTGAAATTCCTTGATTGCTATGTTACAATCCGCTGGACAAGCCATATCAATTAATAGACAAGTTTTCTCCTTCTGGTTTTTAACAATAATGTCTGGCCTGTTTGCTTCAATTTTTCTGTCTGTGTAGATGGTGTAATCCCATAGAATGGTTACATCTTCTATTTCTGTAACCGGTGCTGGGTGAGTTCATACCAGTGTTTGTTTACAGATTTTCCATAATGTTTGCACATTGCCCAATGTAAATATTGCCCAACTCTATCGTGGCGATTTTTATATTCATTTGGGGCAAGCACAGAACATCCTGTGATTAGGTGGTCTATTGTTTCTTGGTGTTTATCACAAAACCTGCATTTTGGATCCATATTATTATACATAATATTTGCCTGGAAGTTTCTAGGGAAAAAACTTTGGTCTTGTGCTGCAAGAATAAAGCCTTCAGTTTCAGACTTTAATCCAGATGCACGTAACCATCGATGAGTATTAACTTTGTCAACATTGGATTTATTGGCACGTTCTGGATATTGGCCATCCAGAGGTTTGTCTTGCCAGCGCTGTTTCATCTGTTAAGAGCTTTATCTTTGGCTTTCATTTTCATATTTTTTGCCGCAATAGTTGGTTCTTGGCTTCTGTTTTGCTTTTCTACAGAATCTACTAACTGTAAATCTTGTTTTTATTTACTGCCTTCTTTTATGACTGAATATTTTTTCTTCCTTTCTTCGTGTTGCCTTACTAATTGTATCATCCAATCCTTTGTTGTTTCTATGTATGTTAGTAAGCCAATAGTTGTTGTCTTGTATGACAATTCCAGCTGAATAAGACCTCTTCCACCTTCTTTACGGGGTATGTATAGACGGTCTACATCAGCCTTTGGATGATGCATCTTATGCTTAGAAAGAAGCTTTCTTGTTTTAGCATCCATTCGCCTGATGTCGTTTAGAGTCCAGTTTAAGATGTTAAAGCTATATTGGACAACTGGGATTGCAAGGCTATTAATGGCCATAACTCTGTTCTGTGAATTTAATTCAGTTTTTAATATCAATTGTAGCCTTCTATAGTACTCTTTACGCACTATTTCTTTCATTTTTTTATGGTGAATGTTTTCGCTCTCATTTACACCTAGGTATTTATAAGCTTCTTCTGGTTTCAATTCTTTTATTGTTACAGCAGGGTCTAGGCTAATTGAGGATGTTTCTTGTATTGATCCACGTAAAACTGTAGCTTTAGCACATTTATTCAAATTAAATTTCATTCCAATGTCTTCGCTGAAGCATTTTACAGTTTGCAGAAGACCTTCCAGTTCATTATCATTCTTAGCATATAACTTTAAGTCATCCATGTAAAATAGATGGCTTATTTTCTTTTGGCCTATTTTATAACCACATTCTGTCTTATTAAGTTAACTGGTTAGTGCTATTAATGATATGCAGAATAGTAAGGGAGATAAAGAATCACCTTGAAATATACCTCTTTTGATGTTTATTTCATCAGACTTATAGGTTCCATTTATATGATTGAGGTAAAGGGTTGTTTTCCATATAGACATGCACTGTTTGATGAAATTGATGATGACGGGCGATATCTTGTATATATTTATAGTCTTTAAAATACAGGAATGTGGCACACTATCGAATGCCTTTCGATAATCTATCCAGGCAGTACTAAGATTTTTCTTTGTACTGTAGCAGTTATCCAGGATCATTTTGTTAATTAGCAATTGGTCTTTACAACCATAACAGCCACGTTTGCACCCTTTTTGTTCAAGCGGTATCATATCATTTCTTTCTAAGAATAAATATGTCTGTTTTGTTAAAATAGATATTAATAGTTTATATGTTGTCGGAAGACATGTAATTGGTCTGTAGTTTTTCGGGTTGTTTGTGTCACCATTCTTGGGTAGAAGAAATGTAATTCCTTTGGTCATCCATGCAGGAATTTTAGTGGGATCGTCAACCATTTCTTGAAGTTCTTTGGCTAGTTTTTTATGTGCTGTATTTAAATAATATAGCCAAAAGTTAGGAATTTTATCTATACCTGGGAATTTCCAATTGTGTGCTTTTTTTAGTGCAAATTTAACATCATCTTCTGTAATTCCAGACCATGTCTGTTCTGGTTTATTTTTCATTCGTTCTATCTCTTGCGCAATACAATGTACTTCCTTGCTATGTTCTTTAGGGCAAGCCCATATCTTTTCCCAGAACTGTGTGACTTCTTCCATTCTGGGGGGGACTGTCACTTCAATTCTTTTTTTTACCTATTTCCCTGTAAAATCTCTTTGTATCAGTCTGAAAAATCTTGTTTTGTCTGCAAAATCTTGCTCTTTTCACATAGCGTCTTAGCCTTCAGTTGGATTTTTTGCTTTATTTTTTCTTTATTTGATAAGACTTCATTTTCATTCCTAATGTTATATTTTCTTTCGGCTCTTCTGCTTTTCCTAGTTTTTACATTTATTCCTCTACTCAGTTCATCCAGTACTGATAGTTCACTTCTAAGTTGTTCGATTTCTTTTTCTATTTTTCTTTTCCAAGGTGGATCTTCATGTCTGCGAGACTGCCTTGTTTTTATTTTGATATTCAATTTTTTTGTTGCTGCTATTGCTGATGCATATATTACTTCGTTGAGATTTGTATGAGTGTCTTCATTATTATTATTATTTTTATTATTATTATTATTATTATTATTATTATTATTTGTAGAATTTCCTCCCAGGAAGAGAAAAAAAATAGTTTGCCTGAAAACGTGTCTACATGGATTACTCAGTTGATAAAAGTCTGATAAATCATTAAAACCTAACTTGAGACAATTTTGTTAAGGAATTTGAAAGAACGTTCTGAAGTGCGTAGAAATTTTAATATTGACGATTTAATGTCATGTCTTTTCGCGACGGATGTGCGTTGTGGTGCATTGGATATCGGCTCGGAATGAGAAATCGGGAAGCCGTGTTCAAATTCCAGTTTAATTCGTTGCATCCATTTACACGCAAATGCCCTTAGGAAAGATATTAATCCGTCTCTTCCCTCCAGCTATGGGTCTATAGCCTTGGCTGGCAACCAGTCTACCGCAGAAAGTAATGGAAACTTACTGCGGGATAATCTTTTGCCCAGTTAGTCATGTCTCTTTTAAAATATGAGCGCCCAAACTTGTATCACGAATGTAACTGACTGAATATAATAGTTGGAAACAATTAAAACATCTTTTGGGCATAAAATCAGGGATCAGTTTTTTATTGTTATGAAGTAATAATCTGATCCCCCACTAATTATACTTAATGTAATATAATCTATCTCTCCTCCCTTCAACTATAAATGGTTGGACAAATTGGGTTCTATAGCCTTGGTTGGTAACTAGTCTACCGCAGAAAGTAATGGCAACCTACTGCGGGAAAATCTTCTGCTCAGTCAGTCATGTCTCTTTCGAGACATGATCGCCCAAGCGTGTATCAACTGACTGACTTTTCAGGATAAGGCATCACTGAGGGATCCCTATTCTTATACTGAACCAGTAAGTGGCCACTCATTCTTTTTAGTCTTTATTCTACAGGGTTTTCTTCAGGAAAGTGATTTCATAATATTAAAACTATCATAAATTTATTTCATCGATTGTTGCCATACCACGATGAAGCAACAGTTGCTGTACGATCACGAAATTTAAACTCAAGACGGGTTAATAACTCGAGGTAGGATTTGGGAATACCAGGTGCCGTATGCGCCGGTGGTGTAATGAGTTTACGGCCATATCACGTTCAAACGCTGGCTCCCGTACGATTATCGAAGTTAAGCAATGTCGAATCTGGTCAGTAACTACAGGGTGTTGCAGTAAACTCCAACACTTGCCAAAAAGAAAACGAAACCTAAACTTATTTATAAATGGAACATTGTCAGTGTATCTGTGTGTATGTGTGTGTGTCTGTGTGTGTGTGTACCCGTTACCTATAGACTCCGAAACGGCTGAACCGATTTTCTTGAAAATTTACACAGTTGTACTATAAGCATCTGCGAGTGTTTTTAGCTAGGTTTTGTGTTGAGGTACCCCCGATAAATATCGAAAACCTATAATCGAAAAAATCGGGTTATAGAAGGCGTGGTCCGATTTTAATCAAATTTGATACACTCATAGACAAAGACATAAGAAACGATATTCAGAAGTTTCAAGGTTGCAGTTCTTACAATAGTGCAGAAAATCAATAATATATATATATAAAAGGCAAGATGTTTGTGTGTGTGTGTGTGTCTTTATCTGCCTGTATGTCAGTATTTTTTTCAGCCCTTTTTTTTTAGTTATTGCTTCGGGTTTGGCTCTAATAAGTATAATTGTAGTTCTTAGTCTCAGTCATGATACCATTTACCCAGATGACTTATTTAGCCTTCAAAATTCAGTTTACGACGAAAAAAAAAATTTGATATCGATACCAGGAAATAAAAATTTGACTTACATCCATTCATTTTTCTTTCAGTCTACGGTTTCGCTTTAACTGGAAACAACTATTGCTTTTTAGTCTTTCGTGCCAACGTCCAAAGAGTCTGAGCTCCAGGACCATCGATTAGTTTTAAAGCTTTCATTTCACCCAAGCAACGCCGGGCTATGCTACTAGTACGCAATAAAAAGTTTGATATGGAGAGACCCGAGAGTTTATTTAGTAACAGTTAAATTTACATACTACATTATTTTTCAATGTAACCGCCGCCGGCGGCGACGACCATCTCAAGGCGGGCGCAAAATGAGTTAAACGCTTTGGCGAACATGTCTTTGTCCATAACGAAGAACGCCTCCATGATGGCAGCTTTCAGAGAATCGATCGTGTTGTGTGCGTGCTTGTTGGTATTGGCCTCGATCACGTCCCCAAAGGGAATGGTCAAGGGGGTTCCACAAATCCGGCGACCTGTGTCGGGCCAGGAATTTTTCTCGTCAAAATCCATTTTGAACCTTTATAAATCTACTATTCGTCCAGGCATTTAATAGTGTTGTCATATCTGGTCGGGTGCTCCTGCTATTTATCTCGGGGTTTTTGATAAAAGATCTGTAATGTAATCGATCCTGACTTGGCCGCCCGCCTTCAGTCACTTTCTCACCGACGCATCGTGGCTTTTCACTGTCTTTCATACGAGTATTTTTATGTCTAATGCACTGACGAGTTTTTTTATTTTTTATTTTTTCCTTGTACCCCGACCACGTGGATTTACGCGTGATACAAGATTGGTTGGTCCAAGCCGTGTAGGTTAGATCTGGCCGCGTCAAGGAATATACTTCGTTCGAGTACTTCCCATAGAAGTATCGATAGAGTAGAGAGAGACTGTCCACCTCTCGCCAGTAAGAGAGAGCGGTTGAAGGGTTGGAAATTATTCTTCGCTAAAAATGACTTGGGAATCTTTTTGACCTCTACGATGGCTGGAAACTGAGGACTGGGTAGCTGCCGCTTAAATATGGCAACAACTCTTCATTTTGTGTTTGATCTGATTCTTATAAAAGTTATCAACATAGCATGAGACGTCAGATACTCATTGTAATGGTCGGAGGAGGTGACCATTTCACCTTCTTCTTTAATGATGGATCATGCCACTTTAGGTTGAGTATGACTTTGAAGTTAAAGAAAGGATTATACATAAACAAAAAAACAAGAATTTTATTAATCGTTTCACCACAAGCAAGGCTGTACCGCCACTGATGTGCAGGGGGCTACATAAGAGAGTTAAAGTTTTAGGCAGGAGGAGAGTGAAGACAAATACGAACCAGTTACAGGAGGTGAAAGAGAAAGAGCAAGAGAAGTATGTGAACACAGGAGTGAAGACAGTTGCGAAGGTAGAGAGAAAGGAAAAGAACAAGATCCCCTTTTTGAAGTAGAAAGAGTGAAGAGAAAGACGAACCAGTTACAGGGGGTGAAAGAGAAAGGGCAAGAGAAGGATATGAACACAGGAGTGAAGACAGTTGTGAAGGTAGAGAGAAAGGAAAAGAACAAGATACACGGGGTGATGTAGAAAGAGTGAAGAGAAAGACGAACCAGTTACAGAGGGTGAAAGAGAAAGAGCAAGAGAAGGATATGAACACAGGAGTGAAGACAGTTGCGAAGGTAGAGAGAAAGGAAAAGAACAAGATACACGGGGTGATGTAGAAAGAGTGAAGAGGAAGACGAACCTGTTACAGGGGGTGAAAGAGAAAGGGCAAGAGAAGAACGTGAACACAGGAGTGAAGACAGTTGAGAAGGTAGAGAGAAAGGAAAAGAACAAGATACACGGGGTGATGTAGAAAGAGTGAAGAGGAAGACGAACCTGTTACAGGGGGTGAAAGAGAAAGGGCAAGAGAAGAACGTGAACACAGGAGTGAAGACAGTTGTGAAGGTAGAGAGAAAGGAAAAGAACAAGATACACGGGGTGATGTAGAAAGAGTGAAGAGGAAGACGAACCTGTTACAGGGGGTGAAAGAGAGAGGGCAAGAGAAGGATGGGAACACATGAGTGAAGACAGTTACGAAGGTAGAGAGAAAAGAAAAGAACAATATACACGGGGTGATGTAGAAAGAGTGAAGAGTAAGGCGAACCTGTTACAGGGGGTGAAAGAGAAAGGGCAAGAGAAGAACGTGAACACAGGAGTGAAGACAGTTGTGAAGGTAGAGAGAAAGGAAAAGAACAAGATACTCGGGGTTATGTAGAAAGAGTGAAGAGGAAGACGAACCTGTTAGAGGGGGTGAAAGAGAAAGGGCAAGAGAAGGATGTGAACACAGGTGTGAAGACAGTTGCAAAGGTAGAGAGAAAGGAAAAGAACAAGATATACAGGGTGATATAGAAAGAACTCGAGTCAAGTAGATAAGAGATGGGTATTGACATTGCATTTAAATTCCTATGGGTTGTAGCCGTCAGGAAAGCAAGTATACGGAAGGAAGTTCCACAAGCTGGAGGTGCGAGAAAAGATGCAGCTGGAATAGAAAAGTGATGATGGAATGTAACCTATTTGGTCTGCGTAGCATTGAATGTAACTGGCAAATTTTTCCCACCTGGGAAGTCAATGTAAGATTGGAAGAGAGGTTAGATGTCAATCTCATCTTAGCATTATACATTTTGGGCAGACTACAAAGAAAAAAAATGTTAACTATGACAAGGAAGTGGGTGATTTGCAAAGTCCTGTGAGAGGTGGTCTAATTTTTATGAATAATTCATTAGAAGCTTTCATTTGATATTGAAAATCGAATCATCGATTTTAGCTTCAAAATAAAATTAACAAAAACATATATCCTTTGTGCTTTATACACTTTCTGCTAGTGGGGCGGACGGATGGCGGTTTCGATTGCATAAAACACTAAGCCCCGCCTTCTTCCGTCGCTTTTTTTTAAATCGGTGATTATGCAAAAAATATAAATTCAACTAAAATTGGAGAAATAAAAAGCTAAAGACAAATTATTTAGCAATGGGAATGAATAAAATATATGCGTCCTCTGTCCCAAAAGTTTTAATCCATTCTTGATATTCTGAGAACTGTTTACGTGGCCCTGGTGTAGATGAGCAGTTAGTCAGATAATCAATAACAAAGCTCTCTTTTATACTAAAGACCGTTGTTCATTTATATATATATATATATTATTTATTCAGAAATTATAACATGGATATATTACAATATCACTACAAAAGTAGCCATTTTGTTTCAACACTTTTGTGTCTTGTCAAGTGATGTGATGCTTCTTAAACCAATTTAAGAAGCATCACATCACTTGACAAGACACAAAAGTGTTGAAACAAAATGGCTACTTTTGTAGTGATATTGTATATTGTAACATATCCATGTTATAATTTATGAATATATATATATATATATATATATATATATATATATATATATATATATATATTATTTATTCATATTGTAACATATCCATGTCATAATTTCTGAATAAATAATATTATTAGCTCTACTTTTGTATTAACCACTTTTTTAAAAACATTGTTTCTTTGGACAAGGAATATTATTCCAACAATACTATATATATATATATATATATATATATATAACACATCATTCTATAAATACCGGGCCTAACTAATAAAACTACAACTTTTGGGCAAAATTCGACTTTATTCGGTTTTTTTTTTTTGGTTTTTTTTTGTAGAGCGATTTATCTTTAGCCTCAAAATACGCCTCAGTTTCCGATATCACTTTTCCATTGGACCCAAACCTCTTTCCCTGGAGCATTTTTTTGAGGTCTGTAAACAGCCAGTAGTCGCTGGGGGCCAGATTTGGAAAATAGGGTGGATGCGGAAGCAATTCGAAGTGCAATTCATGTAGTTTTGCGATCGATACGATCGACTTGTGACACGGTACGTTGTCTTGGTAAAAGATCACTTTTTCTTTTTCATTTGTGGCTTTTGGGGGCCGATTTCTTTCTTCAAACGCACTAATAATGCTGTATGATATTCGCTATTGACAGTTTTCCCTTTCTCAAGGTAATCGATGAACAAAATACTTTGTACATCCCAAAATACGGAGACGAAAACCTTGCCTGCTGATGTTTGTGTTTTTGGTCGCTTTGGACGGCGTTCACCTGCTGCTCTCCACTAAGCTGACTCCGGAGTGGAATGGTGGATCCATGTTTCATTCATTGTCACATATTTACGCAAAAACTCTTTCTTGTTGCGTTGAAACAGTTGCAAACAACGCTCTGAATCATCGATGCGTTGTTTTTGATCAACTGTGAACAAACGTGTCACACACTTTGAACACAGCTTTCTCATTGATAAATGTTCATGCAAAATGGTGAATACACTACCTTCTAATATGTTCAACTCCTCTGCAATCTCACGCAACTTCTATTTACGATCGGCCAAAACGAGTTTATGGATATTTTTTATGTTTTCCGGGACAACTGCTGATTTTGGGCGACCTGACCGTTCAGCATCGTTTGTGTCTGTACGACTACGTTTAAAGTCAGCATACCACCTCTTAACCGTTGTTTCTGACGGAGCAGAGTCCGAATAACACTTATGAAGCCATTGTTTGACTTGAACAGTATTTTTCACATCAGAAAGCAAAACTTTATCAACACACAAAATTCAGATTTTTCGATTGTTGTCAAAAATTTGCAACAGTAGCTTCACTTAAATAAGTGTAATTTGTAAACTAATAATCCGATTAGGTCTAAATATTGTCACGTGCCATTCGAATGTTAGAACTTCATAAAAATCATATGGTCTTTTTATTAGTGACGCCATCTATATGCCAGGTTCGGGACATATTGGGTGATGTGTTATATATATATTGAGTGATGTGTTATATATATATATATATATATATATATATATATACATATATATATATATATATAATATATATATATATATATATATATATATATATATATTATAAATTATATTTTAGAACATGTACATAATTATTCTATATATAACTTCTACGAAGGTACGCTCGTTTCGGCATTGAAACTTCAATGTCTCATCAGGCGGTGTGTAAAGTACTGGAAATCCTTTTTCTTTATATTTATTTAGTTTTGTTCGAGCTGTTGGTGGGGGTTAGTGATAGGGGGAGGTCTTTGACCGTTGGAAATTTTGGGGAGAGTGTTTTGTTAGAGGTGTTGGTGGGGGTTAGCGATAAGGGAATAAGTCTGTGACAGTTGGAATTTTTTGAGAGGGTGTTTCTTAAATGGTTGATTAATGAGAGTCTTTGATTCTAGATAGTTGTAAGTTTTAATTATCTATTGGCTAGACCATATCTTTATGGATTTCTTCGAAGAGCCGATAATAGCGTGGATATTTATTTTATTTATTTTTATTTAAGCAGAGTCTTTATAATTAACATAAGTTTGCATGTAAGTTAATGTAAGTTTGCATGTAAATTAATGTAAGTTTGCATCTTAACTTTGGATTTAGGGAATATGTTTTTTGTATTAAATTTTAAATTTTTGATTTTTAATTATTATTATTATTATTATATTATATAATTGATTTTTAATATATATATATATATATATATATATATATATATATATATGTATATATATATATATTATAAATTATAGTTTAGAACATCTAAACTATAATTAATAACAAATATTCATAACTTTATTTCTATACTGACCACTGTTTTAAAATAATGTTTTAAACGGTTTTAATACTTTCTTCGTTTCTTATTCACTTGGATATATATATATATATATATATATATATATATATATATATATATATATATAAGCAAAGAAAGTATTATTACGACACTCCATCTATAAACCCACCAGTAGAAATTATTCTCACCTTAATTTCGCTAGTCTATGTCTTCCTAGATATAAAATTGGTTTTATAAAAATTTCCTCATATGAGCGGACGAGGATTCAACTCCTCATTCACTTTTCTTTAAATAACTTCATAATTCGAAACAAACTATTGTCAACGTAGATTTTACAAATTATTTGGTTGACTACCACATTAAACTTCTTTCTTTCAAACTTGACCAATAACAACAAACGAATGAAAAAATAATATTATATTTTCTTAAAAAAAACAAATGCATAGCAATTAGAAATAGGACGAATCTACAATTTTGAAACATCATCCGAAAATATGTAACTCCCGTTGACTTTAAGAAAAGAATTAAATTAACGATTATACAAAATTCAAAACAGCTAAGCCCATCGTCAATAATAACAATTCACCTCCAAGATCTGAACTACAACTCACTAATATTATTTATGAATTTATATGTTTTTTTTAAGAACTGTTCTTGAAAAATTTAATTTCGTAAACAATTATATCGGCCATACGACGACGCGAGGACTCACGTTGCACCTCCCTGAACAAAGCTCAATTCGATTTCATTTAAACCCACACAGAGACCTACCAAAGCCTATCCGTAACATTTGTGTTAACAACACAAATGTTATTACATCATCTGCATGCAAAAAAGTTTAAAAATAATGGAGGCATTATTAATAAAAAAAACAAAAACAAAGAACCCAACCCAACAATCAATGATATCAACTACGAACGTACTAATAACGTGTTACCGTGTTCGGAACATATACCATACACACTAATCTACAAACATACATAACACTACATACATTCTGTTACACGTAAAATAGAATCCATCATCGATAATGGCTAAAAGTATAGCCGAAAGCGCTCGGATAAACAAAACATTCGTACAATTTTTATATAATTTATATCATCACAACAAAATTGAAAAATTACATAAAAAGCTTATCCATTATACCTTGTCTTACATTTCTAATAAAGTCTGCGTATATATATATATATATATATATATATATATATATATATATATATGCAGACTTTATTTACCACTTGGTGTGGTGGGCGTTAAAGTCACCAAACACAAATATATGGGCAGATGGAAAAGAAGAAATGGCCCTGTCGATATTGTCAGAGATGCTGTCAAGTACTGAACAGTCAGAGGAGAAGGGGTAGCGGTAGAGGAAGAAGAGATAGCTAACCGAGCTTAGAAGTGAGAGACGGAAGCACATGAAAGAATGGTCCAGGGATTCAAGAGATGTCACTCTAGCTAGGGGAAGGTGTTAGCTGACATATACACCAAGCCCAGGAGCATAGAGATAGAAGGGTCAAGGTTAGTTTCACATAGGGCTAAGATATCAGGTGAGTTAGTTTGAAGGAATGATTCTACGCTGTAAAAGTTAGTGCGGAGACCTTGTATGTTAGTGTAAGAGACGCAGACAGTTTTGGGCGTTTTCTGAGTAGCTGGTTTGGTTTTGCTATTTTGTTTTTTTCATAGTGTTTTAGTTGAGGAGAGAGGTCTAGAGTAGAATCAGTCGGTCACGGTTTGCAGCATGTGATGGATGGAGACTGGCGCGGCCTGCAACATAATGTGGCCTCGGGGCTGCCCACCGGAGGTTAATGCAGGGACGCCCATTCATGCCCGATATGACACTCTCAAGACGCTACGCAAGAGTTCGGGCTCTTAACTACCAGTCGGAAGCAACAACCAAGAAACTGCCAACCCAGTACCCTCAGAATGAAGAGACGTTAACACCATACTCAATAACTGCAAAGAGCTTCCAGCTGAACTAACACTAAGACCGAAGGAGGAGGTAGATGGACGGTGAACCCCTTCCTAAACAAGACACAAGGCGATCTCCTGTTCAAAAGAAGAGGGTGGAATGTGAAACCGGGAGATATTAGGTACTATCTACTCCAATTAGATAAAGGAAAAAAAGAAGGGATGAAGAAATTAGAAAAAAGAAAAAAAGAAGGAATGAAAAATTAGAAAAAAGAAAAAACGAAGGGGTAAAGAAATTAGAAACGTAAAAAAAAGTAGGGCTAAAGAAATTAGAAAATGGAAAGAAAAAAGAAGGGTGAAGAAATTAGAAAAAAAGAAGTGAAGAAATTAGAAATGGAAAAAAAGAAGTGGTGAAGAAATTAGAAAAAGAAAAAAAGGGTTGAAGAAATTAGAAAAAGGGAAAAAAGAAGGGGTGAAAAAATTAGAAAAAGGAGAAAAATAAGAGGTAAAGGAATTAAAAAAAAGAAAAAAGGGTGAAGAAATTAGAGAAAAAGAAGGGGTGAAGAAATTAGAAAAAGGAAATAAAGAAGGAGTGCAGAAATTAGAAAAAGAAGGAAAAACGATGGGCTGAAGAAATTAGAAAAAAAGAAGGGATGAAGAAATTAGGAAAAAAAAAACAAAAAGGGTGAAGAAATTAGAAAAAAGACAAAAAAGTTGTGAAGAAATTAGAAAAAGAAACAAAAAGGTTGAAGAAATTAGAAAAAAGAAAAAAGAAGGGGTGAAAAAATTAGAAAAAAGAAAAAAAGAAGGGGTGAAGAAATTAGAAAAAGGAAAAAAGAAAGGATGAAGAATTAGAAAAAAAGAAAAAGGAATGAAGAAATTAGAAAAAGGTAAAAAAACATCAACTTCTTCCTTTTCTTTTTTCTTTTGTTTTCTTATCTCTTTGCTTTCTTTTTTCTCCTCCTTTCTTTCTTTTTTCTTTCTCTTTTCCTGTTTTATTCCTCGTTTTTTCTCTTTTTCTTTTCTTCTCTTTCTTTTAGCATTTTTTCTTCTAATTCATTTTCCTTCTCCCTGTTTTTTCTCACTTTTCTATTTTTTCCTTATCCCAATTTCTCTTTCTTATCTCTTTTCTTTCTCCTCTTTCAATTCTTCTCTTTTCCTTCTTACTGACATTTCTTTTTCTTTCAATCAACCAACCACATATCAACCTTATTTTTCGGACTTAATTTATCTTTGATCAAATCCAAAATAACATTCACACGAAATAAATAAAAAAAAATTCCGAAGAACTTTGTTTTTCTCTTCTCGTCTCCTAGACAACTATTTCCGACTTACTATCTTCCACTCCCACGCGTCTCCCGCTGAACTCCACCACCCCAGCACGACTCCAACGCCTCCTATTATATTTTCTATCTGATTTCAGTAACACCGTCGTCTAAAGACATAAGAGTAATTAAGAATCTCTACTGGCAGCAAACTGCCTCCGTCCGGACAATATAAACTCTGGTAAAAAAAGGATACTGGACATTAGTCCCCAAAATTCTGTTTTTCTTGTCATTAAGGGCCCAGTGGATATAGACGTTGGTTAGTTCCTGTGACTTGATCCAAAGAGTTGTGAGTTCAATACCAGGTGAACAAGTAACTTGCAGGGTTAGAGAGAGATAACTCATGACTTCCAATCGAGGCTTTACGCAAAGAATGAGGATGGTATACCCCAGTGATTGTAATAAAGGATTCGGTTCGAAATTTCCTATCCCTTGAAGAAGGCCGGAGCGTACAACGACCGAAAAAACGGACAAATGGCAACAAAGATGAGGACAATAGTCAGCAGATATACAAAGATAGAAAAGGGGCATAAGACAAGGATGTGTCCTTTCACCGGATCTGTTCAACTTGTACAGCGAGTATTTTAATGACCCCAAGGTGTTTTCCCTTTTCATAAAGATGGACTCGTCTAGAGTATACTTATACTACTGCTATAGAAGCGAGACGGGAGAATACCGCTTTTTCACGCGGTAATTATATTGACACTGTCAGCTCTCTGCATTCGGACGGAGAGCATTAACCCAGTCGTGGCTCTGCAGAAGGGTAGAGTCACGACTGGGCAAAATTAGACAGCTATTTTTGACTGGGCTATATGGCCGGAGAGCCCACGCAAAAAAAGCCTTGTGCCACATTTTGCTCTAGTGGGAAAGCAAATAAATACCGAATACCGCGTTTTCACAGAGAGTTAACCGGAGAATACAAGAGTCCAGAGAAGGATTAGCAGTCAGTACACATAGGAGTTCTGTGCTCCACTCATCGAGATTATCTCCCAGTACCCGTCAACTTCAGACACGAACATACTGAATATACTACGGCTTCACTTCCAGAGACTTGTACATATACATTTACTAATCATACTAATCCCTTGCGTCTTAGTGGCATTATCGCCATCATCTGTCTTCCTGAAACCTGTTCTTTTATTGTCCTTTCTCCCGACTAAAGTCTTCACATTCTCTTTCACTCCCAGTAACCCCTTGCATCTTAGTGGCATTAGCGACATCTTCCGTCACCCTGAAACCTGTTATTTTATTAGTCTTTTCTCTTCACTAAAGACTTCTCATTCTCTTTCACTCCCAGAAACCACTTGTATCTTAGTGGCATTATCGACATCTTCTGTCTTCCTGAAACATGTTCATTTATTGTCCTCACTAAAGTCTTCTCATTCTCTTTCACACCCATTAACCCATTGCGTCTTAGTCGTATTATCGCCATCTTCTGTTTTTCTGAAACTTGTTCTTTTATTGTTCTTTTTCCTCACTAAAGTCTTCACATTCACTTTCACTCCCAGTAACTCCTTTCGTATTAGTGACAATATCGCCATCATCTGTCTTCCTGAAACCTGTTATTTTATTGTCCTTTGTCCTCACTAAAGTCTTCTCATTCTCTTTCACTCCCAGTAACCCCTTGCGTCTTAGTGGCATTATCGCCATCATCTGTTTTCCTGAAACCTGTTCTTTCACTATGCTTTCCTCTCTGCTAATGTCTTCTCAATTCTCCTTCGCTCCCAGTAACCCTTTCGGTTTTAGTGTCGTTATCGCCATTTTTCTTCTCATAATTGCCAGATTTTTCCTCCTCATGAAAATTCATGTTGACATAAATCTACCATTCGTCCGTGCATTAAAACTGCCACGTAATATTTTGCTTACAACGCAACATGTTTCTGTTCGTGTTTCTCTCCTTAATTTCTCGAAAGCGTCTTTCACTTGTTTTTCTTCTAAGTAAGTGTATATGCCGTGTGGAACCAATCATGAATTATTTCGTTTTTGGAAGGGCAGGTGGTGTAATGGGCTTCTGGACGACCATTGAAAATAAAAATAAGCTTCTATCTGTATTAGAAGTCCTTATACCGAAAAATTCAGCTTATTTATTGACTGACCCTCGTAATTTCTTGTTTGTTTATGAAAGTTTGGTTAAGTATTAATCCACCTCTTCTATGGCTTAATTAATGAGACTTGTATCACGAAACGATAATTTTCTGAAAAAAAATTCTTAAATTCCAAAATTATTTTATAGATTTAAATAACTTGCAAAGAGCTGATAAGCCGTAAAAAAACGAATCAATCTAATTAATTTAACATATTCATGTTCTATATAAAATATCAGTGTAAAATTTTATAACAAAGATGCAGGCAGAATAAAAGAGAAAACATTTATAAACATTCTTCTATGAGCGGTTTTAGTCTGTTTTCTTGTTTTGTTTTGTTTTTTTTTAATCATTTCACCGCAATCTAGGCGGTACCGCCACTGATGTGCAGGGGGATACATAAGAGAGTTAAAGTTTTAAGCAGAAGGAGAGAAAAAAGAAAAACGAAACAGTTACAGGGGGTGAAAGTGAAAGGGCAAGAGAAGGGTAGGAACACAGGTGTGAAGACAGTTACGTAGGTAGAGAGAAAGGAAAAGAACAAGATACACGGGGTGATGTAGAAAGAGTGAAGAGGAAGACGAACATGTTACGAAATTGAAAGAGAAAGAGCAAGAAGAACGTGAACACAAATTGAAGACAGTTGAGAAGGTAGAGAGAAAGGAAGAACAAGATACACGGGGTGATGTGAAAGAGTGAAGGAAGAAGAACCTGCTGAAATTGGAAAACAACAAGAGAAGGACAATGAACTTGAGTGTGAAGACAGTTGAAGGTAGAGAAAGGAAGAACAAGAATACACGGGAGTGATGTAGAGAAAATTGAAGGAAGACGAACATGTTACAGGGAGTGAAAGAAGAGACAAGAAGAACGTGAACACAGGTGAACAGTTGCAGTGAGAAAGGAAGAACAAGATACACGGGGTGATGTAGAAGAGTGAGGAAGAAGAACCTGTTACAGGGTGAAGAAGAAGAGACAGAGGAAGAACGTGAACGCGGGAGTGAAGACAGTTACGTAGGTAGAGAAAGGAAGAACAAGATGCACGGGGCGGTAGAAAGAGTGAAGGAAGAAGAACCTGTTACAGGGGGTGAAAGAGAAGAGCCGAGAGAGAACGTAGACACAGAATTGAAGACAGTTGCGAAGGTAGAGAGAAAGAACAAGATACACGAACTGGTACAGAAAGAGTGAGAGAGAGGAACCTGTTACAGAGTGTGAAAGAGAAAGAGCAAGAGAAGAACGTGAACACAGGGTGAAGACAGTTGCGAGGTAGAGAGAAGAAGAACAAGATGCACGGGGTTGATATAGAAGAGTGAAGAAGGAGAAGAAGAACCTGTTACACAGGGTGAAGAAGAGACAAGAGAAGAACACAGCAGACGCAGAAGATGAGGAACAGTTACAATAGGTAGAAGAAGAAGAACAAATTTTACAGGGTGATGTAGAAAGTAGAGGAGGAACCTGTTACAGGGGGATGAAGAAGAACGAGAAGAACGTAGACACAGAATTGAGACAGTTGCGAAGGTAGAGGAAGGAAAAGAACAAGATACCTGGGGTGATGTAGAAAGAGTGAAGAGGAAGAAGAACCTGTTACTGGGAATTATGAAGAAGAAGAACAGAAACGTGAACGCAAGGTAGAACAGTTACGTAGGTGGGGGAAAGGAAAGAACAAGATGCACGGGGTGATGTAGAAAGAGTGAAGAGGAAGAACCTATTTGGGGAGTGAAAGAGAAAGAACAAGAGAAGAACGTGAACACAGGAGTGAAGACAGTTGCAGGTAGAAGGAAAAAGAACAAGACCACAGGGTGATGTAGAAGTGAAGGAGAAGGCACGTACAGAGTGAGAGAAAGAGACAGAGAGAACGTAGACGCAGGAGTGAAGACAGTTACGTAGGTAGGAAGGAAAGAACAAGATACACAGATTGATGTGAAAAATTAGAGGAAGAAGAACCTTATTACAAGGGTGAAGGAGAAAGAGCAAGAAGGAACGTAGACACAGGAGTGAACGGTGCAATTAGAGAAGAAGAACAAGATACACGGGGTGATGAGAAAAGTGAAGAAGAAGACTATTTGGGGGTGAAGAAAGAGACAAGAGAAGAACGTGAACGCGGTGAAAACAATTACGTGGAAGTGAAGAAGAAGAACAAGATACACGAATTGATGTAGAAGAATGAAGAAGAACCTGTTACAGGGTGAAGAAGAACAAAGAGGAGAACGTGAACACACAGAGGTAGAAGACAGTTGAAGGTAGAAGAGGAAAAGAACAAGATACGGGTGATGTAGAAGAGTGAAGGAAGACGAACCTGTTACAGGGGTGAAGAAAAGAGCAAGAAGAACGTGAACACAGGAGTGAAGACAGTTGAGAAGGTAGAGGAAGAAGAAGAACAAGATACACAGGGTGATGTAGAAGAAGTGAAGGAAGACGAACCTGTTACAGAATTGAAAAGGAAGAAGAACAAGAAGGATGTGAACACAGGAGTGAATGATTACGTAGATGAGAAAGGAAAAGAACAAAGATACAGGGTGATGTAGAAAGAACTGGAGTTAAGTGGACAAGAGAAGGAAATTGATATTGCATTTAAATTCCTGGAGGTTATAGCCATCAGGGAAGCAAGGAAGTTCCATCGGCGGGAAGTGCGAGAAAAGAAGCTGATGGAGAAGAATTGTCGGCTATTTAGTAGGTTTAACTGTAAAAGGGTGGGACCTTGTTGCCAGTCTGATTGTGGCGGGGGCACCAATAACCTATGTTTGGCGAAACAGAAGCCATGAAAATATTTATAGAAGAGACAGACGATGAGAAAGTGGCTGGAGTCGAGTTGCCAGGTCGGGACCGATCACATAACAGATTCTCTTTTGTAGCCTGTCGAGAACACTTAGATGAACAGCAGGGGCACCTGACCATATGACAGCAGTACTCCATGCACGGACAGATGTGCAAGATGGATTCAGGTAGAAAAAAAACTTGATGGCCCAACACACTCACCCAACCTTCCTAGCAGTAGATTTAGCTATTAACTGAATGTAATGATTCCACTTGAGGTCGGAAGATAGGGTAGGAGGCGCAGTATTTTGCTTTCAGAAATAGAAAGATTGAATTCTCCCCATATATCGGATTTGGAAAAGTCAGATTTAAAAGGAACTGATTAATCTGTGCCCCAACGGAACAGCAGGCTTCATCTATATCTCAGCGGATAAGGTAGGCTCCATCTATATCCCAAAAGGATATAGACGGATTTATCGATGTCCCAACAGGATGAGTCAGGATTCATTTTCATTCCGAGAGGAAGGTACCATATGCTTGTAAGCTGTTGGTGTAGGCAGATTTTAGCTTGAGCCTGAGCCAAATTTCCTCGGGCGGAAAGAAAACAACCTTCTCGTTTGGTTACTGTCCCCGAACAATCGAAATTGACTAGTGCTTGGGTCACAATCTGGAGTGAAGTCACGAAGCCGCTGTCATATGACTCACGCGACTTAGCTCGACCAAAGGAAAATAAACGCCTTCTCTAACCAAACAATACTACTACAGTGCCATGTATTTTGAAAAATCGATAAGTCGCGAAAATAATTTTAGAAGAAAGACGAAGAATGAGGGAGATTTATGACAAGGAGGATTATAGAAGGCAGCTAAATTTATTCTCAGATAAAATACGACAAGGAATATTAGTATTATTATTCAGCCTTTCATATTATGACTGGTATTTTTTTTAAATATTTTCTTAATTATTTCTCTTTTTCCCCATTATTTATTTAGTTATTTTTGTGGAGGGAGGGTTTATTATTTTATTCGATAGAATTAATAGATCTGAAATTCTGGACAGAATACAAAAAATAGCCCCTTATATATGTTATACAAAGTAATATTTGAACAAGGGAATCATAAAAGAATACATACTCACTCCTTTCTATCCTGGAATAGTTTCAAATAATAATCCGGGGGCCCTTGTAAAGAAAAAAGATAGTAAATTATATATCCTTGTCATTATCAGCAGCAAAATTGATTCCTTTCCCACAATTGTATAATCAATTTTTTTTTTCATGGCTGAAATAATGGGGTTGCTGCGAGCCCCAGGTGACATTTTTATTTTCATCTTTCATTCTGTTTGTCATTAATTCTGATTTTTTTTCTAACCCAAATCAACAACAAGGGGATATTAAAGTTTTTTTTACACACACACAAACATACACACCCATACAAACACACACAAAAAACACACACACACACACACTCAAATATATATATATATATATATATATTATATTTTATTTTTTTTTATCTTTTTATTTTTTTTCTTCCCGTTACTATTTGCCATAATTCATTTTCATCTTTTACATTTCAAATGTGAATATTGAATTAAAGTCCCAGTAATACCCTGATGAAGTACGGGATTGAAACCAGTCGGTCGTTTTGTGTTTTTTATTTTTTATTCCATCTTTTCTTAAAATCTACAAATGCCTGTAAGTATGAAGCTTACTTTATTCATTTCAATAATGATAATATACACGCTAAAATGTCTGCCTCCTTCAACCGAGTGCCTATAGCTCAGAGGTAGAATCGCCGACTGACGCCAATTCGGTAGGGTTCCAATCCTGGGTAAAAAGCAATCAAAAGTCTAACCGTACAACGAAACAGATCTGTCTGCGGATGACTATATATATATATATATATATATATATATAGTTATTAAAAATCATTAACATCAGTTTGTCATTACAAAAATCATGGGGTTGCACTTTAGCCAAAAGGTAAAAATATTTTCATTTTAAATATTGTCTCTATTACACCATTTTTGACATTTTTCACTGTCTTAATTATTTACCGTCTAATCTTGGCATTAATACCTCATTCACGTTAATATGTAGAAAAAACAAAATAAACCCTAAAATTTGGTGTCTAGACACTCTTCAAAGCATTCAATTATAAAGAGAAGATATCGTTTCTAAAGACGAACTCAGTTAATAAACACCCGCATAATAAGAATGGTTTAAGGATCACGATATCCAAAGAAAACAATAAAACACTCGTAATATATATATATATGAATGTCATAAAAATTATTAATGAACGCCATAAAACAAAATCGAAAGGAGAGGATCGGAAACCAAGAAAAAACATTTCACTCTACGTATGGCGGTGATGCCACTTAGACGCAAAGGGTTACTGGCTGTGAAAGAGAATGAGAAGACTTTAGTGAGGAGAAAGGACAAAAAAAGAACAAGTTTCAGAAAAACAGAAGATGGCGATAATACGACTAAAACGCAATGGGTTAATGGGTGTGAAAGAGAATGAGAAGACTTTAGTGAGGAGAAAGGACAATAAAAGAACAGGTTTAAGGAAGACAGAAGATGGCGATAATGCCACTAAGACGCAATGGGTTTACTGAGAGTGAAAGAGAATGAGAAGACTTTAGTGAGGAGAAAGGACAATAAAAGAACAGGTTCAAGGAAGACAGAAGGATGGCGATAATGCCACTAAGACGCAAGGGGTTTACTGAGAGTGAAAGAGAATGAGAAGACTTTCGTGAGGAGAACGGGCAATAAAAGAACAGGTTTCAGGAAGCAAGAAGATGGTAATATTTTTTAATCCTTTCATCCCAAACAAGGCTTTACCGCTACTGCTGCGCATTGGGCTACATAAAAGTAAAAGTTTAAACAGGAAGAGATTTTCAGAGGGTGTCCGAGAAAGGTAAGGAGAAGTATGGGAACACAGTTGCGAAGGTAGAGAGAAAGGAAAGAAACAAGATATTCGGGGTGATGTAAAGAGGACGAAGGAAGGACTGGAGTCAAGTGGATAAGAGATGGGAATTGACATTGCATTTAAATTCCTGGAGGTGATAGCCGTCGGGAAAGCAAGTATATGGATGGGAGTTCCACAGGCGGGACGTGCGAGAAAAGAAGCTGATTGAGAAGAATTGTCGGCTGCAGTTGGTTGATTTAACTGTAAAAGGGTAGGACCTTGTTGCCAGTCTGGTTGTACGAGTAAATTCTTTTGGAGAGAGCACCAGTGACCTAAATTAGTCAGAGCAAAAGCCATGAAAAATAATTATAGAAGAGCCAGAGGGAAATCACAGCCCGTCGGTGAGAAAGTGGCTGGAATCGAGCTGCTACCAATCACATTACAGATTCTCTTTGGAGCCTGTCGACAACACTGTGATGAACAGTAGGGGAGCCTGACCAGATGTGACAGCAGTATTCTATGCACCCACGGATGGTTGATTTGTATATATGCAAGATGGATTCAGGCGTAAAAATTTCCTGGCCTGACACAGTGATTCAACCTTCCTAGCCGTGGATTTAGTTATTAATTCAATGTAACAATTCCACTTAAGGTCGGAAGATAGGGTAAGGCCGTGGAGGTGCATTATATTGCTTTCTGGTAGACTCGCTTAGTCCGTGCTTATCGTGGGCAGGAGAGGTTGCCTGTGATGGTTGACAGACAACAGTTTCGTTATTTAATCATTGAAATTTAAAAGATAATTCCAAGGGTTAATGGAAGTGAAAGAGAAAGAGCAGACGTGAATAAGGAGAAAGGACAATAAAAGAACAGGTTTCAGAAAATCAGAAGATGGCGATAATGTCCCAATATGCAATGGTTTCTTGGGATTTAAAGGGAATGAGCAGACGTTATAGAAGGGAAAGGACAATAAAAAAATAGGTTTCAAGAACACAGAAGATGGCAATAATGCCACTAAGACTCAAGGGGTTACTGGGAATGAAAGAGAATGAGAAGACTTTAGTGAGGAGAAAGGACAATAAAAGAACAGGCTACAGGAAGACAGAAGGTGGCAATAATGCCACTAAGATGCAAAGGGTTACCGGGAGTGAAAGAGAATGAGAAGACTTTAGTGAGGAGAAAGGACAATAAAAGAACAGGTTTCAGGAAGACAGAAGATGGCAATAATGCCACTAAGATGCAAAGGGTTACCGGGAGTGAAAGAGAATGAGAAGACTTTAGTGAGGAGAAAGGACAATAAAAGAACAGGTTTCAGGAAGACAGAAGATGGCAATAATGCCACTAAGATGCAAAGGGTTACCGGGAGTGAAAGAGAATGAGAAGACTTTAGTGAGGAGAAAGGACAATAAAAGAACAGGTTTCAGGAAGACAGAAGATGGCAATAATGCCACTAAGATGCAAAGGGTTACCGGGAGTGAAAGAGAATGAGAAGACTTTAGTGAGGAGAAAGGACAATAAAAGAACAGGTTTCAGGAAGACAGAAGATGGCAATAATGCCACTAAGATGCAAAGGGTTACCGGGAGTGAAAGAGAATGAGAAGACTTTAGTGAGGAGAAAGGACAATAAAAGAACAGGCTACAGGAAGACAGAAGGTGGCAATAATGACACTAAGATGCAAAGGGTTACCGGGAGTGAAAGAGAATGAGAAGACTTTAGTGAGGAGAAAGGACAATAAAAGAACAGGTTTCAGGAAGACAGAAGATGGCAATAATGCCACTAAGATGCAAAGGGTTACCGGGAGTGAAAGAGAATGAGAAGATTTTGGGGAGGAGAAAGGACAATAAAAGAACAGGCTACAGGAAGACAGAAGGTGGCAATAATGACACTAAGATGCAAAGGGTTACCGGGAGTGAAAGAGAATGAGAAGACTTTAGTGAGGAGAAAGGACAACAAAAGAACAGGTTTCAGGAAGACAGAAGATGGCAATAATGCCACTAAGATGCAAGGGGTTACTGGGAGTGAAAGAGAATGAGAAGACTTTAGTGAGGAGAAAGGACAATAAAAGACCAGGCTTCAGGAAGACAGAAGATGGCAATAATGCCACTAAGATGCAAAGGGTTACCGGGAGTGAAAGGGAATGAGAAGACTTTAGTGAGGAGAAAGGACAATAAAAGAACAGGTTTCAGGAAGACAGAAGATGGCGATAATGCCACTAAGAGGCAAGGGGTTACCGGGTGTGAAAGAGAATGAGAAGACTTTAGTGAGGAGAAAGGACAATAAAAGAACAGGTTTCAGGAAGACAGAAGATGGCAATAATGCCACTAAGATGCAAAGGGTTACTGGGAGTGAAAGAAAGAATGATGAAGACTTTAGTGAGGAGAAAGGACAATAAAAGAACAGGTTTCAGGAAGACAGAAGATGGCAATAATGCCACTAAGATGCAAAGGGTTACCGGGAGTGAAAGAGAATGAGAAGACTTTAGTGAGGAGAAAGGACAATAAAAGAACAGGCTACAGGAAGACAGAAGGTGGCGATAATGCCACTAAGATGTAAGGGGTTACCGGGAGTGAAAGAGAATGAGAAGACTTTAGTGAGGAGAAAGGACATTAAAAGAACAGGTTTCAGGAAGACAGAAGATGGCAATAATGCCACTAAGATGCAAGGGGTTACTGGGAGTGAAAGAGAATGAGAAGACTTTAGTGAGGAGAAAGGACAATAAAAGACCAGGCTTCAGGAAGACAGAAGATGGCAATAATGCCACTAAGATGCAAAGGGTTACCGGGAGTGAAAGAGAAGGAGAAGAATTTAGTGAGGAGAAAGGACAATAAAAGAACAGGTTTCAGGAAGACAGAAGATGGCAATAATGCCACTAAGATGCAAAGTGTTACCGGGAATGAAAGAGAATGAGAAGACTTTAGTGAGGAGAAAGGACAATAAAAGAACAGGTTTCAGGAAGACAGAAGATGGCAATAATGCCACTAAGATGCAAAGGGTTACCGGGAGTGAAAGAGAATGAGAAGACTTTAGTGAGGAGAAAGGACAATAAAAGAACAGGTTTCAGGAAGACAGAAGATGGCAATAATGCCACTAAGATGCAAAGGGTTACCGGGAGTGAAAGAGAATGAGAAGACTTTAGTGAGGAGAAAGGACAATAAAAGAACAGGTTTCAGGAAGACAGAAGATGGCAATAATGCCACTAAGATGCAAAGGGTTACCGGGAGTGAAAGAGAATGAGAAGACTTTAGTGAGGAGAAAGGACAATAAAAGAACAGGTTTCAGGAAGACAGAAGATGGCAATAATGCCACTAAGATGCAAAGGGTTACCGGGAGTGAAAGAGAATGAGAAGACTTTAGTGAGGAGAAAGGACAATAAAAGAACAGGCTACAGGAAGACAGAAGGTGGCAATAATGACACTAAGATGCAAAGGGTTACCGGGAGTGAAAGAGAATGAGAAGACTTTAGTGAGGAGAAAGGACAATAAAAGAACAGGTTTCAGGAAGACAGAAGATGGCAATAATGCCACTAAGATGCAAAGGGTTACCGGGAGTGAAAGAGAATGAGAAGACTTTAGTGAGGAGAAAGGACAATAAAAGAACAGGCTACAGGAAGACAGAAGGTGGCACTAATGACACTAAGATGCAAAGGGTTACCGGGAGTGAAAGAGAATGAGAAGACTTTAGTGAGGAGAAAGGACAATAAAAGAACAGGTTTCAGGAAGACAGAAGATGGCAATAATGCCACTAAGATGCAAGGGGTTACTGGGAGTGAAAGAGAATGAGAAGACTTTAGTGAGGAGAAAGGACAATAAAAGACCAGGCTTCAGGAAGACAGAAGATGGCAATAATGCCACTAAGATGCAAAGGGTTACCGGGAGTGAAAGAGAATGAGAAGAATTTAGTGAGGAGAAAGGACAATAAAAGAACAGGTTTCAGGAAGACAGAAGATGGCAATAATGCCACTAAGATGCAAAGGGTTACCGGGAGTGAAAGAGAATGAGAAGACTTTAGTGAGGAGAAAGGACAATAAAAGAACAGGTTACAGGAAGACAGAAGGTGGCAATAATGCCACTAAGATGCAAAGGGTTACCGGGAGTGAAAGAGAATGAGAAGACTTTAGTGAGGAGAACGGGCAATAAAAGAACAGGTTTAAGGAAGACAGAAGATGGCGATAATGCCACTAAGACGCAAGGGGTTTACTGAGAGTGAAAGAGAATGACAAGACTTTAGTGAGGACAACGGGCAATAAAATAACATGTTTAAGGAAGACAGAAGATAGCGATAATGCCACTAAGACGCAAGGGGTTTACTGAGAGTGAAAGACAATGAGAAGACTTTAGTGAGGAGAAAGGACACAAAAGCAACAGGTTTAAGGAAGACAGAAGATGGCGATAATGCCAACAAGACGCAAGGGGTTTACTGAGAGTGAAAGGAGAATGAGACTTCAGTGAGGAGAAAGGACAACAAAAGAACAGGTTTAAGGAAGAGCAGAAGATGGCGATAATGCCACCAAGACGCAAGGGGTTTACTGAGAGTGAAAGAGAATGAGAAGACTTTAGTGAGGAGAAAGGACAATAAAAGAACAGGTTTCAGGAAGAGCAGAAGATGGCAATAATGCCACCAAGATGCAAAGTGGTCACTGGGAGTGAAAGAGAATGAAGACTTTAGTGAGGAGAAAGCACAATAAAAGAACAGGTTTCAGGAAGACAGAAGATGGCAATAATGCCACCAAGATGCAAAGGCGCTGGAGCAAAAGAGAATGAGAAGACTTTAGTGAGGAGAAAGGACAATAAAAGAACAGGTTTCAGGAAGACAGAAGATGCAATAATGCCACTAAGATGCAAAGGGTTACCAAGAGTGAAAGAGAATGAGAAGACTTTAGTGAGAAGAAAGGACAATAAAAGAACAGGTTTCAGGAAGACAGAAGATGGCAACAATGCCACCACAGATGCAAAGGGTTACCGGGAGTGAAAGAGAATGAGAAGACTTTAGTGAGGAGAAAGGACAACAAAGAACAGGTTTCAGGAAGACAGAAGATGGCATGCAATGCCACTAAGATGCAAAGGGTTACCGTGAGTGAAAGAGAATGAGAAGACTTTAGGGAGGAGTAGAAAGGACAACAAAGAACAGGTTTCAGGAAGACAGAAGATGGCAATAATGCCACTAAGATGGCATGGGTTACTGGGAGTGAAAAAGAATGAGAAGACTTTTAGGGAGAAGAAAGGACAATAAAAGAACAGGTTTCAGGAAGACAGAAGATGGCAATAATGCCACCAAGATGCAAAGGGTTACTGGAGCAAGAGAAATGTAGAAGACTTTAGTGAGGAGAAAGGACACAAAAGAACAGGTTTCAGGACGACAGAAGATGGCAATAATGCCACTAAGATGCAAAGGGTTACTGGGAGTGAAAGAGAATGAGAAGACTTTAGTGAGGAGAAAGGACAATAAAAGAACAGGTTTCAGAAGACAGAAGATGGCAACAGCCACACTAAGATGTAAGGGTTACTGGGAGTGAAAGAGAATGAGAAGACTTTAGTGAGGAGAAAGGACAATAAAAGAACAGGGTTCAGGAAGACAGAAGATGGCAATAATGCCAAGATGGGGTGGGTTACTGGGAGGAAAGAGAATGAGAAGACTTTAGTGAGGAGAAAGGACAATAAAAGAACAGGTTTCAGAAGACAGAAGATGGCAATAATGCCACTAAGAGATGTAAGGTTACTGGGAGAGAAAGAGAACAGAAGACTTTAGTGAGGAGAAAGGACAATAAAAGAACAGGCTTCAGGAAGACAGAAGATGGGTAGGGATAATGCCACCAAGATGCAAAGGGTTACCAAGAGTGAAAAAGAATGAGAAGACTTTAGTGAGGAGAAAGGGGACAATAAAAGAACAGGTTTCCAGGAAGACAGAAGATGGCAAGAATGCCACTAAGATGCAAAGGGTTACTGTGAGTGAAAGAGAATGGGAGAAGACCAGGAGAGAAAAGGACACAAAGAACAGGGTTCAGGAAGACAGAAGATGCATAGATAATGCCACCAAGATGCAAGGGGTTACTGAGAATGAAAGGGAATGAGAAGACGTTAGTGAGGAGAAAGGACAATAAAAGAACAGGGTTCAGGAAGACAGAAGATGGCAATAATGCCACTAAGATGCAAAGGGTTACCGGGAGTGAAAGAGAATGAGAAGACTTTAGTGAGGAGAAAGGACAATAAAAGAACAGGTTTCAGGAAGACAGAAGATGGCAATAATGCCACTAAGATGTAAGGGGTTACTGGGAGTGAAAGAGAATGAGAAGACTTTAGTGAGGAGAAAGGACAATAAAAGAACAGGTTTCAGGAAGACAGAAGATGGCAATAATGCCACTAAGATGCAAAGGGTTACCGGGAGTGAAAGAGAATGAGAAGACTTTAGTGAGGAGAAAGGACAATAAAAGAACAGGTTTCAGGAAGACAGAAGATGGTGATAATGCCACTAAGATGCAAGGGGTTACTGAGAATGAAAGGGAATGAGAAGACTTTAGTGAGGAGAAAGGACAATAAAAGAACAGGGTTCAGGAAGACAGAAGATGGCAATAATGCCACTAAGATGCAAAGGGTTACCGGGAGTGAAAGAGAATGAGAAGACTTTAGTGAGGAGAAAGGACAATAAAAGAACAGGTTTCAGGAAGACAGAAGATGGCAATAATGCCACTAAGATGTATGGGGTTACTGGGAGTGAAAGAGAATGAGAAGACTTTAGTGAGGAGAAAGGACAATAAAAGAACAGGTTTCAGGAAGACAGAAGATGGCAATAATGCCACTAAGATGCAAAGGGTTACCGGGAGTGAAAGAGAATGAGAAGACTTTAGTGAGGACAAAGGACAATAAAAGAACAGGGTTCAGGAAGACAGAAGATGGCAATAATGCCACTAAGATGCAAAGGGTTACCGGGAGTGAAAAAGAATGAGAAGACTTTAGTGAGGAGAAAGGACAATAAAAGAACAGGTTTCAGGAAGACAGAAGATGGCAATAATGCCACTAATATGCAAAGGGTTACCGGGAGTGAAAGAGAATGAGAAGACTTTAGTGAGGAGAAAGGACAATAAAAGAACAGGTTTCAGGAAGACAGAAGATGGCAATAATGCCACTAAGATGCAAAGGGTTAGCGGGAGTGAAAGAGAATGAGAAGACTTTAGTGAGGAGAAAGGACAATAAAAGAACAGGTTTCAGGAAGACAGAAGATGGCAATAATGCCACTAAGATGCAAAGGGTTACCGGGAGTGAAAGAGAATGAGAAGACTTTAGTGAGGAGAAAGGACAATAAAAGAACAGGTTTCAGGAAGACAGAAGATGGCAATAATGCCACTAAGATGCAAAGGGTTACCGGGAGTGAAAAAGAATGAGAAGACTTTAGTGAGGAGAAAGGACAATAAAAGAACAGGGTTCAGGAAGACATAAGGTGGCAATAATGCCACTAAGATGCAAAGGGTTACCGGGAGTGAAAAAGAATGAGAAGACTTTAGTGAGGAGAAAGGACAATAAAAGAACAGGTTTCAGGAAGACAGAAGATGGCAATAATGCCACTAAGATGCAAAGGGTTACCGGGAATGAAAGAGAATGAGAAGACTTTAGTGAGGAGAAAGGACAATAAAAGAACAGGGTTCAGGAAGACAGAAGGTGGCAATAATGCCACTAAGATGCAAAGGGTTACCGGGAGTGAAAGAGAATGAGAAGACTTTAGTGAGGAGAAAGCACAATAAAAGAACAGGTTTCAGGAAGACAGAAGATGGCAATAATGCCACTAAGATGCAAAGGGTTACCGGGAGTGAAAGAGGATGAGAAGACTTTAGTGAGGAGAAAGGACAATAAAAGAACAGGTTTCAGGAAGACAGAAGATGGCAATAATGCCCCTAAGATGCAAAGGGTTACCGGGAGTGAAAGAGAATGAGAAGACTTTAGTGAGGAGAAAGGACAATAAAAGAACAGGGTTCAGGAAGACAGAAGATGGCAATAATGCCACTAAGATGCAAAGGGTTACCGGGAGTGAAAGAGAATGAGAAGACTTTAGTGAGGAGAAAGGACAATAAAAGAACAGGGTTCAGGAAGACATAAGGTGGCAATAATGCCACTAAGATGCAAAGGGTTACCGGGAGTGAAAGAGAATGAGAAGACTTTAGTGAGGAGAACGGGCAATAAAAGAACAGGTTTAAGGAAGACAGAAGATGGCGATAATGCCACTAAGATGCAAGGGATTACTGAGAATGAAAGGGAATGAGAAGACTTTAGTCAGGAGAAAGGACAATAAAAGAACAGGGTTCAGGAAGACAGAAGATGGTGATAATGCCACTAAGATGCAAGGGGTTACTGAGAATGAAAGGGAATGAGAAGACTTTAGTGAGGAGAAAGGACAATAAAAGAACAGGTTTCAGGAAGACAGAAGATGGCAATAATGCCACTAAGATGCAAAGGGTTACCGGGAGTGAAAGAGAATGAGAAGACTTTAGTGAGGAGAAAGGACAATAAAAGAACAGGTTTCAGGAAGACAGAAGATGGCAATAATGCCACTAAGATGTAAGGGGTTACTGGGAGTGAAAGAGAATGAGAAGACTTTAGTGAGGAGAAAGGACAATAAAAGAACAGGTTTCAGGAAGACAGAAGATGGCAATAATGCCACTAAGATGCAAAGGGTTACCGGGAGTGAAAGAGAATGAGAAGACTTTAGTGAGGAGAAAGGACAATAAAAGAACAGGTTTCTGGAAGACAGAAGATGGTGATAATGCCACTAAGATGCAAGGGGTTACTGAGAATGAAAGGGAATGAGAAGACTTTAGTGAGGAGAAAGGACAATAAAAGAACAGGGTTCAGGAAGACAGAAGATGGCAATAATGCCACTAAGATGCAAAGGGTTACCGGGAGTGAAAGAGAATGAGAAGACTTTAGTGAGGAGAAAGGACAATAAAAGAACAGGTTTCAGGAAGACAGAAGATGGCAATAATGCCACTAAGATGTAAGGGGTTACTGGGAGTGAAAGAGAATGAGAAGACTTTAGTGAGGAGAAAGGACAATAAAAGAACAGGTTTCAGGAAGACAGAAGATGGCAATAATGCCACTAAGATGCAAAGGTTAGCGGGAGTGAAAGAGAATGAGAAGACTTTAGTGAGGAGAAAGGACAATAAAAGAACAGGGTTCAGGAAGACAGAAGATGGCAATAATGCCACTAAGATGCAAAGGGTTACCGGGAGTGGAAAGAGAATGAGAAGACTTTAGTGAGGAGAAAGGACAATAAAAGAACAGGTTTCAGGAAGACAGAAGATGGCAATAATGCCACTAAGATGCAAAGGGTTACCGGGAGTGAAAAAGAATGAGAAGACTTTAGTGAGGAGAAAGGACAATAAAAGAACAGGGTTCAGGAAGACAGAAGGTGGCATAATGCCACCTAAGATGCAAAGGGTTACCGGGAGTGAAAAAGAATGAGAAGACTTTAGTGAGGAGAAAGGACAATAAAAGAACAGGTTTCAGGAAGACTGAAGATGGCAATAATGCCACTAAGATGCAAAGGGTTACCGGGAATGAAAGAGAATGAGAAGACTTTAGTGAGGAGAAAGGACAATAAAAGAACAGGTTTCAGGAAGACAGAAGATGGCAATAATGCCACTAAGATGTAAGGGGTTACTGGGAGTGAAAGAGAATGAGAAGACATTAGTGAGGAGAAAGGACAATAAAAGAACAGGTTTCAGGAAGACAGAAGATGGCAATAATGCCACTAAGATGCAAAGGGTTACCGGGAGTGAAAGAGAATGAGAAGACTTTAATGAGGAGAAAGGACAATAAAAGAACAGGTTTCAGGAAGACAGAAGATGGCAATAATGCCCCTAAGATGCAAAGGTTAGCGGGAGTGAAAGAGAATGAGAAGACTTTAGTGAGGAGAAAGGACAATAAAAGAACAGGGTTCAGGAAGACAGAAGATGGCAATAATGCCACTAAGATGCAAAGGGTTACCGGGAGTGAAAGAGAATGAGAAGACTTTAGTGAGGAGAAAGGACAATAAAAGAACAGGTTTCAGGAAGACAGAAGATGGCAATAATGCCACTAAGATGCAAAGGGTTACCGGGAGTGAAAAAGAATGAGAAGACTTTAGTGAGGAGAAAGGACAATAAAAGGACAGGGTTCAGGAAGACAGAAGGTGGCAATAATGCCACTAAGATGCAAAGGGTTACCGGGAGTGAAAAAGAATGAGAAGACTTTAGTGAGGAGAAAGGACAATAAAAGAACAGGTTTCAGGAAGACAGAAGATGGCAATAATGCCACTAAGATGCAAAGGGTTACAGGAATGAAAGAGAATGAGAAGACTTTAGTGAGGAGAAAGGACAATAAAAGAACAGGGTTCAGGAAGACAGAAGGTGGCAATAATGCCACTAAGATGCAAAGGGTTACCGGGAGTGAAAGAGAATGAGAAGACTTTAGTGAGGAGAAAGGACAATAAAAGAACAGGTTTCAGGAAGACAGAAGATGGCAATAATGCCACTAAGATGCAAAGGGTTACCGGGAGTGAAAGAGAATGAGAAGACTTTAGTGAGGAGAAAGGACAATAAAAGAACAGGTTTCAGGAAGGCAGAAGATGGCAATAATGCCCCTAAGATGCAAAGGGTTACCGGGAGTGAAAGAGAATGAGAAGACTTTAGTGAGGAGAAAGGACAATAAAAGAACAGTGTTCAGGAAGACAGAAGATGGCAATAATGCCACTAAGATGCAAAGGTTTACCGGGAGTGAAAGAGAATGAGAAGACTTTAGTGAGGGAGAAAGGACAATAAAAGAACAGGTTTCAGGAAGACAGAAGATGGCGATAATGCCACTAAGACGCAAGGGGGGTTTTACTGAGGTAGAGAATGAGAAGACTTTAGTGAGGAGAACGGGCAATAAAAGAACGGGTTTGAGGAAGACAGAAGATGGCGATAATGCCACTAAGACGCAAGGGAGTTTACTGAGAGTGAAAGAGAATGAGAAGACTTTAGTGAGGAGAACGGGCAATAAAAGAACAGGTTTAAGGAAGACAGAAGATGGCGATAATGCCACTAAGACGCAAGGGCTTTACTGAGAGTGAAAGAGAATGAGAAGACTTTAGTGAGGAGAAAGGACAATAAAAGAACAGGTTTAAGGAAGACAGAAGATGGCGATAATGCCACTAAGACTATAAGGGGTTTACTGAGAGTGAAAGAGAATGAGAAGACTTTAGTGAGGAGAAAGGACAATAAAAGAACGGGTTTAGGAAGACAGAAGATGGCGATAATGCCACTAAGACGCAAGGGCTTTACTGAGAGTGAAAGAGAATGAAGACTTTAGTGAGGAGAAAAGGACAATAAAAGAACAGGTTTAAGGAAGACAGAAGATGGCGATAATGCCACTAAGACGCAAGGGTTTTACTGAGAGTGAAAGAGAATGAGAAGACTTTAGTGAGGAGAAAGGACAATAAAAGAACAGGTTTAAGGAAGACAGAAGAAGATGGCGATAATGCCACTAAGACGCAAGGTTTACTGAGAGTGAAAGAGAATGAGAAGACTTTAGTGAGGAGAAAGGACAATAAAAGAACAGGTTTAAGGAAGACAGAAGATGGCGATAATGCCACTAAGACGCAAGGGAGTTTACTGAGAGTGAAAGAGAATAGAGAAGACTTTAGTGAGGAGAAAGGACAATAAAAGAACAGGTTTAAGGAAAGCAGAAGATGGCGATAATGCCACTAAGACGCAAGGGGTTTGCTGAGAGTGAAAGAGAATGAGAAGACTTTAGTGAGGAGAAAGGACTATTAAAAGAACAGGTTTAAGGAAGACAGAAGATGGCGATAATGCCACTAAGACGCAAGGGAGTTTACTGAGAGTGAAAGAGAATGAAGACTTTAGTGAGGAAAGGACAATAAAAGAACAGGTTTCAGGAAGACAGAAGATGGCGATAATGCCACTAAGACGCAAGGGCTTTACTGAGAGTGAAGAATGAGAAGACTTTAGTGAGGAGAAAGGACAATAAAAGAACAGGTTTAAGGAAGACAGAAGATGGCGATAATGCCACTAAGACGCAAGGGCTTTACTGAGAGTGAAAGAGAATGTGAAGACTTTAGTGAGGAGAAAGGACAATAAAAGAACAGGTTTAAGGAAGACAGAAGATGGCGATAATGCCACTAAGACGCAAGGGGTTTACTGAGAGTGAAAGAGAATGAGAAGACTTTAGTGAGGAGAAAGGACAATAAAAGAACAGGTTTCAGGAAGACAGAAGATGGCGATAATGCCACTAAGACGCAAGGGCTTTACTGAGAGTGAAAGAGAATGAGAAGACTTTAGTGAGGAGAAAGGACAATAAAAGAACAGGTTTAAGGAAGACAGAAGATGGCGATAATGCCACTAAGACGCAAGGGGTTTACTGAGAGTGAAAGAGAATGAGAAGATTTTAGTGAGGAAAAGGACAATAAAAGAACAGGTTTAAAGGAAGACAGAAGATGGCGATAATGCCACTAAGACGCAAGGGAGTTTACTGAGAGTGAAAGAGAATGAAGACTTTAGTGAGGAGAAAGGACAATAAAAGAACAGGTTTGGGGAAATGAAGGTAGACAATGCCACTGGAGCATAGAGGTTGCTAAGTGAAAAGAATAGAAGACTTTTGAGAGGAGAAAGGACAATAAAAGAACAGGTTTAAGGAAGACAGAAGATGGCGATAATGCCACTAAGACGCAAGGGTTTACTGAGAGTGAAGAGAATGAGAAGACTTTAGTGAGGAGAAAGGACAATAAAAGAACAGGTTTCAAGAAGACAGAAGATGGCGATAATGCCACTAAGACGCAAGAAGTTTTACGAAAGTGAAAGAGAATGAGAAGACTTTAGTGAGGAGAAAGGACAATAAAAGAACAGGTTTCAGGGAGACAGAAGATGGCGATAATGCCACTAAGACAGGGCTTTACTGAGAGTGAAAGAGAATGAAGACTTTGGTGAGAGAAAGTTAATAGAGCAAGTTAAGAGAATAGAGAAAGATGGCGATAATGCCACTAAGACAAGGGCTTTGAAGTGAAAGAGAATGAGAAGACTTTAGTGAGGAGAAAGGACAATAAAAGAACGGAGTTTAAGGAAGACAGAAGATGGCGATAATGCCACTAAGACGCAAGGGGTTTACTGAGGTAAGAAGAGAATGAGAAGACTTTTGAGAGGAGAGAGAAGAGGAAAATAAAAGAACAGGTTTAAGGAAGACAGAAGATAGCGATAATGCCACTAAAAGACCAGGGGTTTACTGAGAGTGAAAGAGAATGAGAAGACTTTAGTGAGGAGAAAGGACAATAAAAGTGAGTTTCATGAAGCAGAGAATGGCGATAATGCCACTAGACGCCAAAGAGTTTTTGAGAGTGAAAGAGAATGAAGACTTTAGTGAGGAGAAAGGACAAATAAAAGAACAGGTTTCAAAGAGTGAAGATGGCGATAATACACCTCAGGCACAAGGGGTTTACTAAAGAGGTGAAGAGAATGAGAAGACTTTAGTGAGGAGAAAGGACAATAAAGAAACCAAGTTTCATGAAGAGAGAAGATGGCGATAATGCCACTAAGACGCAAGGGGTTTACACTGAGAGTGAAAGAGAATGAGAAGACTTTAGTGAGGAGAAGGACAATAAAAGAACAGGTTTCAAGAAGACAGAAGATGGCGATAATGCCACTAAGACGCAAGGGGTTTACTGAGAGTGAAAGAGAATGAAGACTTTAGTGAGGAGAAAGGACAATAAAAGAACGAGTTTCAGGGAGACGAAAGATGGCGATAATGCCACTAAGACGCAAGGGCTGCACAGTGAAAGAGAATGAGAAGACTTTAGTGAGGAGAAGGACAATAAAAGAACAGGTTTAAGGAAGACAGAAGATGGCGATAATGCCACTAAGACGCAAGGGGTTTACTGAGAGTGAAAGAGAATGAGAAGACTTTTGAGAGGAGAAAGGACAATAAAAGAACAGGTTTAAGGAAGACAGAAGATGGCGATAATGCCACTAAGACGCAAGGGCTTTACTGAGAATGAAAGAGAATGAGAAGACTTTAGTGAGGAGAAAGGACAATAAAAGAACAGGTTTAAGGAAGACAGAAGATGGCGATAATGCCACTAAGACACAAGGGTTTACTGAGAGTGAAAAGATGAAGACTTTTGAGAAGGAGAAAGGACAATAAAAGAACAGGTTTAAGGAAGACAGAAGATGGCGATAATGCCACTAAGACGCAAAGGGCTACTGAGAGTGAAAGAGAATGAAAGACTTTAGTGAGGAGAAAGGACAATAAAAAGAACAGGTTTAAGGAAGACAGAAGATGGCGATAATGCCACTAAGACATAAGGGGTTTACTGAGAGTGAAAGAGAATGAGAAGACTTTGAGAGGAGAAAGGACAATAAAAGAACAGGTTTAAGGAAGACAGAAGATGGCGATAATGCCACTAAGACGCCAGGGGTTTACTGAGAGTGAAAGAGAATGAGAAGACTTTAGTGAGGAGAAAGGACAATAAAGGAACAGGTTAAAGGAAGACAGAGAAGATGACGATAATGCCACTAAGACGCCAGAGGGGGGTTTACTGAGAGTGAAAGAGAATGAAGACTTTAGTGAAGGGAGAAAGGACAATAAAAGAAACAGGTTTAAGGAAGACAGAAGATGGCGATAATGCCACTAAGACGCAAGGGAGTTTTACTGAGAGTGAAAGAGAATGAGAAGACTTTTGAGAGGAGAAAGGACAATAAAAGAACAGGTTTAAGGAAGACAGAAGATGATAATGCCACTAAGACGCAAGGGAGTTTTACTGAGAGTGAAAGAATAGAACTTTAGTAGGAGAAAGGACAATAAAAGAACAGGTTTAAGGAAGACAGAAGATGGCGATAATGCCACTAAGACGCAAGGAGTTTACTGAGAGTGAAAGAGAATGAGAAGACTTTAGTGAGGAGAACGGGCAATAAAAGAACAGGTTTCAGGAAGCAAGAAGATGGTAATATTTTTTAATCCTTTCATCCCAAACAAGGCTTTACCGCTACTGCTGCGCATAGGGCTACATAAAAGTAAAAGTTTAAACAGGAAGAGATTTTCAGAGGAAAGCTAAGGAGAAGTATGGGAACACAGTTGCGAAGGTAGAGAGAAAGGAAAGAAACAAGATATTCGGGGTGGTGTAAAGAGGACGAAGGAAGGACTGAAGTCAAGTGGATAAGAGATGGGAATTGACATTGCATTTAAATTCCTGGAGGTGATAGCCGTCGGGAAAGCAAGTATATGGATGGGAGTTCCACAGGCGGGACGTGCGAGAAAAGAAGCTGATTGAGAAGAATTGTCGGCTGCAGTTGGTTGATTTAACTGTAAAAGGGTAGGACCTTGTTGCCAGTCTGGTTGTACGAGTAAATTCTTGTGGAGAGAGCACTAGTGACCTAAATTAGTCAGAGCAAAAGCCATGAAAAATAATTATAGAAGAGCCAGAGGGAAATCACAGCCCGTCGGTGAGAAAGTGGCTGGAATCGAGCTGCTACCAATCACATTACAGATTCTCTTTGGAGCCTGTCGACAACACTGTGATGAACAGTAGGGGAGCCTGACCAGATGTGACAGCAGTATTCTATGCACCCACGGATGGTTGATTTGTATATATGCAAGATGGATTCAGGCGTAAAAATTTCCTGGCCTGACACAGTGATTCAACCTTCCTAGCCGTGGATTTAGTTATTAATTCAATGTAACGATTCCACTTAAGGTCGGAAGATAGGGTAAGGCCGTGGAGGTGCATTATATTGCTTTCTGGTAGACTCGCTTAGTCCGTGCTTATCGTGGGCAGGAGAGGTTGCCTGTGATGGTTGACAGACAACAGTTTCGTTTTTTAATCATTGAAATTTAAAAGATAATTCCAAGGGTTAATGGAAGTGAAAGAGAAAGAGCAGACTTGAATAAGGAGAAAGGACAATAAAAGAACTGGTTTCAGAAAATCAGAAGATGGCGATAATGTCCCCAATATGCAATGGTTTCTTGGGATTTAAAGGGAATGAGCAGACGTTATAGAAGGGAAAGGACAATAAAAAAATAGGTTTCAAGAACACAGAAGATGGCAATAATGCCACTAAGACTCAAGGGGTTACTGGGAATGAAAGAGAATGAGAAGACTTTAGTGAGGAGAAAGGACAATAAAAGAACAGGTTTCAGGAAGACAGAAGATGGCAATAATGCCACTAAGACGCAAGGGGTTACCGGGAGTGAAAGAGAATGAGAAGACTTTAGTGAGGAGAAAGGACAATAAAAGAACAGGCTTCAGGAAGACAGAAGATGGCAATAATGCCACTAAGATGCAAAGGGTTACCGGGAGTGAAAGAGAATGAGAAGACTTTAGTGAGGAGAAAGGACAATAAAAGAACAGGCTTCAGGAAGACAGAAGATGGCAATAATGCCACTAAGATGCAAAGGGTTACCGGGAGTGAAAGAGAATGAGAAGACTTTAGTGAGGAGAAAGGACAATAAAAGAACAGGCTTCAGGAAGACAGAAGATGGCAATAATGCCACTAAGATGCAAAGGGTTACCGGGAGTGAAAGAGAATGAGAAGACTTTAGTGAGGAGAAAGGACAATAAAAGAACAGGCTTCAGGAAGACAGAAGATGGCAATAATGCCACTAAGATGCAAAGGGTTACCGGGAGTGAAAGAGAATGAGAAGACTTTAGTGAGGAGAAAGGACAATAAAAGAACAGGTTTCAGGAAGACAGAAGATGGCAATAATGCCACTAAGATGCAAAGGGTTACCGGGAGTGAAAGAGAATGAGAAGACTTTAGTGAGGAGAAAGGACAATAAAAGAACAGGCTTCAGGAAGGCAGAAGATGGCAATAATGCCACTAAGATGCAAAGGGTTACCGGGAGTGAAAGAGAATGAGAAGACTTTAGTGAGGAGAAAGGACAATAAAAGAACAGGCTTCAGGAAGACAGAAGATGGCAATAATGCCACTAAGATGCAAAGGGTTACCGGGAGTGAAAGAGAATGAGAAGACTTTAGTGAGGAGAAAGGACAATAAAAGAACAGGCTTCAGGAAGACAGAAGATGGCAATAATGCCACTAAGATGCAAAGGGTTACCGGGAGTGAAAGAGAATGAGAAGACTTTAGTGAGGAGAAAGGACAATAAAAGAACAGGTTTCAGGAAGACAGAAGATGGCAATAATGCCACTAAGATGCAAAGGGTTACCGGGAGTGAAAGAGAATGAGAAGACTTTAGTGAGGAGAAAGGACAATAAAAGAACAGGTTTCAGGAAGACAGAAGATGGCAATAATGCCACTAAGATGCAAAGGGTTACCGGGAGTGAAAGAGAATGAGAAGACTTTAGTGAGGAGAAAGGACAATAAAAGAACAGGCTTCAGGAAGGCAGAAGATGGCGATAATGCCACTGAAGATCCTAATCTGTCCTGCTATTCCACCCATAGCTGCAAGAAGAAGAGATGGATTAATATTTTTTTAAGGTTATTGGAGAGCAAGTGAATTCAACGAATTCATCTGCAATTCGAACTTAGCTCTCCGAATATCCATTCCGAGTTGATATCCACTGCACGACAACGCACATCTTAATAAAATAGTTCAACGGAAAGAAAACAACAAGGTGACGTGTGGGGAGAATGTCTTTACATGCATTCGTTGCAATCGAGACTGTCACTCCCGTGTAAAGGCGTACACATATCCTTAACTACCATCAGCGGTTGTGGCATAACACTCTAAGCGCAAATCCGTGTCAACTTGAGACCAACAGATGTCACCAATATTTTTAATATACATTTAGCATGAGGAGGTTGTGAAATATTCAGTCTCTAGTTTAAAAAAAAAAAAAGGACTGGAACTTTTCGCACATCACTAATAAATCTTTTAGGCACAGTATAGGCGTCCCTGTTAAAAATCAAAATGGCGACAGATTTTTATTTTAAACTGAAAAGGCTGTTTTTAAAATGTCAGCGGGCGTTTTGTGTTTTCTTTAATAGGCTTCTTCTTTCCGTCTCCTGTTTTCTTTTCCAAGATTTCTAGAAAAATCTGTTACTTTTTTGTTCCAAATTCTTCTTGCTTGTAATTTTTACTGTTTTTATTTATGACTTTTTTTTTCAAATTTTTCAGAAAACGGAGTGAATGAGAATCGCATAATGTTTCATGACTCTTTCTACATCCTTTTCAGTCAATATTGTCTTTCCCCCCTTCCCTCTTTTATTTATTTTCATCCATTTTAATTAAACATGAAAACTGCAGAATATTTAAAACGTTTTTTTTTCTCTCTCGAAATGTTTAGAAGATCCGGTTTCACAACTTTGTGAAGTGAGCGAGAGTAGCTGTCGCGAAAATAAAACACCATTCTCCAGAATTACACACTTAATAATTATAAATTTTTGATAAGTTTCATCAAGTCTTGGTCCAAGTAATCAGGTCAGAAGTTTTAAAAAATGTTTCCACTTGAATTTGAATATACGGCCTTCATGCTTAAACTTATTTGCGTTGTGGTGCAGTGGATATCGGCTCGGAACAAGAAAACGAAAATCCGAGTTCGAATTCGTTGCCTTCACTTACGCGCAAATACATTTGGGAAAAGTATTAATCCATCTCGTCTCCTTTCCTTCTGAGTAAAATATCAGGACAGATTGGATGTTATAGCCTTGGCTAGCAACCAGTCTACCGCAGAAAGCAACAGCAACATACTGCGGGAAAATTTTTTGCCCGATCAGTCATGTCTCTTTCGAAACATGATCGCCCAAATCGTGTGTCACGTGTGGCACTTAACTGACTGACTGAATATAATAGTAGAAAACATAATTAAAACTTCTACTGGGCATAAAGTGGGTGATCGGTTTCCTACTGTTATGAAGTAATAAACTGATCACCCACTAATTATACTTATTATAATGAAGTAATATCATCTATCTCTTCTCCCTCCAACTATGAGTTAAATGGCAGTACAGATTGGGTGTTATAGCCTTGGCTGACAATCTGTCTACCGCAGAAAGTAATGGCAACCTACTGCGGAATAATCTTCTTCCCAGTCATGTCTCTTTTAAGACATGATCACCCACAGCGTGTATCACGTATTGCACTTAACGGACTGATTGAATACAATAGTTGGAAACATAATTAAAACTGCTACTGGGCATAAAGTGGGGGATCGATTTCCTATTGTGATGAAGTAATAAACTGATCCCCCACTAATTATACTTAATATAATGAAGTACTATAATTTATCTCTTTTCCCTCCATCTATGAGTTAAATGGCAGGACAGATTGGGTTTTATAGCTTTGTTTGGCAATCAGTCTACCGCAGAAAGCAATGGCAACCTACATCGGGAAAATCTTTTGCCCAGTCAGTCATGCTTCTTTCGAGACATGATCGCCCAAGCGTGTATCACGTATGAAACTTAACTTACTCACTGAATCAGATCTAAAGTTAAAAAATGTTTCTAAATGAGTTTAAACATACCTCCCTTATACATAAACTTATTTTTTGTGGGGAAAGGCGCTCTGTCTTTTTCTCTTCGACCTGGTGTAAAAGTTAACAAGCTTTGTTTCGCTAAATTTTTTTCAAACTGAATAATAAGTTTTATTCTCCCTGGGTCCAAACCTTCGGTTTCATGCCACATCTAAGCTATGCTTCTAAAATCCTTTTCTGTAATGGTTAACAAACATGTCTGGCTGGATTAATTTTAGTTTGTATTTTTTTATATAATCGTTTAACCCCAAGGACGGCAGTACTGCCACTGGTGCTCAAGGGTTTACAGTGAGAGAAAAATCACGGTACAGGGGATGTCGAAGAAATGATAAGAAATGGATAGGAATCAAGAAGATAGAAGATGGTAATTGACGTTGCATTTAATCTTTTGGAGATTGTAGCTATCAGGGAAGCAGGACCGTCACTGGTGTGCAAGGGTTTACAGTGAGAGAAAAACAAAGTACAAGGAATGTCGAAGAAAGGATAAGATATACATTTGAATCAAGGAGATAGAAGATGACAATTGACGTTGCATTAAAACCTTTGAAGATTGTAGCTATCAGGGAAGAAGGACCGCCAATGGTGCGCAAGGGTTTACAGTGAGAGAAAAAAAACAAGGTAGAGGGAATGTAGAAGAAAGGATAAGAAATAGATAAGAATCAAGGAGATAGAAGATGGCAATTGACGTTGCATTTAATCTTTTGGAGATTGTGGTTATCAGGGAAGCAGGACCGCCACTGGTGTGCAAGGGTTTACAGTGATAGAAAAACAAGGCACAGTGCATGTCGAAGAATTGATAAGAAACGGATGGGAGTTGACGTTGCATTTGGTGATTGTAGCTATCAGAGAAGCAAGTATACAGAATGGAGCTCCACTAGCTGAAAGTACAAGAAAAGAAACTGGCGGTTATATTTGATTATTTTGACGGTTAAAGGCTAGGACTCTTTGCCAATCTATTAGCACGAGTAAATCTATGTGGGCAGGGCACTAGGTAATGAATTTCGTCAGAGCAGAAGCCATTAAAATACTTGCAAAAAAAGTGAAGATATATCACGTCGGTGAGAAAGTAACTGAAGTCGAGCTGCCAGATCTGGACCGATTACATTGCAGATCATCCTCTGGATTTTGTCGAGAGTCCTGAGTTGAATAGTAGAAGCCACCGATCAGATATAGCAACAGTATTCAATGCACGGACGAATGATAGATTTATAAAAGTGCAAAATGGAATCTGGCGAGAACCTCGAGAAGAATAGCAAGAGCACTCGACCAGGTACGGCAACAGTATTCAATGCACGGCCGAATGGTTGGTTTAGAAATGTACATGAGTGATTTTAACGAGAACCTCAAGATGAATACCAGGAGCACCCGACCAGATATTGCAACAGTATTCAATGCACAGACAAATGGTAATTTATAAATTTGCAAGATGGATTCTGACAAGAGCCTCGAGATGAATAGCAGGAGCACCCAACCAGGTACGACAACAGTATTCAATGCACGGACGAATGATAGATTTATAAAAGTGCAAAATGGATTCTGGTGAGAAACTCGAGAAGAAAAGCAAGAGCACTCGACCAGGTACGGCAACAGTATTCAATGCACAGACGAATGGTTGGTTTATAAGTGAGCAAGATTGATTTTGACGAGAACCAAAAGATGAATAGCAAGAGCACCAAACCATGTATTTCAACAGTATTCAATGCACGGACAAATGGTAATTTATAAATTTACAAGATGGATTATGACGAGAACCTCGACATGAATAGCAAGAGCACCCGACCAGATATGGCAACAGTATTCAATGCACCGACGAATGGTAGTTTTATAAATGTGCGAGAAAACTTCCTGGCCCGACACAGTGACCCAACCTGCTTATCAGTTTATGTAGCTATAGATTCGATGTATACATTCCACGTGCGCTCTCAAATATGGAATAATCTGTAGACCGAAATAGCTATATAAATAACGATTAACAGCACTCAGAATTAGGACCGTCATTGTCAGTCTGGGATCGACTTCGTGCGTCAGTCGTTCACTGGGTTGGACTCTCTGCTTTCGGGCGGACAGTAACCTAGACGAGGTTCCGCCGAAAGTTAAAGTCTCGTCTACGAAAAGTCAGAAAAGTAATTTGTTCGATCTTACGAGCTTAGTTTACCCACATTAATTGGCCTTGTGTCGTATCTACCTTGGGCTTCTTCCCACGTAGGGATGCCGTAAATAATTCGGAATATCATTGACAGTCTTAGGGGATCGATTTTATGTATAATATTTTTTTGATATTTTCAAAATTGGGTATGTTTAGTAGTGGTGTAACTTTAATTGATGGTTATGTTCCAGGGTTAAATCAATTAGAAATTTTACATATAAAGATGAAACGGTTATATTTTATGCCTATTATCGCAGGTTTGAGGAGATATTTGTTAAAGGTTGCTCGAACTAGACAAATAAGTAAATTCGTTTACTATTAAGTCTGACGATTCTTAACACGAAAAAAAACCCAACTATATTCTACCAAAAGAACCTAGGGAAATTACGTTTGCAGAAACTACCCAGATATTGTCTCAAATTTTTAAGTGTTCTAACTGAAGACGGAAAGTGCGACACAGAGATCCAAAGGCTAATTGGCATGGCGAAGGACGAGTTCCAGAAGTTGAGTTAAGTATTAAACACAGGAAACTTTCACTAGAAACAAAAAAGAGAGTACTGGATTGCTATGCAATGTCAGTTCTTCAATATGGCAGTGAATGTTGGACAATATCATCAAAATGAAGGAAAGCCTTGAAGCAACTGAAATGTGGATCTACAGAAGCCTAATAGATATAAAGTGGAGGATCAATTCCATATTACAATCAATATATAAACTGACCCCTCACTTTGTGGTCATAGCCGTTTCTATACATATATATTTCTGAGATCCAAAAACACAAGGATGCATTCCAGAAGCTGAGTAGAGTATTAAGAGGCGGGAAAATTTCACGAGAAACAAAGAAGAGAGTACTGGACTGCTATGTGATGTCAGTTCTTCAATATGGCAGTGAATGCTGGACAATATCATCAAAAATGAAAGGAAAACTTGAAGCAGTTGAAATGTGGTTCTACAGAAGGTATGCTGCGGATAACGTGGACCGAGCATGTGTGCAATGACGAGGTGTTGAAAAAAATGGAAACAAAAAGGAAATTAATATTGAGAAATCAGGAAGAGACAACTGAAATTCCTGGGACATGCAATGAGGAAAGTGGGCTTGGAGAACCTGATACTGACTGGCCAGATAGAAGGAAAAAGAGACGGAGGAAGGCAGCGGATAACATATTTGAAGAGCAGGTGGATGACGGAACGGAGGCTGAGAGACGTTAGAGGAGAAAACGTGCTAAGAGCCACCAGGAAAGGGAAGACGTGGAAGGCCATGATCGTTTACGTCTTGAATGGACAAGGCACAAAGAAGAAGAAGTTCTTTATTTAACACGCATAGGCGTTGTTTAAATTTATCAAAAAACGATTATGAAGACTGCACAACATTCGTAAGTATAGTGAACAAGGAGTGTTCAAAGTTCCGATTAAAAGAATTAAGCACGGATATGTTTAAGTGTTATTTTTGTACAAGGATTAGGAGTGAGACCCTTAACAATGTTAAAGCAAGACCAGGAAATATCTCTAAAAAAAAACTGGCAATGGAATGTGAGAGAAATATGAACTTTAAAAAAGATATCGCAAATATAGAACAAGACATATCATATATCCAAAATTTTAAACCATAAACTGGAAAAGTTTTTTAAAAGTTCATGATATGATTGTGGTCAGTTATAGCTATACAAAGATTTAAAAAATGCTTTAATTGTGATTATAAAATTTATAAAAGATATTTTGCTAAAAGAAAGGTCAGAAGAAACCCCCAAAATATGATTCGTTATACCATAAATTAAAAAGTGCAAATTGACACAGGGTCAGATGTGACAATTATTAATGCAGATATAAGAAATAAAATTGGTAGACCGGCATTATGCAGATCTAAAAAAAAAGTTGCCAAAGGTATATCAGGCAAAAATCTTGAATTTTTGGTAAAATTTATTTAAACGTTAGTTCTGCTGGAAAAGAGGGAAAATGAATAGCCTATGTCATACAGCAAACACAGAATTTATTCTGTACTCATTGAATGGAGAAGTTTGATTTACTCAATATTCCTATCAACACATTCTGTAATAATGTGGTTGGATCATCTAATTACACATTTTTTTATAATCCTATCGCCCCAAACAAGGCATTTTATTACCACTGTTTTGCAGGGGGTTACATAGGAGGAAAGTTATGAGAAAGAGTGACTGGTTATAGGAGGTGTCAGGAAGTGGGTAAAACAAGGATGATTGTGGCCATAAACTGAGGGATCAGTTTATATATTGATTGTAAGGTAGAATTAATCCCCCACTTTATATAACAGTATAGATTTCTTTTTAATACTCATATCGCCACAAGCAAGGCATTTTACTGCCACTGTTTTGCAGGGGGTTACATAAGAGGAAAGTAATGAGAAAGAGTGACAGGATATAGGGGGAGTCAGGAAGTGGGTAAGACAAGGATGAGAATACTGATGAGAGTAGAGTGGACGGAAAAAGGAGCATGAGAGAGAGGATGAAAGTTAGTCAGGTAGAAGATGACTATTGACTTTACATTTAAATTCTTGGAGATTGTAGCTGTCAGGAAAGCAAGTAAATGGAAGGGAATTCCACAGTCAGAAAGTGCGAGAAAAGAAGCTGCTGAAGTAGTATTTGCGTTTAGATTGTGTTGTTTTCACAGTAAAAGGGTGGGAACTAGTTGCTAATCTTAAGGCTCGAGTAAATTTATATATAGGGGACACCAGTGAGCTAAGTTCATCGGAGCAAAAGCCGTGAAAGTATTTGTAGTATAGAGACACAGGGAAGCCACATTGCGCCGGTGAGAAAGTGGCTGTATCCGAGCTCCCAAGTCGGGATCGATCACATTACAGATTCTCCGTTGGATTTTGTCATGGTCACCTAGGTGGATAGCAGGAGCATGCGACCAGATATTGCAGCAGTATCCAGTGCACGGGCGGATTGTAGATTTATATATGTGCAGGATTGTTTCAGGCGAGAAAAACTTCCTGGCCCTACACAGAGAACTGACTTTCTTAGCAGCGGATTTAGTTATGGATTCTATATAGTCATTCCACTTGAAGTATGTTGTCAGAGTTAAGCCGAGGAGGCGCAGTGTTTTGCTTTCAGGGAGACTAGCCTGATCCATGCTAATGCGGGGTAGGAGCGATTGTCTCTGATGGCTAACAGATAGCAGCTTCGTTTTTGGAGCATTAAAATTAACGAGCCATTTCTTACCCCAGTCCGCCACGGATCGAAGGTCCTTTTCAAGCTCGGCAGCGAGGTTTGCTTTGCTAGTCTCAGCAGATTTTTGATCGATGCGAGAGTAAACCGCAGTGTCGTCAGCGTATATGCCTACTTGGGATCTTATTACATCCGGGAGATCGTTAATGTAGATAAGGAAAAGCATATGACCTAGAATAGATCCTTGAGGGACACCTTCGTTCTTATGATAGTATTGATAAAATTTGGTAAGATTTTCAGATATTTTTTTGAAGGTCTAGGATTTTGTTTTCAGTTTAAAGCAAAAATTGAGTTAAAAAAAAAGGTACCTTTCGACCTAAACAACCGGTGCCATTCGCCGTACTAGAAGACATAGGCAAAAATTTGGAATGTCTAGAAAATTAGGCGTTATAGAAAAAGCAAATTACAGTCAGTGGGCGAGTCCAGTAGCATACGTAAGGAAAAAAATATATGCGAGTCTGCGCTGACTACTCCACAGGATTATATGAAGGCCTGAAACGGCATAATTACCCTTTGCCTTCAGTGGAAGATACATTTGCAAAGCTGAATGGAGGAAAAATGTTCTCTAAATTATACTTGTCAGAAGCATATTTACAAATTCTTATGGACAAGGAGTTTGCAAAAATATTAACCATAAATATGCACAAGAGTCTAACAGATTACTATTCGAAGTAATAGTAGCACCCGCAATTTTTCAACAAGACCCGGACGCAATAATAAGTGGTTTGGATTACGCTACGGCCTATCTCGAGGATGTGTTAATTAAAAGCATAGACCGTAATGAACATGCGACACATGCGAACGAGATGTTTAAAAAGATAAAGGATTACGGTTTTAACCTCAGTACGTGTGAGTTCTTTCTACCAAAATTATTTAGGCCAAATCATTAATAAAGTAGAAGGCCGGATCCTAGCTAAACTAGTGCCAGCACCTACAAATATTTCATTCTTACAAGCATTCTTGTGATTAGGAAACTAATATAGTATCTATATTTTATAGCATGAATAAATTTAGAGAACCTTTGAATAAATTGTCGAAAAAAGATGAAAAATGTGTATGGTCTGAAGAACGTGAGAATGCATTTCAGAAATCGAAAGTGGCTCTAATTTCTAACCTATTGTGACCGGAGCAGGAAAATATATGTAGCAAATGACGCTAGCAGCCATGGGTTAGGGGCCGTATTGTTCCATAAACAAAGAGATAGAAAACTAAAAGCTGTTTATTACGTCTCAAGGATGCTTCTACCAACGGAACAAAAGTACTCCTAAATCAAAAAAATGGGTTTAGCAATGACTTTTACTGTAAAAAATTTCACAAGCATGTTCAAGGCAAACAGTTTATTTTTCAAACGGATCACCGTCCGTTGGTGACAATTTTGGGCTCGAAGAATGGTATTCCAACGTACAGACTGCAAAGATGACTGCAAAGATGGGTGACTATCTTACTCGACTATTTCTTTAACATGAAGAATTTACCTTAAAATAAATAGCTCATACAGACAGATTACCAAAATTAATTCCGAGAATGACCGAACCACTGGAAGAAACAGTAATAGCTTGATTGCTTTTGAGAGTCAGAATTTTTGAAACATCGTTATGAACAACACTTTAAGAGAATTCTTCTTCTATGTTCTTCTTTCCACGTTTCCCTGTCCCTGGTGGCTCTGACCACGCCTTCTCCTGTTATACCATGCATCCCTCGTTCCGTCATCCACCTGGTTAGGTCCTTCAAATATGTTATCCGTTGCTTTCCCCTGTCTCTTTTTTTCCCTCTATCTGGCCTGTTAGTATCAGATTCTCCAAGCCCTCCTTCCTCATTGCGTGTCCCAGGAACTTCAGCTGTCTCTTCCTGATATTCAGTTTTAATTTCCTTTTTGTTTCCATCATTTCCAAGACCTCATCATTACTCACATGCTCGATCCATGATATTCGCAGCATCCTTCTGTAGAACCACATTTCAGTTGCTTCAAGTTTTTTCCTTAGAATTAAAGCTAATTTTGACAAGTTTGTAACAGACAAAAATAAACAGTTATTGGAAAAATGGAAAATAAGAAAAATATTTTTCAATTTGTAAAGATATACTATATTACGGTGAACGGGTGGTCATTTCGGCAGTATTAACAAAAAGAATATTACGTAGTTTCCATACGAAGCATCCGGGCATTTCACGTATGAAAAGGATTATCTGATGTTTCGTGCATAGAAATGGAATGGATAAAAACGTTGAAAACTTGGTCAAAAATTGCCAGTTAGCAGCAACATCACCACCCAAAAAGTTTAACCCATGGCCAAAAACCGACACATCTTAGTCTTGGCTGCACATAGATTATGCAGGGTCGATAAGGGGTATATAAACTTTGTTGCAGTGGATAGCTTAACAAAATGGCCAGAAGTATTCCGATGAAAATCGCCGACAACAAAAACTGCAATAGAATTTCTACACGAATTGCTTGCAAGATTTGGTGTAACAAATACGATCGTATCGAACAACGAGACGCAATTCCCATCAAGGGAATTCTCAAATTTTTGCAAAATGCATAGATTGACTCATTTGCCATTCGGGACCTGCCATCCAAGATCTAATGCGTTGGTAGAACAATTTATAGACAATAATCTTGGAGAGATTTCGGACTATTTTCTCATCTTGGTTGATATAGGTGTTATAATAGACACAACGTTTCGACCAAGTACGTTCTAGTCGTCATCAGGTGTTCATAGATTGGCTGATGTGGATTATCTCGTTGATTATTGCGGAATATCCTGTGAAATCCATTATTGCTCTTCTCATATTGGCATTTGGTTCGTCACTAGCAAGTCCAAGGATTGAACTCATGACCACGAGATGATACTAACATGTACAATAACTGATTGTTGTGTCTATTATAACACCTATATCAACCAAGATGAGAACAAAAGTTCGAAATAATTCCAAGATTATTGAAAATTACCCATATCAGAAATAAAATACAAATTATGACAAGTGGCACGAACCCACGAACATAATCTAGTTGTCAAAATCCATCTGACACTGAATATAAAAGGCTCCAAAAATACACTACAGGACGGTGGTGTTGTGGATATTGTAGTTGGTTATAGATGTGTTAGTATCATATAGTGGTCATGAGTTCGATCCCTGGAGTTGGTAGTGAGGAACCAAATTCCAACATGAAAGAACAATATTTGATTTCACAGTATATTTTGCAATAATCAACGAGATAATCCACATCAGCCAATCTATGGACACCTGATGATTGACCAGAGTACTTGGTCGAAACGTTGTGTCTATTATAACACCTATAGTAGCGAGCATAAAGATCAGAACGATGCTAAGAAAAATTCAAAATGAGAAATAACTTTTTGTTTTAAAGCTTCATAGAACATTTTATGAAGAAAAATAAGGATATAAAGGTTAATTATATAATTCCAAAATATAAATCTTAATAAACTTATTTTGATAAAGTTATAAAAATGATTATATAACATTCGAAAAAACAGATCATCAAAAACATCAGAACGATTTACAAAATCATACTATTATATTGGAAACATCATATCCAAATGAAAATAGCGTTCATAATTCATGAGTACTTGATGTGAAAAAAACTTTACTTTTAATAACAGTTTGACATCTTTTGCTACACGAGCGAATTAATGTCTTGCATTTATTAACGGATATTTTCTTTCATTCTCCTTTCAAATTAGTCCATAGTTCATCGACGTTTGTTGGATTCTTTTCGTTAGCTCTTTCATTTAGTAACTTCCAAACATTCTCAATAGGATTCATTTCTGGGCTTTGAGCAGGCCACTCCATAACAGTAACATCCTCCTCAGAAAGAAATGTCTTAACAGACTTCGCTCTGTGACATGTCGCGTTATCTTGCATAAATACAGCTGGTTGATTAATTGCAGTTTTCAAATTAGGTACAACATGTTTCTTCAATATCTCTTTGTATGCAGTTGCGTTAATTTTACTGTATAGCCTAACAAGAGGTCTCGTACCAGCACCTGAAATCATGCCAAATACCATCACACTTCTTCCTTCAAATTTAACGCTGCTTTTAGTGCACTGAGGCAAATATCGTTCCTTATGACTGTTTTCTCCTGTCACAACCGAACAGATTAAACTTTGACTCATCTTTGAAATGAAAACAGTCACATTGTTCTTCTGTCCATATGACGTGTTCATTGGCAAATTTCAATCGGCTCATTTGATTCTTTTTAGAAATGTAAGGCTTTGTAGAGGCTACTCAACTGTTCAGATTTTTTCATTGAGTCTTCAGAAAATAGTGTGCGTTGATATTTTAATGCCAAGGTTAGCATTAGCTCTTTTAGAGATAACGGTTGCTGTCTCAAATCTATCCGTTTTTTTTATTTTTTATCAATGATCTGTCTTCGCTTGCATTAGTTTTCATAGGCCTGCCAGGTGAGTTCTTGACTTCACACGACCCAGTTTCCTCAAGTTTTCTTAAAATCCTATGAATAACACTTTTAGATTTCCCCACACTCTTTGAAATATTCCCACTCGAGAGTTTATCTTCATTACGTAACTTAACTGATATATCCCGAAATGGAATACAGCATAAACAGATCAGTTGAAGAATGGAACTCCACACCAGGAATAAGAAATACAGATTTCTTGGACTAAGGTACAATTAACAATAATACACATATAGGCAAGCCACGGGTTGGAGCGGAATCGACTATCGAATAGTGAATGCCTTAGCCTAAGACATTTTTCAGTTGAAGAATGGAACTCCACACCAGGAATAAGAAATACAGATTTATTTTACTAAGGTACAATTAACAATAATACACATATAGGCAAGCCACGGGTTGGAGCGGAATCGACTATCGAATAGTGAATGCCTTAGCCTAAGACATTTTTCAGTTGAAGAATGGAACTCCACACCAGGAATAAGAAATACAGATTTATTGTACTAAGGTACAATTAACAATAATACACATATAGGCAAGCCACGGGTTGGAGCGGAATCGACTATCGAATAGTGAATGCCTTCGCCTAAGACATTTTTCAGTTGAAGAATGGAACTCCACACCAGGAATAAGAAATACAGATTTATTGTACTAAGGTACAATTAACAATAATACACATATAGGCAAGCGACGGGTTGGAGCGGAATCGACTATCGAATAGTGAATGCCTTAGCCTAAGACATTTTTCAGTTGAAGAATGGAACTCCACACCAGGAATAAGAAATACAGATTTATTTTACTAAGGTACAATTAACAATAATACACATATAGGCAAGCCACGGGTTGGAGCGGAATCGACTATCGAATAGTGAATGCCTTAGCCTAAGACATTTTTCAGTTGAAGAATGGAACTCCACACCAGGAATAAGAAATACAGATTTATTGTACTAAGGTACAATTAACAATAATACACATATAGGCAAGCCACGGGTTGGAGCGGAATCGACTATCGAATAGTGAATGCCTTCGCCTAAGACATTTTTCAGTTGAAGAATGGAACTCCACACCAGGAATAAGAAATACAGATTTATTGTACTAAGGTACAATTAACAATAATACACATATAGGCAAGCGACGGGTTGGAGCGGAATCGACTATCGAATAGTGAATGCCTTAGCCTAAGACATTTTTCAGTTGAAGAATGGAACTCCACACCAGGAATAAGAAATACAGATTTATTGTACTAAGGTACAATTAACAATAATACACATATAGGCAAGCGACGGGTTGGAGCGGAATCGACTATCGAATAGTGAATGCCTTCGCCTAAGACCTTTTCCCCTCTTCGTATCGCTCGTTACCGTCTTTTATAAAGTAGAGCATTCTGTTCTAGGGGAATAGCAGGATGTTCCACTATAACATTAACTATCAGTTTTAAAGTTCCACTGACGTCATAGATTTTTCTTGTGGTACAGTGGATATCGGCTCGGAACGAGAAGCCGGGGAGCTGAGTTCGAATTCCAGTCGAATCCATTGTATTCACCTTGGGAAAGGTATTAATCCGTCTCTTCCTTCCAGTTATGTGTTAAATAGCAGGACAGATTGGGTTTTATAGCCTTGGTCGGCAATCAGTCTACCGCAGAAAGCAATGGCAACCTACTGCGGGATAATCTTCTGCCCAGTCAGTCATCTCTTTCGAGACATGATCGCCCAAGCGTGTATCACGTATGGCACTTAACTGACTGACCGACAATGCAAGAGCCAGTAAAGAGCCGGTGTAATTTAGTAAAATACCCGATTTTATATTCTTACCCTAAAAAAATTTCAATAATGCAAAATAATTATTAAATTTTATGGATTTATTTAATCGTTCTGATGTTTTTGATCATCTATTTTTTTTTTCGAAAGTTATATAATTATTCTTATAACTTTATCAAAATAAGTTTATTGAGCTTTATATTTTGGAATCACATATTCTACATCCTTTTTTTTTCCTTGATAAAATGTTCTTTGAAGCTTTAAAATAAAAACAGTTACACTTTTTCTTAACTTCGTACTGCTCTTTATGCTCGCTACTGTATTTCAACCAAGATGAGAACAAAAGTTCGGAATAATTCTAAGATTGTTGAAAATTACTCATCTCAGAAATAAATACAAATTACGATTTAAAGACGTTTATAAAAGAGCAATAAGAAAGATGGAAAAAAATAGAAAACAGAAATAAGGAGCAACAGAAATTTTTGATCTGTTTACCGTAGCACACCAAATGCAAACGCTAATTCAGGAAGGTCTTCTGCAGAGTTAATGTTTGCAAGGAAGATCAAATCAGTTTTAGGTAAACGGTGTTGTATATCAATAAACAACAAACACGTCTGTATATAAAAATATAAGTTATATTTTTATTAATGACAATGAACCGTGTAGCCTAGGGAACAGAGAGTGAGAGCGCGCGCCTCTAAGGGTTGACGAATGCGTACCCCGCAATAGCAGCATGCTATTGGGGGCAGCTGTGAACTGCCTTCCTTCGTGTTCTGTGGTTCTGCTGCTACTTCTGCTCTCACTTCTTCTGACTGGCGAATCCGTGTTTTCGCGGTCTTTATATATCTTCCAAAACACGGCTTGTATCAGCCTTTCTTGGGTGGGCCAGACCGTTATATTACAAACGGAAACCAAATAAAAAAAAATTATGAGTGACAGAATTAATAGCGACGGCAAACGCTATAACCTTATTTATTTAAAAAATTACAAACTCGGTAAAGAGTCAAGGGAAGAAGACATTATAGACAAGCGAATTGGATTTACCTCATAAAACATCCAAGATGGATTATAAGGAGTCACGTAAGACAAATAAAAGCAAGGTACAGTGGAACCTCTACTCTGGAAGTCAAACGTGAAAAGTTCGTAAGTAGAGACGCTTTTTACCCTATAAATGCCCTAATCAGTTCCAAGCCTGCACCTCGAACCCCTGAAAATCTTATGAGGCAACAGCATCGGGCCACAGCTTTCTCCAAGCCCCATTAAGGGTAGGTCTGGTCACCTCCTGCCAAGCCATGTCGATTATCTGACGGCAAACAACAATAACGAAGTGCTGCTTCCAAAACTCACGAAGGGTAAGCTGGATGTTTTCAGTGATGTCAAAACACCTCTTGAACAGGTGTTCAGTGTAGAGTTTCTTGAAGTTCGAAATGATTTGTTGGTCCATGGGCTGGAGGATAGAGGCGGTGTTAGGTGGGAGGTAGAGCACCTTGATAAACGAGAACTCCTCCAGGATATCCTCTTCGAGGTCGGGTGGATGGGCAGGGGCATTATCGAGAATGAGGAGGCATTTGAGCAGTCAATGAGGTGGACTCTGGGAGCTACGAGTAGCAGCGCGTATTTTGAAATGTTGGCCTTTCGTATCATGAAATTAGTTTCGTAACAAGAGACAATATTTTTCCGGAGAGGCGTATCGTAACCTGAAAATTTCGTATGTATAGCCTTTCGTAAGTAGAGGTTCCACTGTACACTACTAAAGAGCTTAAGGAAGAACCCATGGAAGTAATATACAACGTGTTCGATGTGCCGATGTCTCTAGAGGTGCAACAAAGATGATTATTGTTGTGGGATCTCCCCTATTTCTATGATAATGGACTCGACTTGAGTATACATATACTCCTGCCATAGTGAGATACCTCAGTTACAGGAGAGTACCGGGACTGATCCGTAAGTTACCGAACGATACCGAAGTTACACAGAGAATACCGCGTCAGTAGTCTCAGTAGCACTGAGAATATTACACGGATATACTAATTCCAGCAAGGCTTGTATATATATATATATATATACATATTACTTACTAATCGTATTCCTGGATTACTAAACTGCTTCCAGTTTGTGTAGTTACGTTCAATATAACCTATTTTTCTATCTCAAATATCTGTTTTTTGTGTGGATCCTCACCCGGAATCCACAACACTTCTTCTTCTTCTATGTGCCCTGTCCCTTCAGGACGTAGGCGATCATAGTTCTCCACGTCTCCCTATCCTTTGTGTCTCTTAGTATGTTTGCTCCTGTTACACCTCGCAACCTCCGTTCCGTCATCCACCTGATCAGTCCCTGCAAATTTGTTATCCGCTGGCTTCCTCTGTCTCTTTTTCCCTTTATCTGGCCAGTCAGTATCAGATTCTCCAAGCTCTCCTTCCTTAGTGCATGTTCCAGGAACTTCAGTTGTCTCTTTCTGATGCTCAGTGTTAATTTCCTTTTTTTGCCATTCTTTCCAACACCTCATCGTTGCTTGCATGCTCAGTCCATAATATCCACAGCATCCTTCTGTAGAACCACATTTCCGCTGCTTCCAGTTTTGTTCTCATTTTCGATGATATTGTCCAGCATTCACTGCCGTATTGAAGAACTGACATCACATAGCAATGCAGCACTCTTTTCTTTGTTTCTAGAGAAATTTTCCTGTGTGTTAGTACTTTACTCAGCTTCTTGAATGCATCCTTGTTCTTTTGGATCTCAGGAATATAAATGTATAGAAACTGATGTGGTCACAAAGTGAGGGATCAGTTTATATATTGATTGTAATATGGAACTGATCCCCCACTTTATCATGGTTCTACACGTCTCCCTCTCCCTGTCTCCTTTTCTCCTGTTACACCTTGCAACCTAAGTTCCGTCATCCACCTGATCAGTCCCTGCAAATTTGTTATCCGCTGCCTTCCTCTGTCTCTTTTTCCCTTTATCTGGCCAGTCAGTATCAGATTTTCCAAGCTCTCCTTCCTCACTGCATGTCCCAGGAACTTCAGTTGTCTCTTCCTGATGCTCAGTGTTAATTTCCTTTTTTTTGCCATTCTTTCCAACACCTCATCGATGCTTGCATGCTCAGTCGACGATATCCGCAGCACCCTTCTTTAGAACTAAATTTCTCTGCTTCCAGTTTTTTCCTCATTTTCGATTATATTGTCCAGCATTCACTGCCGTACTGAAGAACTACAACACTTAGGAAAGTGAAAAAAAAAGAGCTACGGCAATGATTAAGATTGATCCAAAAAGAAAATATCTCGTCTAGGGGACGAAAGATTACAGTGGGAAAAGAAGATAACGAAGGAACAAACCAACACAACAAAGATATGTTTCTTCAGAAATACAGTGAGAGATCCATGACCTGAGGCTTACGGCCTATCACGTTGAATACACCGGTTCTCGCTCGATCACCGAAATTAAGCCACGTTGAGCCTGGTCAGTACTTAGATGGGTGACCGCTTCGGAATACCAGGTGCTGTAAGCATTTAGTGACGGATGTGCGTGCTTACGGCCATATCACTTTGAATACATCGGTTCTCGCTCGATCACCAAAGTTAAGGAACGTTGAGCCTGGTCAGTACTTAGATGGGTGACTGCTTGGGAATACCAGGTGCTGTAAGCGTTTAGTGACGGATGTGCGTTATGGTGCAGTGGATATCGGCTCGGAAAGAGAAATCTGTGAGCCGAGTTAGAATTCCAGTTGAATACCCTGCTTTCACTTAAGCACTGGTACTCTTGGGAAAGGTTTTAATCCGTCCCTTCCCTCCAGTTATGGGTTAAATAACAAGGACTTGGGGACCCTGCCCTTAAAGACAAATCCTAATGAATCTTGATACTCGAAATGAAAAAAGTATTACTAGACACAAAACTGATATAAAAACAATAACTTGTTGAAAGAAAAAGGTATTACCAGCAATATATAAAAAAATTTAGTTGGCAATAAATGACCCACCTGGGTTGATATGCCATAAAAACAAAACAAAGAACCAGCCAACCATGAACTGAACATGCTAATTATGTAGAGGTTTTAAAGAAAATAAAAACTCCACAAAAACTACTGCTGAAAGGACTCTGATCGGGTGGTTTTAAGGAGCATGCAACTATCTCTTAATTGCTGCTGTCTTTAAGTCCACCCTGACAAGGGGTGGTAACAAATGCTAGGGTCCCAGCTATGTGCAAATAGTTAAACCCCTAAATACTATCAAAGTATAGAAATACATTTTTATAGTGATGGTGCCAGCAATACATTTTCATAGTCAAAATTTTACCGGCAATAGATTTTCTAATGAAAAAAATGTTACCAGTAACACATTTTTCTAATGAAAAAAATGTTACAGGTAACACATTTTTCTAATGAAAAAAAATGTTACCAGCAATACATTTTTCTAATGAAAAAGATGTTACCGGTAACGCATTTATCTAATGAAAAAAAATGTTAACGGTAACACATTTTTCTAATGAAAAAAATGTTACCAGTAACACATTTTTCTAATGAAAAAAATGTTACAGGTAACACATTTTTCTAATGAAAAAATGTTACCGGCAATACATCTTTCTAATTAAAAAAATGTTACCGGCAATACATTTTTCTAATGAAAAAAGCGTTACCGGTAACACATTTTTCTAATGAAAAAGAATGTTACCAGTAACACATTTTTCTAATGAAAAAAAAATGTTACCTGTAACACATTTTTGTAATGAAAAAAATGTCACCCGTAGCACATTTCATTTACTTATTTATTTTATTTTTTTCTTTTTGCCTTCAGTTTTAAAAAGTTGGTGGTTTCTATATACATGTCTATAATTATCGTCATCATCATGATCAGTCCGATGACCGAAGCTGAGCGTCTTTCAAACTTCCCTCAACATATCGAGGCGGAAAGCTTATCCTGGGCAAGTGGAATCTCACACCAAGTTAAACCACAGCTGATGTCCTCTAACAGGATGTCTAGTCACGTTTCCGTGACCGTTCATTCCATCGAGTGAACCTTCTGCCCTGGCCATTGACTTCAATCTACGAAACAACCGCAGGAAAAATCTTCTTATCCCCTCTCTTGCTGTATGCATATTTTAGTTATCATTTCTCAGCAAGCAAGGAATTAAGCCACTAAGATGTGAATAGTTACTGAATGTCAAGTAATATGAGAATAAGAAAACTATTAGAAAAAGAGAGACAAAAACCCAGGAATTTGAATTGACGCGTTCTATATATATATATATATATATATATATATATACGAAAAAAACAACGGCTCGTTGTGCGAAACCGCGGTAGGTCTTGGCGATCTTGCGATTTTTTTTTCGTGTGTTTTTGCTCTACGTCACTGCCTCTTGGTTAATCCTTTTTGGTTAGTTTGTATCGAGTACTTTTCTTTCTTTGTGGTTCGTTCCGTTAGAGGGTTTTTTTTCTTTGCTGTGAAGTACTGTATGTATTTTCGGTGCTCCGCAGTTTTCTTTTTTTTTCCCCTCATTGTCCAAAGCTTTATAGCGGCGGACAATAACGGAGTTAGATTCTGCCGGTTATTCGTGGTCCTTAAAAATTACTTGTGTAAGACTTTAAGATTTGGATACGTACAGAGTCGATTTTATTATTATTATTATATATATATACTACCGACCATAATTATTAGGCCATCCAAGGTTTTTTTTAAGAAATGATGTATTTCATACTATTTTTAGTATTTATTGACATATGAAAATAGAATGGTACTTTTGCTATTATTACTTTGCAAAATTTTACAAGGCAAGGAAGCAAAGATGAACTCGTCCGAATCATCCTAAATTTTCTTCATTCTTTCATTGATAAAAAACTGCAACATAGGTAATTATTAAATATTTATAAATTCAATATTTACAAAAGAACCATTCTATTTTCATTTACAATAATTCACTTGGCAAAAAATACTAAAAAATAGTATGAAATGCATCATTTTTTAAAACACTTGGGTGGCTTAATAATTATGAACGGTAGTAAATATATATATATATATATATATATAGCAGGTTTATTCTGAACAGAATTTTTTTTTTTAATCGTATCACCCGAGCAAGACGGTAACGCCACTGATGTGCAGGGGGCTACGTAAGAGTGAAAAGATTGGAAAAGAAAAAGAAAAGCCGGAAACCACATCCTAAACAGGGAACAAGGGATGAGCCTCTTAACCTGTTCAATAGAAATGGGTGGAGTGTGAATCGGGCGATAGATCTATCTACTCCAATTGATAAAAAAACACAAAAACAAAGTGAGAAAATTGGAAAAGAGAAAGCAGGAAACCACATCCTAAACAGGGAACAAGGGATGAGCCTCTTAACCTGTTCAATAGACGTGGATGGAGTGTGAACCGGGCGATAACTTCAGCTGTCTCTTCATGATGTACAGTATTAATTTCCTTTTCGTTGCCATCCTTTCCAAAACCTCATCATTGCTCACATGCTCGATCCAAACTTTTGTTGCAAATTTTGCGGTTAAGAATTATTCAATAACTGTACTTAAAACTAGGTAGATTAAACTTTATAACATTTTTACAGATTATTTGTATCACAAATACAAATTATGTTTTAATTTTTTTAAAGAGCGCAGGAACTTATAGACACCCTCTGTGTGTGTGTGTGTGTGTGTGTGTGTGTGTGTGTGTGTGTGTGTGTGTGTGTGTGTGTGTGTGAAATGATAACAGGCAAATATTTCCAGAAAGAAATAATAACAACAATTATTTGAAATTCTTTTTGTTGAAAATAAGACTATTGGAAGGGAAATTGTTTGGAGTGATTGGATTGCTTTCTTATTGGCTAATTTTAACAGCACTGACATCAAGAGTTCCTCACTGGGTACCCCATACCTTCGGCCTTGTGCCACATCTAAGCGGCACATAGTAAATCAACTATCACAAGTGTTCCGAAGTCACTTATTTCTGAATACAAAGAAACTGAGGAGAAGAAAAATAATTCAAAATCACTGGGTTTTCAAATGTCAATCAATCGCGACTCTGAGTCCCAGTTTATCGACTCTAAACCCCACCGGTGGGTTGAAAGCGCCGATCTTTTGGAAAAACCTGGGTTTTGAATTCAATGTAAGTAACGAAGAATTTTTAAGGTAAACCTAAACAAAATGGACGCTGATACTTAGAATCAGTGTAAATTTCTAGGATGCCTAAAGAGGGGTTGGAGAATATGACACTCACGGGACATATTGGAGACTAGAAGGACAGATAAAAGCAGAGAGGAACAACCAAACAAAAGATGTTGTTAAGATGGAGAGAAGGGGAAGGGTGAACATGTAAACCTTACTACGACCTTCAATGTATAGGAATTTGTGGAAAGCCATGATTGCCAACGTTCGAAAAGGACACGGATGCGATGGATATATTGTCGTCTAAAAATACGCAAAAATGAAAATAATACTGATATCTCATTTGAAAAGTTATTTACCAAAATTGCCAAAACATATCTTGAAAAAAAAGAAAGAATAAATTTATTCAATAAAATCGCCATTGGTTTCAACCACGGCCTCCAGAGAACTTTGGAATCTCCTCCAACCCTTCTGGACAGTCTCCTTGTTTAAGTTGATGAATGCTGCTATAATCCTTTGCTTTTAGTTGATCTTTTGTGTTATAAAGGGTTTTGTTAGCGTCTCTTTTAACTGCGCCCCACAAATAATAATCAACGGGTTGCAGCCTGGGGAGTTTGGTGGTCAGATGTAAGAAAGACCTGGGCGCAGAAGTTGTCAGCCAGTCATGACTGCGTTCTTCTGCTTGTGAGGCATGGAGTAGATTCCTGATTCCAGACATCCTTCCAGCTGCCACCCACTTGAGACAGGGCAGAACTACCTCTTTAAGTTTTCTTTTTCTACTTTGTTGTGCATTTTCCCCAATATTTGTCTTGATATATATTAAAATATATTTCGATATCACGTATATAGATAGATAGATAGATAGAGAGATAGAGAGATAGAGAGATCTGAAGAGACTGAGATAGATAGATAGATAGATAGATAGATAGATAGATAGATAGATAATGAAGAGACTGTGATAGATTGATAGATAGATAATGAACAGAATGAGATAGATAGATAGATAGATAGATAGATAGATAGATAGATAGATATGAAGAGACTGAGATAGATAGATAGATAGATAGATAGATAGATATGAAGAGACTGGGATAGATAGATAGATAGATAGATAGATAGATAGATAGATAGATAGATAGATAGATAGATAGATATGAAGAGACTGAGACTGATAGATAGCTTAGGATTGATTTAAAGCAAGAAACTGCCAGTCACCATGTAATGTTGCTTCCTTTGTCCAAAAGATCTTTTTTTACATTCAAATGCTAGAATAAATTTTTTAAAAACTTTGTAATATTTGAAAAAACAATAACTATAAATTAGTTGTGACGTCATTTTTTTCACCTTTTCACGTTTTATCTTCAAAATTCGTCCAAATTTTCCATTTTCTTTTAATTTTTATTCAGAAAGATTCATACTTTACGTTGACTTGACTTTTTCTTTTTCCCAGAACATGGCAGTATTGATTTTAAAAACATTTTTGTGTCAAAAAGCAAAACGGAAATGCATTTGAGTCTAATTTGTGTCAAGTTTCATGATTAAAAACAAGTGACGTTTTTACCCAACCTCATATTATAAAAAGAAAAGAAAAAGGACATGAAAATGTAAGTCGCTTCAAGGTCAAAGAAAACATCGCAAAGTATCATTAAAAGAAAAGTGGGAATTGATTTTTAAGCAACACTCAATCCTGCAGTTTTTGACATTGTTTATATGCCGTGTCTATTTAGGACGTTGGCGATCATGGCTCTCCACGATTTCCTGTCCTTTGTAGCTCTTCATAAATGTTATCTTCTTGCTATATCTCCTAAACCTTGTTCCGTCATCCATTTACTCAAGCTCATTCTTTTACTTCTATATCCCGTGTCCTTTCAGGACATTAGCGAACATGGCTCTCCACAATTTCCTGTCCTTTGTATCTCTTAATATTTTTTTCATTTTGTTATCTCTCCTAAGCCTTGTTCCGTCATCCATTTACTCAAGTTCATTCTTTTTCTATATGCCGTGTCTCTTCAGAACATTGGCGATCATGGCTCTCCACGATTTCCTTTCTTTATAGTTCTTAATAAATTTGTCTTTTTCTTATCTCTCCTAAACCTTGTTCTGCCATCCATTTACTCAAGTTCATTCTTCTTTACTGTGCGGTGTCTCTTCAGGACGTTGACGATCATGGCTCTCCATAATTTCCTCTTCTTTTTTAACTCTTAATAAATTTTGTCTTTTTGTTATCTCTCCTAAACCTTGTTCTGCCATCCATTTACTCAAGTTCATTCTTCTATGTGCCTTGTCCCTTCAGGACGTTAGCGATCATGGCTCTCCACGATTTCCTTTCCTTTATAGCTCTTAATAAATTTGTTTTTTCTTATCTCTCCTAAACCTAGTTCTGCCATCCATTTACTCAAGCTCATTCTTCTTCTTCTATGTGCCGTGTCAATTCAGGACGTTGACGATCATGGCTCTCCATAATTTCCTCTTCTTTTTAACTCTTAATAAATTTTGTCTTTTTGTTATCTCTCCTAAACCTTGTTCTGCCATCCATTTACTCAAGTTCATTCTTCTATGTGCCTTGTCCCTTCAGGACGTTAGCGATCATGGCTCTCCACGATTTCCTTTCCTTTATAGCTCTTAATAAATTTGTTTTTTCTTATCTCTCCTAAACCTAGTTCTGCCATCCATTTACTCAAGCTCATTCTTCTTCTTCTATGTGCCGTGTCAATTCAGGACGTTGGCGATCATGGCTCTCCGCAATTACTTGTTCTTTGTAGCGTTTAGTAAATTTTATCTTTTTAATAACTCAACTAATTTTTGTTTTGCCCAACCATTTACAGCCGCTAGTTCTGCTTCTTCTATGGGACGTAAGTGATCATGACTCTCCACAATGTCCTGTCCTTTGTACCTCGTAATAGTTCTTGTCTTTTTTATTCAGTAAAGTACCATACGTGATACATGCTTGGGAGATCATGTCTCGAAAGAGACGTGACTGACTAGGCAGAAAATTATCCCGCAGTAGGTTGCCATTGCTTTCTACGGTAGAGTGGTTGCCGAATAAGGCTATACAACCTAATCTGTCCTATTGTTTAATCCATAACTGAAGGGAAGAGACGGATTAATACCTTTCCCAAGGGTATTTGCGCGTAAGTGAATGCGGGGATTTCAAATGGAATTCGAACTCGGCTCCCCGATTTCTCTTTCCCAGCCGACATCCACTGCGACACGACGCATATCCTGTGTGTTGTGGTGCAGTGGATATCGACTCGGAACGACAAATCGGTGAGCCGATTTCGAAATTCAGTTGAAATCCCCGCATTCACTTACGCGCAAATACACTTGGGAAGAGTATTTATCCGTCTCTTCCCTCCAGTTATGGGTTAAATAATAGGAAAAAATTGGGTTCTATAGACTTGGCTGGCAAAACAGTCTCCCGCAAAAAAGCAATGGCAACCTACTATTTGACTTCCTTTCCGTTTTCTTTAAGACATTCTTGTTGTCTACTCGCCCCGTCGATAAAATTTCTGGTAACCTTCTGTATAATTACATTTCTATTGCCTCTAGTTTTCTCTTCGTTCTTGGGGAGATTTTCCAGCATTCACTGACATATAAGTGTATTCCGATTACGGGTATGAAATGTGAAACAATATCTGAACGCATTTTATATATTTGTTTTGTAAAAGGCAAAACCAAATAACAGTGTCATATGAAATATCAGCCAACCTCTCACCCGAAGTGGTAAATATTTGCAACGTGTTCTACTCGCAAATCTTTCTGACCGTTGCACAAAATCTGTCACCTGATACTTGATGTTGGGAATTTTATATTTTCAAAACCCCTCTTCGACTTCACTGCTACCCGCTTTGTTTACGTTCCTTCGAGAACTTTTCTTAAGTAGAGGGTGGCGATGTTAGAGACAACCGTTGTTTTTGACGACGTATCAAAAGAATATGAAAAATGGCAACAGAAATATATATATATATGCTCTCACACCCTAATTGAGCACTCTGGAAGAATGGTAGACTCAGCTCAGAGGTGGAATCGCCGACGCGCCAATTCGGTCGGGTTTCAATCCTGGGTAAAAGGCAATCGGCTAACCGTACTGATGAGCAGTGATACAGCGAAACAGATCTATCTGCGGGTTAATTCAGGTGAAGAGGACCCAAGGTTTCACGATTTTGAGTTCCCTGGCATTTATATTTTTATAAAAGAGCTCAGTACAATAGATATTGTAGGGCATAATATACACAACCAACATCCAACATTGCCTAATGATGAGATAGAAATCTCGAAACATAGAAATTTCCGTGCCGCAATGCGCTTTCAATTCATAATTATATATATATATATATATATATATATATATATATATATATATATATATATAAGAAAAATTAAGGCAAACACTTTATTTGATGGTACATCGGAAGGATTTGGCCTATTTCAGGCGAACCATCATCAGCTTCCGTCTTTATTGTACAGAAGATTTTATACGAATGAAATTCACAAACAACTCCCCCTCACAAAAAAAATAAATTTATACGTTTTTTTTTGTTTTGTTTTGTTTTTTAGAGGGGGGTTCTTATATTTGCTCTATATGTATTTATATACATATATATTTAGAGCTCTCCAACAGAGTTATCCTACTACTTTATGTGAAGGATACTTCTTTGGATTCTTCTATATCTACACCGCATACTTATATATTCACACTCCACCCACGTCTATTGAACAGGTGAAGAGGCTCATCCCTTGTATCCTGTTTAGGATGTGGTTTCCAGTTTTCTCTTTTTCTCCTTTCCAATATTTTCACTCTTTTTTTATTTTTTTATTTTTCAATTGGAGTAGATAGACTAAACTATCGCCCGGTTCACACTCCACCCACGTCTATTGAACAGGTGAAGAAGCTCATCCATTGTTTCCTGTTTAGAATGTGGTTTCCGGTTTTTCTATTTTGCAATCTTTTCACTCTTTTTATTTTTTTTATTTTTTCAATTGGAGTAGAGAGACTAAACTATCGCCCGGTTCACACTCCACCCACGTCTATTGAACAGGTGAATAGTTTCATCCCTTGTTTCCTGTTTAGGATGTGTTTTCCGGTTGTTCTCTTTTCTCTTTTCCAATCTTTTTACTCTTACGTAGCCCCCTGCGCATCAGTGGTGTTTTCGCCTTGCTTGGGGTGATATGATTAATATATATATATATATATATATATATATATATATATATATATATATGTAGAGAGAGAGAGAGAGAGAGAGAGAGAGAGCGAGAGAGAGAGTGGCCAAGGAGTAGGTAAACAGTAGGTGGAATAGATTTGTGTATCAGTTTTAATAAGGTGGAATCCCTTCACAGTCCGTGTGTATTTCCTGTGGGTAGAGTGGTTTCTTTGGGAACCATAGATTTTTTGCTAACATAAAGTCGCGTTCTGGCCTTCTTCAGACTTTTGTGTAAGATAGATAATAAGCTTTCTCCGAGAAACTGTAACTAAAGTCTGCAAAGCATCAGTCAGCTAAGTGCCAAACGTGATAAACACTTTGGGCGATCATGACTCGAAAGAGACACGACTGACTGGGCAGAAGATTATCCCGCAGTAGGTTGCCATTACTTTTGGGGTAGACTGGTTGCCAGCCAAGGCTATAGAACCCAATCTGTCCTTTTATTTAATCCTTTTATTTAATCCATAACTGGAGGGAAGAGACGGATAGTTACCTTTCCGAAAGGTATTTGTGCCTAAGTAAATGCAAGAGATTAATCTAGAATTCGAACCCGGCATGCCGATTTGTCGTTGCGAATCGATATTCACTGCAAATAACACACATCCTTAGCAAAGTATATTTGCAGTATAAACCAAGGGTGTGATCTGTAGGTATTAAACAAAGATGTGCTTGAGCAGGCCTCTGCAACAGGGATTTACTAGCCACCCTAATAGACAGAAACATATATATATATATATATATATATATATATATATATATATATATATATTAAGCTAATAGATAGACACTTTCCAAAAGGATCAGAACTAAACAAAATTTTCAACAGACACAATCAAGCTAAGTTATAGGTGCACTAGTAATTTAGATAGTTTCATAAAAACAAAACGCCAGAAACTTAGATAGCAGCATACAAAACAAGACCACTAATAAAGAATGCAACTGCAGGGACAAAAATAAATGGCCACTTCAAGAACTTTGCAATACAAAAAAATCATTTACAAGGCAAAGGTACATGACTTAAATCGCCAAAATAAAATATATTTGGGTTCAACCAAAGACACCTTTAAGACCAGGTGGTCCAATCACAGGTCTTTATTCAAAATAGAAAATTTAAAAAACTGTACAAAATTAGATATGGAAAAGACCCAGACATTACGTGGGGTATAATAAAAATAGCCAAGCCTTACAATGGTGGCAAAATATGTAGACTGTGCCAGGAAGAAAAGATAGAGATTATGCTATTCCCAAACAAAAATGAACTATTGAATGAAATAACGGAAATTTTGACTAAGTGTAACCACACTAAAAAATACCTCTGAGGTTCATACAACCATGGATGAAAACGCCATAATTCTTTGTAATTTTAAAAATTGCGCGTTCAAAAATTTCCTGTCACGTGAGTGTTAAAAAAAAAGCAACACCGTTACGTGAACATTCTTAAAGAAAACAGTAAACGGTAAAATTAGTTATTAAAAATTGTCTGAAGACACCACTCATAGTAGAAACCTTGGTCGCGTAATAACTCGTTTACAAACGGAAAATATTCAAAACTTCTACAATGTAATTGTATTGAACACTTTTTAATAGAAATGTGCACTGGTGTAATCTGATTATGACCAGAAACTAAGTAACTGAATAATCACTATATATATATATATATATATATATATATATATATATATATATACACAGAGTGGTTCAAAAGTGGGTGGACAGTAGGAGGAATACGCCCTTGTATCGCTTATACAATTACAATGACGTTCATTGTTTCCAACAAGATGGGGCCCCTCAACATCTTTTAAGAGCTGTCCGTGAGTATCATGATAAAATATATTTTTTGTAAAAAGGAAAGGCCAAATAAAATTCTTGTAAAATCTAAAAACCAAATAATTAAATTGCTTCTAATAAAATATCAGCCAACCTCTCATCCGAAGTGGTAAATATTTGCAACATGTTCCACTCGCAAATCTTTCTGACCGACGCACAAAACTTGTCACCTGATACTTGCTGCTGTGAAATTGATATTTTCAAAAACCTTCTTCGACTTTTCTGCCGCCTGTTTTGTTTACGTTCTTCCGAGAAGTTTTGAGATAAGAAACATTTTTTCAAGTTAAGGGTGGCGATGTTAGATCCAAGCGTTGCTTTTGATTTGACATATCAACAGAATATGGAAATGGTAAGAGAAAGTATACATATATGGTTGGTCGAGTGGTTGCGAATCAAGGTCTACATTTTTCACCAGTTGATATCAAGGTCTGCTTTAAGCTACGTGGCAGGTAAAAGGCTATCAGGAGAGGAGCATCATGCAGTTAACTTTCTTTAATATTTACACGCTGTTGATCCCTATGTTCATGTCGGCCTTGATAGAACATTTCTATAGATGAGAAACAGGACAGACGCTAAATCGTTCGCTCTGACGCTTTGTATTCCCAGGGGCAAAAAAAGAATGCTGCATCGCTTCAGATCCCCTTTAAGTTTGTCTTCAAAAGTGGCCTTCAAACTGATCTACTTCTTAGAAGCTGGGCAAAGAGGAATTATTTTGGAAGTCTGCTATTGCTCATACGAAAATGATGTCCGGTCTACCTCAGTTGGATTTTCGTTTCAATATATATAAATCCTGGTTAGAAGCAATCGGATGTCTAACCGTACTGATGAGCTGTAATACAGCAAAACAGATCTCTCTGCGGATGACTATTTACGGTCTCACATTCCGATCGAGCACTATGAAAGAATGGTAGACTACTCACGCATCGTTCATTCAGTAATGAATTTGAACACTCTCGGCTACTGGCACGTGTTTACATTGTATATAACACGATAATGTCGTCCGTACTCTGCCGGGAATCCATATCTCAGAGGATGAGAATCGCCGACTGATCTCAATTCAGTCGGGTTTTGATCCTGGCTAGAAGCGATCGGGTGACTAACCGTACTGATGATCTGTGATACAGCGGAACATCTGTCTGCAGATGACTTTTTATATATATTCCTTTAAATGTTATTTTTAATAGATACTCGTATTTGAGTAGATACACTGGACACTATATAGAGCTTCTACAATTATTTATTTGTCTGAATTGTTGGTTTCAGTTTTCGAATAATTCTTATTTTCATTTAGGTTTACATTTTTGTTTAGGATGTTCTTAATATGTTTCATCATAACACTTTCTATTTTATCAATACAACTATGACTTAATTTTAATGTATTTTTATTGAAAACCTTGCTTAATGGATTACTGTTCGGAAAATGTTTCTCAATCAAAGCGAGAAATATTTGGCCTAATTACGGAGAGGGCTAGATAAGAGAACAGTGAAAAGTTAAGCAGGAGGAGAGCGAAGAGAAAGACGAACCAGATGCAGAGGGTATCGGAGAAAGGACTAGAATTTCTCGCTTTGTTTGAGAAACATTTACCGAACAATAATCCATTAATCAAAACTTTTCAATAAAAATACATTAAAATTAAGTTATAGTTATAAAGATAATCTAGAAAATGTTATGAAAAAATATAATAATAACATCTTAAACTACATTTTAAACATAAATGAAAATAAGAATAATTCCAAAACTGAAATCAATAATTTAGACAATGAAATAAATAATTTTAGAAATCCTGTAGAGTGTCCATTGGAAAATAAATGCCTAACGAAATCTATTGTTTAGCAATGTACTGTTTCTTCTAATGAAAACCCAGGTAATAAAAATTTTATGCAGGAAGTATTAAAAACTCGTTTAAGTGACGGTTTTATTAGCAGATTTCCTTCTTTAATATTAATAAGCAACTTAATCGAACATTCCTATCCAAATACTTTTGGTACTTAATATATATAATAAGATTTCTTGAATATTCAGGCTGATAGACTAAAATAAATAGATATACTGTTTAATAAATATACAAAGCGTCTACTCATATATGGGTAACATAATAATAATAAAGTGTGTATTGACCCAGCGTGTCAATACAAAAGCAACAATAATAAGATGGAATAAAACTAATAATAAAATAATAGTAATAATGAAGAGTGTATTGATAAAGGCAATATTAGTGTTGGGATAAAGGCAATATTAACAAGAGCAGTCAAAGACGGCAAACCTCCGCCAAGACAATACGGACATCATCTCAACGATTAACGAGTGATGATTATTAAAATGAGAAAGAGTAACAGAAATTAATTTGACCGCTCTCAAGAGTGAAAATACAAAGATTGAACTCGACCGATCTCAAAATTAAATGCACGCTTAAAATGAACGATGCAAAGTTAAAAAATAATAGTAAAAGAATAACAGGAAAAATAACAGTATTTACATTATTCGGCCTTCTTCAGGTGCTAGGAATTTCGAACCAAACCCTTTATTACGATCATTGGGGTATATGAACTCCATTTCTTGCTTAATGACACGATTGAAATTCGTGAGTGATCTCCCTCTGACCCTGCATTTTACTTGTTCACCACTGCTGTAGCCTGGTATTGAACTCACAACTCGAAGAGTCAAGTCAGGAACTAAGCAACTTCTATATTCACTGGGCCATGTGTTCTTAAAGACACATTTTTCGGACTATTGTCCTCATTTTGTTGCAATTTTTACGCCGTTTCGGCCGTTGTACGCTCCGGCATTCTTCAGGTGCTAGAAATTCCGAACCGAACCCTTCATTACGATCATTGGAGTATATGAACTCCATTCCTTGCTTAAAGACTTGATTGGAATTCATGAGTTATCTCCCTCTGACCCTGCAAGTTACTTTTTCACCACTGCTTGTATTGAACTCTCAACTCAAAAAGTCAAGTTAAGAACTAACCAACGTCTATATACTTAAGGACCCATGGCCCAGTGGATATAGTAAATACTATAAATACTGTAAATAAAATAGTGTAAATACTGTAAATACTACCTCATCTCAGAAATATAGACAAATAGAATGATCTATTATTAAACGTCGTACAAATGTCAACAAAGATGAGGACAATAGTCCGAATAATATAAATACTGTAAATACTACCTCATCTCAGAAATATAGACAAATAGAATGATCTATTATTAAACATCATACAAATAGCAACAAAGATGAGGACAATAGTCTGAATAATGTAAATACTGTAAATACTACCTCATCTCAGAAATATAAACAAATAGAATGATCTATTATTAAACGTCGTACAAATGGCAACAAAGATGAGGACAATAGTCTGAATAATGTAAATACTTTAAATACTACCTCATCTCATAAATATAGACAAAGGTAAAAATAACCTAGAATCTTTATCCCGTGCCGGATCGAATCCAAAATCTAAGCAGTTTGTGCCAATCACGAAACCAATCAACCCTTAATAAACTTTCATCTGAATCTATCCATATATAACATTTTTAGATGTTTTTTAATTTTTTAATTTTTTGGCCATTTTTGAGCGATCGACAGATCTGTAAACAAAAGTTAATTTTAAGTTTTAAAATTCTTGCAAAAATAAAATATACATCTGTGACACGTTATTTTTGGAAAATTAGCAAATTCAATGTTAAATTAATCTGATTTACATAAATAGTACTTATTTATAGCATGAAATTTAGAATAAAACTATTTGTAAACACAAGTGTTTACCTTTCTAACCTATCCACTGTAATTGAAATATGTTGACAGATCGAGACAAGATAAACGTATGGCGATCACAATCGACATAATTGTACAATTTTTGCTTATGAGAATCTCTATTATTGCGTTTAAATTCATAAAGTCTACTGCTAAGTTTTCATCCAAACAATTAATAGTTTTACGAAGAAAGCAAAGAGAGAAATTTTACTGCGGTGATTAAGTGACTAGGATGGAATAAAACTAGTAATAAAATAATGCTTTTTCTTAGAATTTTTACTTGAATTTAAAGTTGCTTTAAGACTTGAACCAATATCCTCATCTTTTTCTTGTTTATATTTCCAAAACCATCTTAAAATATTTTCTTTCTGGTCAACCACTTGCTTTTATATCATTACTCATTTTCGATACCTAAAATTAAATTGATTTTTTAAAAATAAAAAAAGTTTTCTTGATTCTTTAATTTTAGCCTTAACTGAAAGCCAAGAGATTAAATTTACTAATTCCAGTGAGCAAAATACTTCAAACCGAAATTATATTGATCGAAAAAATTTCTTTTATTAAAAAAAATTTCAATTTTTCGGCCATTTTTCATCATTCGACACATTTTATAAACCGAAGCCAATTTTCGGTTTCAAAAAATTTTGCAAAAATAAAATGCACCTCGCTGACATATTATTTTATTCAAATTACCGAATTTAGACTTACCTTAATTTTACTTGAAACAAGAACTACTTACTTACTGCCTGAAATGTACTATAGAAGCGTTTCTTAATTACGGTATCTTTGTTATCGGGGTTATCATCGTCTCATGAGAGGCGATAATTGGCATGACATACAGTCGCCTTTCAAAAAATGTTAAGTATGGAAGACGAATTTGACATAAATCTTATTAATAAGCTTCATTTTATTATTTTTTAACTATATGTTAAAATTAAAAATTTAACAATATTTTCAGCAATGATCCAATATTTTATGAAATTTTAGATAGTTTAGCTTTGTAGGCTTACGTTTGAAGATGTTTTATGAAAAATTAAAATAATATAAAACTTTCCTTTAAAAAAATTTTACAATTTAAAAACAAAATTAAATTATATAACGGCAGACGTAACTCAATTATTTATGAAATGTTATGGCATTTATTAACTTTTATTATCTATTTTTCATATCCTTTTTCGGTATCTCCACAAATTGTAAATTTTACAATTACTTTTGTTTATTTATTTATTTATTTATTTATTTTCACAAAATTAGCAAATTAGGAATTAAAATATAAAACTTGCTTTAAATTTTGAAGGGATGATTTGCAAAGCCTGTTGAATCTTGAAACGTAGTGCATAGGAAACGCTGAAGCGAGATGAAATTGTACCCTGCCGAAAATGTTTATATAGTTTTTGTTTTTTGTTTTTTTCGTGTATGAAGTGCAGCATTTGAAATACGGGATATATATCATGTACGGTCATTCGTAGGAAGAAAATACCGGTAATCATCATGCACACAATTAAAATGTTTTAAGTATTTTAAAAACACACTGGCTAAATTATTTGTATTAAGCTCTTCAATTTTCGATTAGTAAATGTAGTCTCCATGCATTAATTTAACACCCTAGCGTTAACGGTGAAGGAGGAAATTTAATTTATTTTTTTTGAAACTTTGTAAATTGTTATTATAAAAAAATAAAAATGAAAACAATTCTTGTAAAAATTCATTATTCATTTTTTTTTTCTTTTCAGGCTATGATATCCTTAATATATATTGTTTATAAAAGCAATTAAAAATTTATCTAAATAAAAAATAGCATAGTTTTATTGCATGTTTGTTTTCGTAATTTGAAGCAGATTTTCTAAAAGTGGGCTAATTCTGAATAAAAAAGGCAGTTGATTAGTATTCCATAATGACTCCTGAATTTAATTAATATTAGGTTTATGAGGAAACGCTGGCGAATTTCTAGGCATTTCCGGAATTTAATTGATGGTGGGATTAGCATATGTAAAAAAAAAATATAGTTTTACCAAGATTTTCTAAAAATAATTACTTTGAAAATGATTTCAGTCAATTATAAATAAGTTCTCAAATTTTCATGAAAATCCATTATTTGATCTGTGCAATAATTTCCAAATTAATGTGTTTTTCAGAGGCAAAAAATTGTCTTGCGTAATACTGAATTTGCCGTTATAAAACCTTGTAAAAATTACGTCCCTCAGGGACGAAAGAAAAACAAAATTTTCTACCAAAATTTCGAACGTGTTAGAAAGAATTAAAAATTTTTTAAGGCGGACCTGAAAAAAAAAACAATAAAAAACAACAAATCTAAAGGTGGTGAGAGACTCCTTCAGTTCCGTCAATTTTAAAAAGTAATTAAAAAATACTTTGATCTATCTTTTTAATAATAACATAAACATTTTGCCGAGAAAACTTCTTTTTTTTTTTTAGTTTATGGTCTTTCCTTTCATACTACGCTGTTTTTTCAGCGAATTTTTTTTTTTTTTTTTTTTGGTACCTATTTTGTTACGGGTTATTGGGGTAATAAAAAAAAATTGATTAAATCTCAGAGCTAAACTTCACATACAAATTTTTAATTCGTAAAACATTAGTTAAAATTTTACAAATATACAATTTAGCATTCAAGTAGAAAACGTATGGTTTACTACTGCCCGGCGAAGTGTTATGAGGAAAGGAGGGAAAGTAAGTTGTCAAGTATCTTTACCCAGTTAAGTTGGCAGGGGAGTTAACTGCTACACTTTTTGGAAATCCTTAAATGCATATATAAAGACTAATTATTGGCTTGGTCAATGAAAGAGGCAAAAATATGTATTTACCCAGATAGTTCCATGAGGTTCTCTTTCAGGTTTTAGTTGTTCGGACTTTTCTGTGAGATTCTTTTGGCTGGATACAAATCCTTGAATCTTAACCAGAGTTGATATGACAGCAAATACTTTTAACAACTCTTTCAAATTTTAGTTTGTCGTCGACTTAGAAAGATTCTTTCGGCTAGATATACATCCCTGAATCTAAACCGAAGCTGATGAGGTCAACTCATCCTGCTATCAACTGACTGCTCCATGCCCAAAACCTATTTTTATAGCGGCTAACACCTAATTTGCATATTTCTAGAACCTTTCGAATTCTCTCGAATCTATTGGAACATTCTGGTATCTTCCAAAACGTTCTAGTCCTAATTTCTCTATTTTTACGATTATTTCTTGAATGAAAACTTTTTTGGAATAACACTTAGGACTCAATAGAATCCATTATTATAACTTTTTATACATTATTAATATTATTTTTATATATAAATGCATCCTCGTAACACAGCACATAAAATAATTATATTATTAGAAAATAAAAATTTCCATGTCTAATTATAGCTTGAATAAATTATCCTTATGGTTCGTGACTTTTGCTTCACCCTTAAGTCTGTTTGTGTGAAACCTGTGGTCAGTGCATTTTATTTAATGATCAGCCTATGAAAGAGATAGATTAGAAGTTTGTGTGAAGTGCAGCTCATAAGCTCGTAATTAATAAATTGCTTTTGAGTTAATATAGGAAGCATCTGGCTATCTTTCAGTGCAGGATTCAGCAACCTTTAGCTAACTATGTGCCGACTTAGGTTTTAAAATCATTCTGTGTGTCAATCGTATATGTTTTTTTTTATACAAGTCAAGGTCAGTATACCTGTTCTACAATATATTTTATGTAGTAAAATATGAGTTTTAAATCATTCGTCTTTAATAAATCTCTGAAGAAGCTTGTTTTAAGTGAAACCTGTTAGATTAAAGACATTTGTTCCTACTTGTTCTTTACGTATTCTATTCATCATAGTAATATATACAATAATATGTAAACCAAGTTAACATTCTGGCATCTTCCAAAACTTTCTATTCCTAATTTCTCTATTTTTACGACTATTTCTTGAATTAAAACTTTTTGGGAATAATACTTAGGACTCAATAGAATCCATTACTATAACGTTTTATACATTATTAATATTATTTTTATATATAAATACATCCTCGTAACAATATTATAATCTTTTTTCTGACATTCCGGCTTATTTTTCTTGTTCTTATCTTGCTAATGTATCGAGACTCTTTTTAAACTTCTCTTTGATCTTTAAACTTTTTCACAATTTCCGCCATGATACCATCCCGCAATAACTTCACAATATTTTCATTCTTTTTTATTTTACGTCTTTTTAACGAGCCATGGCCATTGTCACGTATCAGAAATTAACAAAATAAATATCAATACCTATTCATTTATATACATTCATCTAAATATATAACGAATATCCCTAGGGTTGCATGATAATATATCACACACCCACAAGTGTTTATTTTTTCTAATACATAGACAGATTAAATTTGACGCGATATAATTATCCTAAACGCATAAGCGTATCCTGAAAATTATACAAACAGCGAGTGTATGGTGATATGTATAGCGAATGGTGGGGAAATTAAATAAAATCAATAAAAAAATAATGATAAAGAAAAAAATACACCCACCTCCAGAAAATGGCACCCATAAATATTGTCATAAATCCTACAAAGGTCCATTTATTTTCAAGAAACTTGGTAGATTTATACTTCAGTCACTGTACGATCATCCCCCCAAAGTTTTAGTTAATTTGGTCGCTTTGCATATAAAGTCAGGATGTGGTGCAGTGGATATCGACTCGGAATAACAAATCGGGGGAGCCGATTTCGAATTCCAGTTGCATTTCCTTGCATTCACGTACGCACAAATGCCCTTGCGACTGCGAGCTGGAGTTTCATTCTATATCTGGGAACCAAAGTAAAAAGGCACCACTGACTTTCTAAGCTGCTGGGGAGACAGAGTTACCCTTTTCCCGGTCTATGATTGGAGTGACAAAGAAAGCAACCCTTCGCATGACTACTGGAAATGAATTGAAAATTGGCTGCAGTTTTCGTTACTGTATGGACTAACATTACTAAGTAAGTGTCATAAGATGTATCTCTACTGAAGGAAGATAAGTTTTTTTTTAATCGTTTCACCCCAAGCAAAGCATTCCACTGCCACTATTGCACATGGGGTTACATAGGGGAAGGTAAATAGAAAGAGTGGTTAGATATAGGAAATGTCAGAAGTGGGGGGCGGTGATAGATAGTTGGGAGGATGGGAAGAGTGTTTGAAAGAATGTAAGCGAGTTAGTGTGTTAGGAGGTGTCAATTGACCTTACATTTAAACTCCTGGAGATTGTAGCCGTCGGGGAAGCAGTCATGTGGAAGGGAATTCCACAGTCGGGAAGTACGAGAAAAGAAACTGTTGGAGTAGAAGTTGCGGTTGCATTTTATCGGTTTCACTGTAAAAGGGTGGGATCTAGTTGCTAATCTAGTATCTCGGAAAATTCGTACCTAGTGAGCACCAGTGATCTAAGTTCATCGGAGCAGAAGCCATGAAAGTATTTTTAGAAGAGACACAGGGAAGCCACGTCGCGCCGGTGAGAGAGAGACTGCAGGCGGTCTGCCAAGTCAGTATCAATCACATTACAGACCCCCCGCTGTACCTTGTCGAGAAGCCCAAGGAAAATAGCAGGGGCACCCGCCCAGATATGGCAACAGTATTCAATGCACGGGCGGATGGTAGGTTTATAAATGTGCAGGATAGATTCAGACGGAAAAAACCTCCGGGTCCTGAAGTGTCTATATATATAGAAAAGATCTTTAAAGCTATGTGAGCCGACCTGAAGGAGGCTACCACCAGCTTTAAATTCGTTTTTCATTTTTTTTTTTTTTTTACTTTTTTCAGCGCAGTCTTATCGATTATTACATAAAGTTTTCGATTATCAAAAAAAAACTTGAAAAAATGTCAATATTTAAACAATTTTAAAGGGGGCTCACTTTCTCATACAACGTTATAGTAAATCGATCCTCCATTTTGGATCCAATCGTGTTGGGGGTTCCTTTGTTTTGTTTTGTTTGTTGGGACGAGTTGTTGCTCTTGTTTTTGTCTTTTTCAGGTTTTCTTCAGTTCTTACGATGGTATCTTCCTCGGAAACTCCAAGAATGGCTTTATTCAAAATTTTCGCAAAGAATTCAGTTGTTTAATATGCGCAAGCGAAAAAGTTAATTGCACAGGATCGATTTACTATAAGGTTGTATGAATAACTGAGCTCCCCATACACATACACACACAAACACACACTCACTAAAATTGTTTAAATGTTGAAATTTTTTCCAAATTTTATTTGTCAATCGGAAATCGATACGATTGCACTGAAAAAAAAACAAAAAAAAATTGATAATCAACCAATTTACAGGTGGTGGTAATGTCGTACCGGCGAGTGGTTCCAAAATGGAGTATCGATTTACTGTATCAAAAACTGAGCACCGCTCATAAAATTGTTAAAATAATGAAATTTTTCAAAAATTTAGGGTGTAATTGATAAGATTTCATTAAAAAAAAAAAGTTAAAAAAAATGAAAAACAACAAATTTAAAGATGGTGGTAGACTCCTTCAGGTTCGTCGCTATGTGCAAGAAAAACATGTCATTTATAGCGGACATAACTGCTTAAAGGTATGAACCTGAACAATGCCATCAGCCTTTTTTATCTTTACTATGCGAACATTAAAGTCATTCTCTTGTATCAATTCTATTATTCTACCCAAAGACCAATATGCTCTCAACTTCAAAGGATTTTTATGAGAACGACGTCATCTACTTTTGTAATATTATAAAACTTAGTTTTAGTTAGACTTTTATAAATTTCCTTTAGACTAAAAGGATTCTCGATACAAGATATCACGGAATTTTTGTAACATATTATCCCGAATATCAAGTGTTTTTACCAAAATAAATCTGCTAGCAGTTCTAATATCATATCTGTAATGTGATAGATACCGACTTGGCAGACCGCCTGCAGTCTCTCTCCCACCGGCGAGACGTGGCTTCGCTGTGTCTCTTCTATAAATACTTTCACGGCTTCTGCTCCGATGAACTTAGATCACTGGTGCCCCCTAAATACGAATTTGCACGAGATACTAGATTAGCAACTAGATCCCACCCTTTTACAGTGAAACCGATAAAATGCAGCCGTAACTTCTACTCCAACAGTTTCTTTCCTCGCACTTCCCGACTGTGGAATTCTCTTCCAAACGATTGCTTCCCCGACGGCTACAATCTCCAGGAGTTTAAATGTAAGGTCAATAGACACCTCCTAACACACTAACCTGCTCCCATTCCTCCTGACATTCCCTATGTCTATCCACTCCTTCTCTTTACCTTCCCCTATGTAGCCCCATGCGCAATAGTGGCAGTGGAATGCCTTGCTTGGGGTGAGATGATTAAAAAAAAAAAAAAAAAAAAAAAAATCTCCTTCATTACGTTTCAATACTGGCGTCTCATTAAGATGAGAACGTAAGAAAGAATAACGAGTAATTATTACCCAATCGGAATCATCGAAACATCTAAAGGTTAGAGGCCTGGAATTAATAGCATTTTGAATGGTAAACAAATCAAAATAATTGATCCTAGAACGGCTAATTATTTTGTAAAGACAAGAATTCAAAAGTTCATCTGATGCGCTTTCAAATAGTTCTGAACAAAGGTGGAGAGGAGAGGAATAGTCAAATGTTTCAGATTAAACATTCCAAATTCATCTGAAAGTTCGTTAGAAGTAAACACTTCGTTAATTAAATTACAACCTGCTATAATCAATCTTGCCTTGTCAATACATATTTACGCTCTCATCCCCTGATTGAGCACTGTGAGGAATGGTAGATTTTGAAAAAACACTAGCTACTCAGGCATTTACACATCATTCATTCAGTAATGAATTAGAACACACTCAGCTACTGGTGAATGTTTACATTGTATATATAACACGCTAAAAGTCCTCTTTCTTCTACCGAGCGCCCCGGTCAGGTTTCAATCCTGGCTAGAAGCAATCGGATGTCTACTCGTACTGATGAGCTGCGATACAGCGAAACAGATCTGTCTGCGGATGGCTCTCTCTCTCTCTCTCTCTCTATATATATATATATATATATATATATATGGGGGGGATACCATATATATTCAGTCAGCAAAGTGTCATACGTGATACATGCTTGGGTGTTTATATCTCTTACGACCCATAACTTACTAAAAAGAAGATTTTTCCGAAGTAGTTGGACATTTCTTTCTGGGTTAGAGTGGTTGCCAATCAAAGATTTGAAACCCAATCTGTCCTGGTATTCAATCTTCTTATCGATATCAATCAGTTAAATGCCATAGGTGAAACACGTTTGGGCGACCATGTCTCTTTCGATCCATGACTGAATAAGCAGAATTTTTTTCTGCAGTTGTTGGCCATTTCTTTCTGCGGTAGACTGGTTACCAATCAAGACTATAGAACCCACTCTGCTCTGTTATTTCACCCACACCTGGACGGAAAAGAGAATTTTGGAAGGAATCTTTCGTTATCCCATTGCATTTTCGGATTTCAGTATTTACATTATTTGGACTATTGTCGTCGTCTTTATTGCAATTTGTACGACGTTTCGGCCGTTGTACGCTACGTCCTTCTTCAGGGGCTAGGAATTTCGAACCAAACACTTTATTACAATCACTGGGGTGTATGAACTTCATTCCTTGCGTTGTAGTGTCTCTTCTGTTAGTCATGAGTTATCTCACTCTAACCCTGGAAGTTACTTGATCGCCACTGCTGTAGCCTGGTATTGAACTAACAACTCTTTGTGTCAAGTCACAGGAACTAACCAACGTCTGTACCCAATGGGAAATGTCTTCTTAGGATATAACTCATGAATACCAGAAGAGGCACTACTACGCAAGAAATGGAGATCAAATACCCAAGTGATTGTAATAAAGGGTTTGGTTTAAAATTCATCGCACCTGAAGCAGGCCGGAGCATACAACGGCCGAAACGTCGTACAAATGGCAACAAAGATGAGGACAATAGTTTGAATAATGTAAATACTGAAAATACTACCTCATCTCAGAAATATAGACAAATAGAATGATCTATTATTAAACGTCGTACAAATGGCAACAAAGATGAGGACAATAGTCCAAATAATGTAAATACTGGAAATACTACCTCATCTCAGAAATATAGACAAATAGAATGATCTATTATTAAACGTCGTACAAATGGCAACAAAGATGAGGACAATAGTCCGAATAATGTAAATACTGTAAATACTACCTCATCTCAGAAATATAGACAAATAGAATGATCTATTATTAAACGTCGTACAAATGGCAACAAAGATGAGGACAATAGTCCAAATAATGTAAATACTGTAAATACTACCTCATCTCAGAAATATAGACAAATAGAATGATCTATTATTAAACGTCGTGCAAATGGCAACAAAGATGAGGACAATAGTCCAAATAATGTAAATACTGTAAATACCACCTCATCTCAGAAATATAGACAAATAGAATAATCTATTATTAAACGTCGTGCAAATGGCAACAAAGATGAGGACAATAGTCCAAATAATGTAAATACTGTAAATACTACCTCATCTCAGAAATATAGACAAATAGAATGATCTATTATTAAACGTCGTGCAAATGGCAGCAAAGATGAGGACAATAGTCCAAATAATGTAAATACTGTAAATACCACCTCATCTCAGAAATATAGACAAATAGAATGATCTATTATTAAACGTCGTGCAAATGGCAACAAAGATGAGGACAATAGTCCAAATAATGTAAATACTGTAAATACCACCTCATCTCAGAAATATAGACATATAGAATGATCTATTATTAAACGTCATACAAATGGCAACAAAGATGAGGACAATAGTCCAAATAATGTAAATACTGTAAATACTACCTCATCTCAGAAATATAGACAAATAGAATGATCTATTATTAAACGTCGTACAAGTGGCAGCAAAGATGAGGATAATAGTCCGAATAATGTAAATACTGTAAATACTACCTCATCTCAGAAATATAGACAAATAGAATGATCTATTATTAAACGTCATACAAATGGCAACAAAGATGAGGACAATAGTCCGAATAATGTAAATACTGTAAATACTACCTCATCTCGGAAATATAGACAAATAGAATGATCTATTATTAAACGTCATACAAATGGCAACAAAGATGAGGACAATAGTCCGAATAATGTAAATACTGTAAATACTACCTCATCTCAGAAATATAGACAAATACTTCGGATTTCAGTTTCACACTTGACGTCTTTTAAAACACTTCCTTGATATTTAATTTTTCCGAACTTTTTATCTCCGATTCGCAATTAACTCTTTCTTTTGTTAACAACTAAGCGATCCGTTTTCTTGAAACAGATGGTTAGTCCTTTCTTCTTGCTTTTTGATGTAATGAATATGTAATGAATATACATACACCTTGGTTCCCCTTACAGTAATGTGAACGGCTGGTGTCAGCCATAATTAGAGACGAAGGCGAGGACAGAGGAAGGTCTACATTTCTTCGACCAGAGGTCTACAAGTCTTCATCTAGAGATCTACGACTATTGGTCTACGTCTGTTGACTACGCCTACGTCTCAGAATACTGCATACGACGAGTACCGTCCATTACGCCTACGTACTAGATGGTCCTACCCGGTTCCATTTGCCTAAACCGCTTAACTACCTCGAATATATATATATATATATATATATCCCTTTCCGGAACATATCACTTTCCATCGCAGCTCTTGTATTTTTTTTTCTGTGTGATCTTCATATCCTATATTGATAATATTGTGGCCACCAGTAAAGAAACCTGGCAAGATACCTAATTCAAAATCGGTTCACTGTATAAGTTTAATAAGTCCTACGCGAAGATACATCTTTCTCTTACACACCCTTTTATTGTGTATATTTACTGAAGTAATTTTCTATCTGTATAAAGTGAGTTTGATGTCAATAGAGGTTCTAGGCTATTCTAATATCCTTTCTAAATATTTCAAGCATACCAAGCAGTTGAAGCTGTTCTTTATAATATGCCTTATCAAGCACATCAGGGCACCTCGACGTGGTATAATAGCTAGAAAACTTGTCTTTCTAGAACCTATTACAACTGAACAGTGAGTTCGAGCCTCACTGGGTACCCCATACATTCTGCCTTGTGTCACATCTAAGCAGCGCTTAGAAAATCAACAAAAGAGTTTGACTAATCTATAAAACACAGGTACGCATCTGACTATGTGTTGTTCTTTAAAAAAAGAACTTAAATAATAAAATCTGTTAAAATAAGTCTTGTATTTAATAGACGCGATCAGTAGCTGCCCCATATTGGTGGCTTTTTACCCGACTTTGTGGTGCAGTGGATATTGACTCGGAATGAGAAAACGGAGAGCCGAGTTCGAATTCCTGTTGAATTAATCCGTCCCTTCCCTCCAGTTATGGGTTAAATAACAGGACAGATTAGGTTCTATAGCCTTGACTGGCAACCAGTTTACCGCAGAAAGTAATGACAACCTACTGCGGGATAATCATCTGCCCAGTCAACCATGTTTCTTTCGTAATATGATCGCCCAAGCGTGTATCACGTATAACACTTAACTGAGTGACAGAATGTAATAGTTGGAAACATGATTAACATTTCTACTGAGCATAAAGTGGGGGATCGGTTTTCTATTGTTATTAAGCAATAAACTGACGAGTCTACCGCAGAATGTAATGGCAACCTACTGCGGGAAAATCTTCTGCCCAGTCAGTCATGTCTCTTTCGGGACCTGATCGCTTAAAGCGTGTATCACGTATGGCACTTAACTGACTGACTGAATATAGTAGTTGGAAACATCATTAAAGCTTCTACTGGGCATAAATTGGGGGATCGTTTTTCTTTAGTTATGAAGTAATAAACTGATCCCCCACTAATTTTACTTAATATAATAATGTAATATAATCTATTTTTTCTCTCTCCAGCTATGAGTCAAATAATAGTACCGATTGGGTTCTATAGCCTTGGTTGGCAACCAATCTATCGCAGAAAGTAATGATAACCTACTGCGGGATAATTTTCTGTCCAGTCAATCATGTCTCGAAAGCGACATGATCGCCCAAGCGTGTATCACGTATGGAACTTAACTGGCTGACTGAATGAAAGCTCAGATGTCTTTGATTATTTCTACCAATAATGAAGAGAGACGCTGAATGTACACACCCCTCAAAAAAAAAAATCATATGCACGTAATTCTTATATTACCAACGTATCCCCGTTTTAAAATTAGTGTGTACAAGAATGTAATAGTGCTCTGAACCTGGTTATGTCACGACTGCTTTAATTAAAGAAGTAAATTAATATATGACCCCTACCAAAAAAAAAAAAAAAATCTAAATTAGAAATAAAAGAAATTACTTTATCCACCCACGCAATTCTTGAAAGTCGGGACATCTGCCGCAGTTTTTCAAATCTAAAATAAACACCATCCTCCCAAAAGACTTACCAACATTAGAAAAACATAAACATGGCCGGTTCTCTGGAAAAAAAAGGGAAAGAAATTATTTACTTAAGTTTCGCGTCAACGTCTCAAGGTTTTCGGTTTTCTATGATTACAGATTAGAGAAGTCTTTGACAAATTCTTGCCGACTAGGAAAGGATTTTATTTTGAATTTAGAGCCAAGCCTTGTAATGAAATACATAAGTAGATGAGCATATGCCCACACACACACACACACACACACACACACACACACACACACACACACACACACATATATATATATATATATATATAAAGAGAAAGAGTGTGCGAGATTTAATAGAACGCTTAATAAAATTTGAGGAATTTAAAGCCGACGAAATGATAACAATATTCACAATAAGATTGATTATATTTAGTACTAGTATCATAGCCCGGCGTTGCCCGGGCAACTCGGAACATTTTAGTAGTAGGAGAAGATGCCACTTTTTATTTTACATATTTTGTTTTTGTTTGAAAAAACACTTTTTTTAAGAAAATATTTACTTTTTCTCAAAATTGCGGGGAAAAATATTCACATTTTCTGTTGACCAAATGAATTTTTTAAACGTCGGAATAAAAATTAAATATAAAGGCTTTTTTTTCTTTTTTAATAAAAAAAATATTTTAGTTGCGTTTAACACGTGTGATTTAATTTCTGTGACGTAATTCAGCAACCATCTTAGATGTTTTACGGAGCAAATGTAAACAATCTGCACCATTGGCCAAAAAGTGCGAAAGGGAAAAATCACTGAACTTAAACTCAAAAAGTATGTGTTGATCTGGCTTCCCTGTAGATATGTGTCCCTAGAAAGTTTGAATGGCGTAGCTTAAAAAATGTAGACGTGCATAGGGAACAGTCACACACAGACTCACAGATTGCCTTTTATATATAAAGATATATTAGTCTTTTGACTAAACTAAAGCAGAAAAAGGTTTTAAAGTTGATATTTTTGGACACGCCTGTGACCTTTGTTTTAACAGGACGAGAAATAAACAAAGTGGGATACACAATTGCTGGGAGTTTGGCTGTTGGTTAGGGAGCACCCGAGGGAAACTATAATCTCGGAGCAACACAAATAACAAAGTGTATGGTTTTATTTTGAAGATTTATTTCAACTACGATTTACGTCTTTCTTCATTAAACAGCCAACAAGAGATTTAGTCAAAAGGCTAATCTATATCTATAAAAAACAATTTGTGTGTCTGCGTGTTATTGTTCCCTATGCACGCCTACATTTTTTAAGCTACGCCGTTCAAACTTTCTAGGGACACATATCTACAGGGAAGCCAGGTCGACACATACTTTTTGAGTTTAAGTTCAGCAATTTTCCCTTTCGCACTTTTTGGTTAATGGTGCAGATTGTTTTCATTTGCTCCGTAAAACATCTAAGATGTAGGTAATATTAGACAGATTTTAGTCAACAACACAATAATATTCACTCATACACACAGTAAGAAAAAACTTCAGATATTGAAAGCCATAACCATTAAATCAAAACATCCCACACTTAATAAAATCACATTTCAATCTGGTCATAACACGTTATATTGCATTTAGACATATGGTTCTTTTTGTTAACATTTCGGTCTCTCACGTGGTGTAACGTCATAGAACAGCATTACAAATTTACGAACTGCGTCTGTTATTCGCTAACTGTTATCGTCGCATAGCAATGTTTTATGCCAACACAAGTTAATATCATCTTTGATGGTGGATGTATTTATGTTAACGTCCCTGTAATGTCTCTGAAGATGGCTAATATGTGCCGAAAGCTTAGAACAAATTTTGGAGAATTTTTGTCTTTATTTTCACCTGAAATTAAAGCCAAAATACGATGTTTAGAACGGCTCATGATTAAACATAATAAACATGCAATGTCTGTTATATTTAACAGTATCTTTTTATCTTTAAAACGTATGATATTAGTTACATATGCAAATTACTAAAGTTCAACCCCGGGTGAGAGATGAACAAAATGACACAAGAGGTCCATAATATTTCTACTGGCGTCTCTCGGAAAGCAATATACTGCGCCTCTTCGGCCTTGATCTCTCAGCCGACTTCAAGTGGAACGACTAGATTGCATCAATAACTAAATCTACTTTTTGGAAGGTTGGTTTACTGAGTTGGGCCAGGAAGTTTTTCTCTCCTGAATCCGTCTTGCACATATTCAAATCAACTATCCGCCCGTGCATTGAACAGGTGTCATATCTGGGCAGGCGCCATCGATAGGCTCGATATGAGAACCTGCAATGTAATCGATCCCGACCTGGCAGCTCGACTGAAGCCATTATCTCACCGACGAAATGTGTCTTCCTTCTGTCTCTTCTACAAATATTTTCATGGCTTCTGCTCCGACGAGCTTAGCTCACTGATGACCCCTAAACAAGAATTTACTCAAGCTCCAAGACTGCCATTAAACTCCCACCATTTTACAGTTAAATCAATCAAATGCAGCCGTCACTTCCACTCCAGAAGCTTCTTTTCTTGCACTTCCCACCTGTGGAGTTTCCTTCCATATACTTGCTTCCCTGACGGCTACAACCTCCAAGAATTTAAATGCAACGTCAGTTCCCATCTCTTCTCCACTTGACTCCAGTCCTTCTCTTTTCCTTTCCCCATCACCTCGTGTATCTTGTTTTTTCCTTTCTCAATCTACCCTTGCAACTCTCTTCACAATGGTATTCCTATATTTCTCTTGCCTTTTCTCTAACACTCTCTGCAGCTGGTTCGTCTTTCTCTTCTCTCTCGCTCTCCTTAAACTTTCACTCTTCTCATATGTAGCCCCTTGCGCACCAGTGGCGGTACCACCTTGCTTGGAGTAAATGATTAAAATTATATATGAATGTGCGTTATGGTGTAAAGGATATCGGCTCGAAACGATAAATCGATGAGCCGTGTTTGAATTTCAGAAATGGTATTAATCCGTCGCTTCTTCCTCCAGCTATAGGTTAAATAGCAGAACAAACTGGGTCCTCTAGTCTTAGTTGCCAACCAGTCTACCGCAGTATGTAATGCCAACCTTCTACGGGAAAGAAGTTTTATTTTGTTTTTAAGTATTTATTTTACTCTTTTACAAACCAGAGGTATATTTTTTCTGACAACCTTGAAAATTAGATTATTGTGAAACCAATTTTCCTTTTAGACTCGCTTACAAACCGAATACATGTGCAATTTACTTTTTTTATCTTGTAGAAAACCGGGTGTATGTTTTGTTTCTTGTTTGTTGTTTTTTATTCTCGCGCAAACCAAGCGTATTTTTTTAATCATTTCACCCCAAGCAAGGCATTCCACTGCCACTATTGTGCAAGGGGTTACATAGGGGAAAGTGATGAGAAAGAGTGGTTAGTTATAGGAAATGTCGGAAGGCGGGTGATAGACGGATGAGGATACCAAGGATGGGGATTGGGTAAATGGGAAGAGTGTTTGAGAGAATGGATGCGAGTTAGTGTGATAAGGGGTATCTATTGAACTTACATTTAAATTCCTGGAGGTTATAGCTGTCGGGGAAGCAAGTATATGGAAGGGAATTTCACAGGCGGGAAGTGCGGGAAAAGAAGTTGTTAGAGTAGAAATTGCAGTTAGATTTTATCTGTTTCACTGTAAAAGACTGGAACCTAGTTGCTAATCTAGTAGCTCGTGTAAATTCATACCTAGGGGGCACCAGTGATCTAAGTTCATCAGAGTAGAAGCCGTGAAAGTATTTATAGAACAGGCACAGGGAAGCCACGTCACGCCGATGAGAGAGTGACTGCAGCCGGGCTGCTAAGTTGGTATCGATCACATTACAGATTCTCCGTTGTATTTTGTCAAGAACCCCGAGGAGAATAGCAGGGGCATTCGACCAGATGTGGCAGCAGTATTCAATACGCGGGTAGATGATATATGTGAAGGATGGACTCAGACGGGAAAACTTCCGGGCCCTGCACAGAGAACCGACTTTCATAGCAGCGGATTTAGCAATGGATTCGATGCATATTTTATTTTATTTTATTTTATTTTTTAATAATCTCGTTTACACCAGATATACGTGTAACTTTCTTTTTATTCATGTAGATATTTTCTGCGCTTTTGATAACCGGATGTGCTTTTTCTTTTCTCGTGCAAACTGGATCTATGCGTAGATTTTTTTTTGCATTCACTCGTGATAGCTAGAAGTGTGTACAAAGATTTCTTTTTCACTCACGTTAAAACTAGATGCGTGTAGACATTTTTCTTTTTCTTTTCTTCTTTTTTTTTTTTTTAATTTTTTTTTTACTCTCATTCACGCTGGATGAATGCGTAGCGTAACTTTTTTTTGTTACTCTCGTGCAAACGGGATCTCTTCTTTGTGTATTTGACTCATTGTTTATCCAAACGTGAAAACCGACATTAAACTTAGAAATGATTGATATATCCTAAAACCAACCAAATCAGACCCACATATTTAGCCTTGTACCAGCGTAGATATATCATTACAACTATGATTGTATATTTGTATGGGTACGCACCATGGTTGTCCCTTTGCTTCTCATACCATAAAACGTGATTTTTCTTCTAATTTTCTTTAAGGCGTCGATATATAAGATATTTATAAGCGTTGATTATTGTTGATTTTACAAGTCTAAAGCTACATCGGGCTCTGAAAGACAAGCGTAAGACGAGAAACGTAGGCCAGTTGGAGAAAGAGCTAATTTCTTTAGCAGACAAGCTGTTGAATTCGTCTCCGCTTTCAGCAAGGCTGTAAACCATTTCGTTGACAAGAGTAAATTATCGCTGAGACAAGGAATGGAATTTTTTAGGTCAATATCTAAGACCATTCCTGTTGTGATGGGTTTGAATTTCGGGCTTAAAAAGTTTGGCTTCTGTAAAACATTTATTTATTCTATAAAACATTTATTCGAGGTTTGTCGACACCGTGAAGGTATATGAAATTGAAAAGGCTTTGAATAAAACGAATTTTTCTCGGTAAATTAAATTCTAAAAGAAAGAACATATTTGATTTTACTAAAATATATTTTTAAAGAAAATTATAAATTTTACAAGTACTTCTTTGTTCTGAGGCCAATTTAGCTATCAGTTTAAAAAATAGTTGTCCTATTTTAGTCTTTACCTCTAAATTATATAATGGGTTGAACCAGATAATGTTTCGTTTTCTATTATCATTTTTCATTTGTCTGTTTGGTTGAGAATTATATTGTAAAATGTTTTTATGGCCAGTTCAATCCACCATTTAATTTAAAGGTAAAGACCAAAATAAAACAAATATGTTTTAAACTGATAGATAGACACTTTCCAAAAGGATCAGAACTAAACAAAATTTTCAACAGAAACACAATCAAGCTAAGTTATAGTTGCACTAGTAATTTAGATAGTTTCATAAAAATAAAAAAAAACGCCAGAAACATAAATATTAGTGTACAAAATAAAACAATAAAAAATACAACTGCAGGGACAAAAATAAATGTCCACTTACAGGACTCTGCAACACAAAACAAAATCATTTAAAAGGCAAAGGTCAGTCAGTTAAAGTGCCATACGTGATACACGCTTGGGCGATCATGTCTCGAAATTGACATGACTGACTGGGCAGAAGATTATCCCACAGTAGGTTGCCATTGCTTTCTGCGGTAGACTGGTTGCCGACCAAGGCTAGAGAACCCAATCTGTCCTGCTATTTAACCCATAACTGGAAGGAAGAGACGGATTAATACCTTTCCCAAGGGTATTTGCGCGTAAGTGAATACAATGGATTCAACTGGAATTCGAACTCGGCTCCCCGGTTTCTCGTTCCGAGCCGATATCCACTGTATCACAACATGACACAAATGGCCAAAATAAAATATATTTGGGTTCAATCAAAAACACCTTTAAGACCGGGTGGTTCAATCACAGCTCTACATTCAAAATTGAAAACTTAAAAAACTATACAAAATTGGCTATGTGTGGAAATTAAAATTAAAATATGAAAAAGACCCAGACATTACGTGGGATATAGTAAAGGCAGCCAAGCCTTACAACGGTGACAAAATATGTAGACTGTGTCAAGAAGAAAGGTTAAAGATTATGCTATTTCCAAACAAAAGCGAATGAAAGAACGGAAATTCTGACTAAGTGTAACCATACTAAAAAATACCACTTAGGTTCATACAACCATGGATGAAAACGCAATAATTCCTTGTAATTTTAAAATTTGCGCGTTTAAAAATTCCCTGCCACGTGAGCGTTAAAAAAAAAACACCGTTACGTGAGCGTTCTTAAAAAAAAACGGTAAACGATAAAATCAATTATTGCAAATCACCTGAAGATACCACTCATGGTAGAAACCTAGGTCGCGTAATAACTCGTTTACAAATGAAGAATAGATAGATAGATAGATAGATAGATAGATAGATAGATAGATAGATAGATAGATAGATAGATAGATAGATGTGAGTTTGTAAACCTAGGTTACATGCTCTTGCGATCGTCAGACAAACTGATTATTTTTTTTTAAATATTGGCTATATGTAGGGTTGCGTATATTCGTGTATTTTTGTGGAAGTGGGGAAAAATCTGTCGTCATGACAGACGCAGACATATATATATATATACATTTGTACACCCATTGAGGTGCGCAAAGACACACACACATGCGCGTCCGCCCACTGGGGCTTGCATAAACATATACATGTGAATCATGAGGGGCTCGGCATAATATATATATATATATATATATATATATATATATATGTATGTATGTATATGTGTGTGTGTGTGCGTGTGTGAATTTACCTGGATAATATACCAAGTGTTCTACGCTATATAAACCTGTTATCTTCTGCAAGAGATTAGGAACTAAGGGCCGATATAGGCTCGAGATTGAAATTCCCAGAGCAAATTGACACCACAAAACTTTGCCCAAATATAGTTTTCTTCTCACATAATTTGAAGAAGTTAGTGTTGTGGGAATTGATGTCCCCTGGGAGGAAAACGCAGAAGAAGCCCATGAAAAGAAGAAGTTAAAATACGACGAACTGCTGGAGAGTTGCAGGGCTAAACTGGAGAGTTGGAGGGCTAGCTGCACACCGATAGAAGTGGGGACTAAAGGATTTGCAGCAAGGTCCTTAAGCAAAGCCTTAAGCGATATTGGTATAGTGGGAGTAAAAAAAAGGAAAGCACTCAAGTCCATAACCGAAACAGCAGAAAGTACAGCCAATTGGTTAAGGATCAAAAGAGCGAATAGCTGGAGTTCAAAACAAATTGTGAGCTAAAATCCCCCGAAATTCTGCATTTCTGATTTCAACTCTTAATATAAAGTGGCCTCTTAATGTAACTGTAAAAACGGTTCGCCTCTTAATGTAAAGTGGCTCTGTCTGTCGCCAATCGGAAGCATTTTCAAGACTTCGTACCGGGCCCAAACGTTATAAATTTTTCCAGTGTCTGAAAGCGCTTACTGAGGGTGGACCAGAGACTGATCATCTCTGGTCGGGTCGGGTCGGTGCGGCGAGGGGGTATGATGTTGAAAGACCCGAAACCCCTAGTGATCCACGAAAAGACATCACTGACGACACCCTCTAGCGACAATACTACGGTGCGTATGTTTGAATATATATATATAAAGTGGAGATTGAAGTCAAAGGAGACAATCTGTTTCATGCTCAATGAAATCGTCAGGCTATGTAACATTTGCCTTTGGGGGTTGACTTCAATATATACTTGCATATGTATATATCCTTTATCCTTGTTATTGAGCTCTTTAACCCATACCGAGGATATTAGCCCATAAATATTGCATGCCTTAAAACTGTATTTTATACATAGATCGACAAAAAATGAATACATGCTCAAGGAACGAAAAAAATATTTGTCTTTCGTAGTTTTCAGAATTTTTTATGTTGGACCCTAAAAGATATGTAGATAAGAAAACTGACTACATTAGAGAAGAAACTGTAAGTGTGTGAGCATCAAAGTCACTGGACACTTTGGCCAGCGTTGTCCAAGAAGGAGTTCGACGCACTAATAAATGTCTAGAAGCGACGGCCACCACTTAAAGCACCTCTTGAGTTCAAAGGTAACTTGTATTATTTCATGATGTCTAAATAAAATTAGTATTACAATATTCATACAAGGCTTTGCTTTTCTGAATTGAGTATACTCTCTCTCTCTCTCTCTCTCTGTATCACAGCTCATCAGTTTTTTACCCAGGATTGAAACCCGACCGAAATGGCATTAGTCGGCAACTCTACCCCTGGGCTATGGGCGTTCGGTGGAAATAGGCAGACTTTTTAGCGCATATCATTATACGCGCCCAATAGCTAGCACGCTCTAATTCATTTCACTGGATGAGCGATGCGTACACGCCAGAGTAGCTACTTTTTATCAAACTCTACTATTTTTCCAGAGTGCTCAATCAAGGTGTGAGTGAGTGTGAGAGGCCATGAACGTTTTGTTTAAAGTGTATATTAATTGTTGTTGTTGTTATACATGTTATAATACATTAAGTGTTCATAATGGTATTTATGACGCTACACGTGTTTCGAGTCTGAAGTTGACTCTCTTCATGCGAATAAACTTATGGCCTTACGTATCGATGATATTTTACTAATTCTAATATTAACTATTTTAGGTAAACAAATACCTAAAATAGTTAATATTAGAATTAATAAATTATAAATTATATATAAAAATAATAAAGTATAAACAATAAATGAAAAAATAAATATAATATAATAAAATTAATAAATAAAATTAATAAAGTATAAATTATATAAAAATATACTAAATAAAATTTTAGTTAATATTAGAATTAAAAAATTATAAATTATCATCCAATAAGGAAATATTCGATAAGAATATAACAATATACAATGAAGCCCTCAAGAAAAGTAATTTTAAAGATAAAATAATATACCAAGAAAAACTGAAAGACAAAATTAAGATGGAAAAAAGGGCAAAAATAGAAAAAGAAAAATAATATGGTTCAACCCACCTTTCTGAAAGTTGTCCAATGTAAACACAGGTAAATATTTTTTAAATTTAGTTAGCAAACACTTCCACCAAAATATCCCCCTAAGTAAATTTTTCAACAGAAAAACTCTTAAAATTAGTTATTCAACAACCACCAACATGAAGAACATAATTTTCATAATAATAAAGTTCTTCAAAACTTCCATGACAAATATCTAGAAAACAAACTTTCTTGCAATTGCCTTAATAGTATCAACTGCCCCGTTGATGGCAGGTGTAATTCCGAAAAAGCTATTTATGAACACACTATTTTTCCAGAAGAGAACTCGAACAAAAAAAAAAATAAAAAGTATATATAGGGATATCTGAAGGTAGTTGGAAACAGAGACTTTACAATCACAGACACTCGTTTTCCAACGCCTCTTTGAAACAAAACAGCCCTATCAAAATACTGCTGGGATATAAAGGATGGAGAATTTACAACACTGTTTAAATAGATGATAATAAAATATGCTAATATTCCCAAAAATCTTCAGAAACAGATCTAATTTATGCCTGGAGAAGAAATTGACAATTATCAAATACAATAATCCAAAGGAACACTTGAACAAACGAAACGAATTGATATTTAAATACAGGTATAAGATTAAGTATAAAATCATTCAATATCAAAATTAAACTTTCAAATTTAGTTTCTTTTGGAGAAAAATCTGGAATTTCCCGTTGGAAATATTATACACAACGAATATTTTAATTTTTTTTTGTTATACTGTATTATTGTAAGAGTTATATAATATTAATATTGTTACAATGTAATATTGTATGGATATGTGTGTATGAATATATGAATCTGTATTTATGTGTATATGTATATATATGTATATGTAAATGAAAAATGTATGTCGAATATGTATCTATGGCATATGTATGTATGTGGGTGTATGTATATATATATGTATGTGTGTGTTTGATATATATATATATATATATATATATGTGTGTGTGTGTGTGTGTGTGTGTGTGTATTTTATAATTTTATTGTTTCGTCTTATTCCGTATTTTATAACATATTTACTTTTTAGTGTATGTTATCCTCTTCACTGGGAATTTTATTATTATTATTATGTCATTTTTCATCATATTTCGATTTCTGCTTTGGTCTCACTACCAACCAAGTCTGCGGGGAGACCTAAGGCAGGTAGTGGCGTGTTGTTATGGCTCCATTTCATGTTTTTCTATCTTCCCTATCATCCCCAGCATTACATAGATAAAGTTTTCCTTAGTGTGTGGGCTGTACTTAATAAGACAATTTTTTGTATATCTCTTAAGCTGGGGTTTCCAGGGATTCTTTCAATGTGTTGTTTTGTTCCATTTTTTATCATTCCAAGTGCACCTACTATCACTGGCACAACTCTTGTTTTCAATTTCCATATTTTTTCTATTTCAATTTCCAGGTCTTTATATTTTGACAGTTTTTCAAATTCCTTGATTGCTATGTTACAATCCGCTGGACAAGCCATATCAATTAATAGACAAGTTTTCTCCTTCTGGTTTTTAACAATAATGTCTGGCCTGTTTGCTTCAATTTTTCTGTCTGTGTAGATGGTGTAATCCCATAGAATGGTTACATCTTCTATTTCTGTAACCGGTGCTGGGTGATGTTCATACCAGTGTTTGTTTACAGCTTTTCCATAATGTTTGCATATTGCCCAATGTAAATATTGCCCAACTCTATCGTGGCGATTTTTATATTCATTTGGGGCAAGCACAGAACAGCCTGAGATTAGGTGGTCTATTGTTTCTTGGTGTTTATCACAAAACCTGCATTTTGGATCCATATTATTATGCATAATATTTGCCTGAAAGTTTCTCGTGAAAAGACTTTGGTCTTGTGCTGCAAGAATAAAGCCTTCAGTTTCAGACTTTAATCCAGATGCACGTAACCATCGATGAGTATTAACTTTGTCAACATTGGATTTATTGGCACGTACTGGATATTGGCCATGCAGAGGTTTTTCTTGCCAGCGCTGTTTCATCTGTTCAAGAGCTTTATCTTTGGCTTTCATTTTCATATTCTTTGCCGCAATAGCCGGCTCTTGGCTTCCGTTCTGCTTTTCTACAGAATCTACTAACTGTAAATCTTGTTTGAATTTACTGCCTTCTTTTATTATTGAATATTTTTTCTTTCTTTCTTCATGTTGCCTTACTAATTGTATCATCCAATCCTTTGTTGTTTCTATGTATGTTAGTAAGCCAATAGTTGTTGTCTTGTATGACAATTCCAGCTGAATAAGACCTCTTCCACCTTCTTTACGGGGTATGTATAGACGGTCTACATCAGCCTTTGGATGATGCATCTTATGCTTAGAAAGAAGCTTTCTTGTTTTAGCATCCATTCGCCTGATGTCGTTTAGAGTCCAGTTTAAGATGTTAAAGCTATATTGAACAACTGGGATTGCAAGGCTATTAATGGCCATAACTCTGTTCTGTGAATTTAATTCAGTTTTTAATATCATTCGTAGCCTTCTATAGTACTCTTTACGCACTATTTCTTTCATTTTTTTATGGTGAATGTTTTCGCTCTCATTTACACCTAGGTATTTATAAGCTTCTTCTGGTTTCAATTCTTTTATTGTTACAGCAGGGTCTAAGCTAATTGAGGATGTTTCTTGTATTGATCCACGTAAAACTGTAGCTTTAGCACATTTATTCAAATTAAATTTCATTCCAATGTCTTCGATGAAGCATTTTACAGTTTGCAGAAGACCTTCCAGTTCATTATCATTCTTAGCATATAACTTTAAGTCATCCATGTAAAATAGATGGCTTATTTTCTTTTGTCCTATTTTATAACCACATTCTGTCTTATTAAGTTGACTTATTTTCTTTTGTCCTATTTTATAACCACAATCTGTCTTATTAAGTTGACTGGTTAGTGCTATTAATGATATGCAGAATAGTAAGGGAGATAAAGAATCACCTTGAAATATACCTCTTTTGATGTTTATTTCATCAGACTTATAGGTTCCATTTATATGATTGAGGTAAAGGGTTGTTTTCCATATAGACATGCACTGTTTGATGAAATTGATGATGACGGGCGATATCTTGTATATATTTAAAGTCTTTAAAATCTAGGAATGTGGCACACTATCGAATGCCTTTCGATAATCTATCCAGGCAGTACTAAGATTTTTCTTTGTACTGTAGCAGTTTTCCAGGATCATTTTGTTAATTAGCAATTGGTCTTTACATCCATAACAGCCACGTTTGCACCCTTTTTGTTCAAGCGGTATCATGTCATTTCTTTCTAAGAATAAATATGTCTGTTTTGTTAAAACAGATGTTAATAGTTTATATGTTGTCGGAAGACATGTAATTGGTCTGTAGTTTTTCGGGTTGTTTGTGTCACCATTCTTGGGTAGAAGAAATGTAATTCCTTTGGTCATCCATGCAGGAATTTTAGTGGGATCGTCAACCATTTCTTGAAGTTCTTTGGCTAGTTTTTATGTGCTGTATTTAAATAATATAGCCAAAAGTTAGGAATTTTATCTATACCTGGGAATTTCCAATTGTGTGCTTTTTTTAGTGCATATTTAACATCATCTTCTGTAATTCCAGACCATGTCTGTTCGGGTTTATTTTTCATTCGTTCTATCTCTTGCGTAATCCAATGTACTTCCTTGCTAAGTTCTTTAGGGCAAGCCCATATCTTTTCCCAGAACTGTGTGACTTCTTCCATTCTGGGGGGTACTGTCACTTCAATTCTTTTTTTACCTATTTCCCTGTAAAATCTCTTTGTATCAGTCTGAAAAATCTTGTTTTGTCTGTAAAATCTTGCTCTTTTCTCATAGCGTCTTATTCTTTGAGCCTTCAGTTGGATTTTTTGCTTTATTTTTTCTTTATTTGATAAGACTTCATTTTCATTCCTGATGTTATATTTTCTTTCGGCTCTTCTGCTTTTCCTAGTTCTTACATTTATTCCTCTACTCAGTTCATCCAGTATTGATAATTCACTTCTAAGTTGTTCGATTTCTTTTTCTATTTTTCTTTTCCAAGGTGGATCTTCACGTCTACGAGACTGCCTTGTTTTTATTTTGATATTCAATTTTTTTGTTGCTGCTGTTGCTGATGCATATATTATTTCGTTAAGATTTGTATGAGGGTCTTCATCCAGTATTGATTTCAGTGCTGCATTGTAGAGTTTAATAGTACGGAGGTTATGTTTTGTTGGTTGTAATTTTGGGAGCTGTTCACGTTCCTCCATTGTAATATTTTGTATTTGACTTAGATGGTTTTTTATTTCTATCTTGGCTTCCTGTACATTGTTCTTATTTTCTGTCAAATAATTATCTTCGATGTGTTCTGAACTCGTTTTATTTTTGTCTTTTAACTGACTCAGATCACACCTTTCCAGCACTTTTAAACTTACAGCATTATCTTCGCAGTGATTTGCGTGTTTCACGGTTTCTATATTATGACCTGTGGCTTGTTTGATGTTATTACTTTTTATTTCTGATTCCGGTTTCTTTTCATATTTTGTTGATTCGTCTCTTCTTGTTACAATTCTTTTAATTTCATTGATTTCAGCCTCTGTCAGTCGGTTATTACGAATAGTGTACCTACGTACATTGGCTAATTTATTTTCGTCAATATACTTTCTATTTGCTTGACCAACTTTTTCACGCCAAATGTCATATGTTTGGCGAGTCACGTTAATTTTGATATATATTTTTTATGAATATGTTTATTATTATTATTATTATTATTATTATTATTATTATTATTATTATTAATATATTTTAATAGAAATATTATTTAGGATTATTTTCTTTTTCTTATTAGTAATATTATAATTATATTGATATATTATATATATTTTTGTCTTATTACTACACTTATAATACAATTTTAATACTTGTATTTATATTATATTTTGCATTAAAAAGCAAAATTTACCATTTATTTTATACCGTAGATACAATCTTTAAACTAAATGTAATGTTAAATTTCAATGTCATGTTTTTCAAACAAAACAGACGAATTGCAATTCTGGTCAAGACTCTCACTTTAATTAACATATATAAGTGATATATCTCGACCATAGACGCTATGTATCGATCTAAGACGTTAATTTTAACCTCTTTTCTTTTCGTTCTCCTTTTCTTTATCTTTTTCCTTTTAAAATTTTTCTATAATTTTCTTTTTTTGTTTTTTGAATGAGCGAGGAAATTTTTTTTGTAGATTGCCGTTAAAAATATCTATTCGCAATATGGGCACGTGAGTGTCTGCATGCAGCAATTTTCTGGATGATTTTAAACATTAACGGTCGTATGGTTTGGGTCTGAGGAGCGGTTGTTTTAGCTGCTAAATATCTATTACCCATGGATTTGTAGAATATCCAAGAATTTTTTAAGATCATATTATTAAATAAAAAAATTAACATTGAGTTCTTTTGAGTTTGTCTCTATTGGAATTTACTTTACAAAAATACCAAATATTCTACCCACTGTTCAAGCATTTACTTTTATAAAGAGTGCACGATACAGAGTAGAGCTTAATATTAATAATTTTTTATTACAATGTTTTAAAAAGCAGTATATCACCTGAAAAGGAACAGTTTCGTTCTGAAACATTAAAATTTTTGTGTAGTGATATTATGCTTTTATAAACCATTGTACTAACAAAATTGCAATATATATATATATATATATATATATATATATATATATATATAGATATAGATATAGATATATATATATATATATATATACTAGCCTCATAGCCCGGCGTTGCCCGTGCAACTCAGAACATTTTAGTAGTAGGAAAAGCATTTAAAAAACCTATTTTCTTTTGTTTTGCGTAAACGTGATTTGATGTTTTGTGTGACATTGTAGAAAACATTGCTTTTGTTTTTCTTTCAAAATTACGAGGGAAAATATTTACATTTTTTGTTGACTAAATGAATTTAACATAAAACTAAAAATTATTTATTTTGTTTTACTGAAATTAAAAATATAAAAACTATTACGCTCTCAGTTCATAAATTTTCGAAGAATATTTAAAAATGTGGACATTTAATTTTAGAGGAAAAAGTTACATTAATACTACACGAATTTACAGACAGTTGATTTCCTGCATGAAATATTTAGCGAAAAAAAATTTTTTTTTTTTATTTTATTTTCTGAAGTACGAAATATTAAATCTGAAAAAAAAGACTTAAATAATTAAATTAGCCATTAGCACATTTTTTTTTTTTGTTACATATTTTGTTTTGGCTTGAAAAAAAATACATTTTTTAAAAATATTTTTTTTGTTTCAAAATTACGGGGAAAAATATTCAGATTTTTTTAATCGCGTTTAACACATGTGATTTGATTTCTGTGACGTAATCTAGCAACCATCTTAGATTTACGGAGCAAATATAAACAATCGGCGCCATTGGTCAAAAATTGCGAAAGGGAAAATTGCTGAACTTAAACTCAAAAAGTATGTGTCGACCTGGCTTCCCTGTAGATATGTGTCTCTAGAAAGTTTGAATGGCGTAGCTTAAGAAAAAATATAGCCGTGCATAGCTTACAGTCACACACAGACTCACAGATTGCCTTTTATATATATATATATCACCCCGAGCAAGGCGGTAACGCCACTGATGTGCATGGGGCTACGTAAGAGTGAAAAGATTGAAAACCGGAAACTACATCCTAAATAGGGACAAGGGATGAGTCTTTTCACTTGTTCAATAGACGTGGGTGTAGTGTGAATCGTGCGATAGTTTAGTCTATCTTTTTGTCCCTCACAAATGTATACACGCTTTAAATAATTTTAAAGTCATATCATTTTCAAAACGAAATAGAATGTGCAGATATCATTTTATTGTTTTGTCAATGCCTGTTTTCAAACAGATGTTCGTTCTGGTGCAGGCACTGCTGACAGCGCGAAGCAATGGAATCTCAAACATCAAGAAACAATTCATTTGGAATTTGTGTACATTCTTGTTCAGTGGCTTCTCTCAGTTCAACGACTGTTGCAGTATCATTAGCGTAGACTTTGTCGTTAAGTATCCCCATAAAAAAGTCTAATGCTGTGAGGTCTGGTAAATGCGGAGGGTATTCTACGAAATTCCGTTTGTCTAATGCACTTGTTTAGCAAGATCTCGTCAAGGAAGGATCGAACATCGAGTTGTTATCGTGCTCTATATTGGCATGACAGACTGTTGCAGCGTTTTCAAAGACCAGTCGCAGTCACTTTAGAAAAGACTGGTTCAGTTATTTCTTTTGATAATTTCTGGTACACATAATAAGGAGGGCTTGGAGAATCTAATGCTCACTGGGCGGATGGAGAAAAAAAGAGACAGAGGAAAGCAAATCGAGACATACTTGATGGCTTTGAGAAAATGGATGACGAAGATGTGTTGGAGATATAACAAAAGGAAGGATATTAAGAGCGACAAGGGGATTGGGATAAAAGAAAGTCCATGATCACCAACGTCATGAAAGGACACGGCACATAAAGAAGAAGAAGATGATAGGCCACACCAAAAGTGTAAAATTAACAATGGGGTTCCACCATAACCAATGGTGATAAGCTACACCACACTGTAAAATTAACATGGAGTTCCATCATAACCAATGGTGATAAGCCACACCACACTATAAAATTAACATGGTGTTTGACCATAACCAATGGCGATAAGCTACACTACACTGTAAAATTAACATGGGGTTCCACCATAACCAATTGTGATAAACTACACCACACTGTAAAATTAACATGGGGTTCTACAATAACCAATGGCGATTAGCCACACCACACTGTAAAATTAACATGGCGTTCCAAAATTACTAACGTTGATAAGCCACACCACACTATAAAATTAACATGGGGTCCCACCATAACCAATGGTGATAAGCTACACTACACTGTAAAATTAACATGGGGTTCCACCATAACCAATGGCGATAAGCTACGCCACACTGTAAAATTAACGTGGGGTTCCACAATAACCAATGGTGATAAGCCACACCACACTATAAAATTAATATGGGGTTCCACCATAACCAATGATAATAAGCTACACTACCCTGTAAAATTAACATGTGGTTCCACCAAACCAATGGTGATAAGTTACACCAAACTGTAAAATTAACATGGGGTTCGATCATAACCAATGGTGATAAGTTACACCACACTGTAAAATTAACATGGGGTTCGATCATAACCAATGGTGATAAGTTACACCAAACTGTAAAATTAACATGGGGTTCCAACATAGCCAGTGGTGATAAGCTACACTACACTGTAAAATTAACATGGGATTCCACCATAACCAATTGTGATAAACTACACCACACTGTAAAATTAATATGGGGTTCCACCATAATCAATGATGATAAGCCACACTACACTGTAAAATTTACATGGGGTTCCACGATAACCAATGGTGATAATCCACACCACACTGTAAAATTAACATGGGGTTCCACTATAACCAATCGTGATAAGCTAAACTACACTGTAAATTTTACATGGGGTTCCACCATAACCAATGGTGATAAGCTACACCACACTGTAAAATTAACATGGGGTTCCACCATAACAAATGGTGATAAGCTACATTACACTATAAAATTTACATGGGGTTCCACCATAACATGAGTTTGCATTGGTCCCATTAGGTTCAATTGTGGTGTTTAATTGAACCATTTAATTTGAATGTATCCTCATCAATCTACACAATCTTCTACACATCGTGACAGTTACCATTCGCAATACTAAACTGTCTGCTCTTGGCTATTATCATTCGTATCATGATCTAATCTTAGAATGTATCTTTTCTATTGACATCACTTCATTTGATAGAAGGTTTTTAAATACTTACCTCACGAATCGCTTGTCGCAGAGATGTTCTTGTACTTTGATATCGATTTGAAAAGACAACAGGGATCTCTTTTTTCTCTTTCTTAAGGAATCCTTTTAGGCCAACACATCTTCAGAAGGAACCGTTGGCGAAATGTTTTATGATTCAAGAAGAAACTTTTCCACAGAAAATAGTAAATGAGAAGGGTAAAAATTTGAATATGTTTAAAACAATTAACGAACAAACGAATAATAAAAGCTCCCTCAGAATAAAACTGGATAAAAAATGCTCACCCCCTCCAAATAACCAAGAGAACGAATAAAAGCCAATTTCACGTTTACAAGCGTAATTTTCCTTTCATAAGATTTCTCGAACATTCACTCCGGTAGGTGAAAATGTATATAGAAATATATATATATATATATATATATATATATATATATATTACGGAAATTAACGAAGATTAACGAAACTAGTTAAAAACAATCGACAATTTGAAATAATTTGTTTGAACATTATTTTTAATCGATACTCGTATTTAAGTAGATATTCTTTTTATAATCAAACAGTATTATATATTTATTTCTACCAGCCTTTGATTATAAACACAATATCTACTTATATACGAGTATCGATCAAAAATAATGTCCAAATTTCAAATTGTCGGTTGTTTATTACCAAGTTTCGTTAATCTTCGTTAATTTCCGTAACATGTTTACATTTGTTGACATTACGATACATTTCAGAGCAGATATGGTTATTACGATGAATCAAAAATTGTGTTATATAGGCTTGATTTGACTTCATTTAGACTGTTGGTCATTCGTGGTCGAGGGGTGTAAGCCGCGCCAGATCACATAGTGTGTTCCCCTATGTGGATAAGGGTCGTAGGTTCGAATCCTGCCGAATAACACACATTTTAGTAACAAAAATTTGTCGTAAATAATCAGGCCGGTAGAAATAAATATATATACTGCTTGATTATAAAATAGAATATCGAATTAATCGATCACAAATAATGTTCTAACAAATCATTTCATACATATATAAGAAAACCAATAAATAATTATCCAAATGTTGGAGAATTTTTGTCTTTATTTTCAACTGAAATTAAAGCAAAAATACGACGATTAGAACGGCTCATGATTAAACATAATAGACATTCATTGTCTCTTATATTTAATAGCATATGTTTAGAAAATTACTTGCTGCCTCGATATACTAAATATATATATATATATATATATATATATATATATATATATATATATATATAAGTGAATAGGGAACGAAGAAAAAATTAACAATGTTCAAAACATTAATTTAAAAGAGTGCTCAATATAAAAACAGAGCTATGAATATTTATTATAAATTATAGTTTAGAACATGGACAAATTATCATCTACTACAAAGGGTACATTTTATTTCGCCCCCACTTACCTCTCAGTCACACATAATACGCGAATATACGATAAAAAAAATTTCCATTTTCTTTTCACACTACCTGATGAGACAATGTCCTTTCAATGTCGAAACAAAATGTACGCTTCGTAGTAAATGATAATTTGTCCATGTTCTAAACTATAATTTATAATAAATATTCATAGCTATATTTCTATATTGAGCACTGTTTTAAATTAATGTTTTGAACTTTGTTAATATTTTTTCGTTCCTTATTCACTTGGATATATATATATATATATATATATATTGTTTATTTGGGCAGTCAACTCTTTCTGTAGGATCTATTGAAAATAACAGACATGGTATTATATGGTATTATTGTTAAGTTTTTTATATAATTTTTCGTGTGTTCGGTAACCGTGTTCGGAATATGACACACACATGACTTTACATACATAAACTCTACACATATTCAGTTACGCATAAAATTACCACTTGATAATGGCTAAACGTATAACCGAAAGCGCTTGGGAAAACAAAACATTTGGATTATTTCCATATAATTTGTGTTCTGAAAAGAAAAAATATCATAAGAACACTGAAAAAATTATATAAAAAGCTTGACGATATTACCTTATCTTTCATTTATACAGACCCAAGAGCAAATCAAGGCAGAGGGTTACTGAAGAAGTTTGTTGTAAGGGCGTAAAAGGTGGAAGTAAGAGATGTAAATTATGGGAATATGTAGGATAGATAATGGTTAAGCTTGGTGTATAGTTTAAGACTGAACCAATGAGGAAAGCATCCTCTCGGGAGTTTGTTTCACAAAATATTAGTTTTTGCAAAGAAGATATCTGAATGGAAATTTTTCATTACTAATGGAATGCGAAGGGAATGGCCGAGTGGTTAGAATGTTCGCTTTCTAAGGCCCGGGTTCGAATCCCACCATGTTCAATTTGTATGTTAGATCAGTGCTACTCAAAAGTGTGTTACGCGTACAGCTATCGTCTGCCGGTGCGCGGAGATTTTCCAAAAAAGAAAAAAACAATAATAATACTCTATGCCACGAGAGACTGCCAGTGTTGTGGACTGGACAACGTGTTACCATCTGTTGTAGCTCAAACGTCGTGGTAGTAATTTGAAAGTAGAGTTACCATTATAAAGTAGACTGGTTGTCCAATCCACTACATTTATAATAAAAATAACTCAGAGCACAATGTAACAAGAATAACAATAATGTATTTAAACATAGTTACAGGATTGATTAATTCGTGCATGCAAGATATAGTGGAGAAAGTTCTCTCTTGGATGTTGAAGAAAATGTCTCAATGTTCATACCGGAAAAGTTCCTGAAATAAGGAAATATGATGTTTGTACAGATTAGTACTTGAATATAATTATACATGTAGTGAAGTATGCTTGTAAGAGAGGGAGAAACATTTTTAGTGTAACTAATTGCTAAACGCAATTAGGGCAGTATGTGAGTTGGAAAGATACTAACGGCATCCGGACAGTTAGCTCCGAAAAGCAGTTTCCAACTGGCCTAAGCACGTGTGAACATCAGCTTATATATTTTTTTAATAAAGCGCGGGAAAAAAGATGTTTCACGTGTGGTACTAATGCAAGAGTATGTACGTGCACGTGTGCGCACGTGCGTACAATGTTTATAAGTATGTACATGCATATAGAAGTGATTCTACACCAGGATATTGGACTCGTTTTCGTTTTTTTTTTTTTTACATTTTTAATTTATTTTTATATTATTATGGCTGCATTGTTCATTTACTCACTCATGTTAAAAGTTATTGCTATCCAACTAACGAATGCGATATAATGAACAGCAAAAGAAAACAGTGAACTGAATACGCATCAGACTTTGTTCCATTCATATATCCACAAATCAAAAAAAATTTTTGAAGGTGAAGGTTGTCGGGCCGGAAGTCTGCTTTGTTTTCGGTTAGTTATGACTGGCCGGATGTGTTAAACTGAAAGTGGAGTTTATTAAATTCAAATTGCTTACGAAGTATTCATATTAACTTTAAATATTTTTTCTGGATTTTTAAAAATATATACCCTCGAAACCAGTGGCCATAATTAATATAGCCCAAATATGGTACCGGTCAATGGCACTCTGGGAAGACTTGTTACATCAATGATGACTGCCCTTAGAATGAACAAGATATCATGTCCTCATGTTTATTACAGATAGTCTCAAAATGTCCCTGAAATAGTACATATCTCAAAAAAAAAAAATATCCGGGGTTCACAGTACCCCTCCCCCTCTTACTCAGCTGGATTGGCTTGCTTTGCTTGCCGGCCCCTGGCACATTGAGAAAAAAAAACTACCGGTCCGCCACATCAGATAGTTTGAGAAGTACCTCACTAGATGACCTTTTGAAGTAATCAGGTTGGGGAAGTCAGATCAACGTGCAGAATTTTTTAGAAAGTGCCTGAAAACAATACCGCGGATTGACCCAAGCCTTGTGAGGGACATTGGGTAGACGGGATTCTTTGGGGTCAGTCGATGGTTGTGCTAGCTCAAAGTCACAAGTCATCGTGACTGAGGGTTTGAGTGTGCTTTGTTCAGACTAATGATCATGCCAGAAACTGGAACTAAGATCTGAAATCTGTGGTTGTTGAACAAACACAAATGTACCTGAGCAGGCTTCTGCAACAGGGATTACCTGGCCGCTTAAGGCCTCCTCGCAAACGAGTGGCTGTGCCATTTACCAAAGGACTCTGTGTACATTCTAGCGAAGGTCTGTACTTGTTATTATAATTTACGATTAATGCCAAAAGGAAATCGTGGAGGCTCATGATCACATATGTTCTGAAAGAATATGGCATGAAAAGAATTATTTGAAAAAATATGAACGAATGGTTTCAAAAAAATCTCTATTCTAATTTTTTTTTTCAGAAGCAACATGTGAGCGTGTTGGTATGTAAATGGTATGCTTGCCTGCTTCTACGCCTGTAGGGGGCGCTTCATTATTTCGTTTGGCGCCATAGATTCGTCGTAAAAAAACTGACTTTGACCTTTATAGAATTAATTTGGGAATTTCGTAAATTCTTTTTTTTAAATTTGCTTCAAAACGCAAGTTTTATCTCATTCATTCATCCGCCTTTCATTCTTTCTTTCCTTCATAATACATTTTATTCATTCTGTCTCACTCATTCTTCTTTTATTCATTCTTCTCTTTTTTCATTTTGTTTTATTTTATTCTTTTATTTTGACATTCCACCTTTTTCATTTTGCTTTTCTTTTGTTTTACCTTTTTTATTCGACATTTTTTCGTTCACACGTTTTTATTCGACTTTTTCTATTCATTCCACCATTTACCATTGTTTTTTGTTTTTTCATTCCACTTTTTCATTCGGCTTTTTTTCGTTCTACCATTTTCATTCTGTATTTTTTGTTCCGCCTTTTTCATTTATTTATTTTTTTTCATTCCACTATTTTCATTCTGCTTTTTTCGTTCCATTGTTCATTCATCTTTTTTTTTTCATTCCACCATTTCCATTCTGTTTTTGTTTTTTTTGTTCCGCCTTTTCCATTCGGCTTTTGTTTTTTCATTCAACGTTTTTTTCATTCCATCATTTTTTATTTACCTTTTTTCATTCTATCTTTGCATTCAGTCATTTTTTCTATTTACTGTTTGTAGTTTTCTAATTCCAACTTTTTATTTTGCATTTTCTTATTCTGCTTATTTTTCATTCCTCTTTTTCATTCTCCAGTTTTCATTCTGTCTCTTTCTTCGTTTTTCATTCTGCTATTTTCGATGCGCATTTTTCATTCCGTTGTGTTTTTCTTTCTTTTTCTTCTCATTTCATTTTCTTTCTTCTATAATCGTTTTTTTACTTTTTCTGTTTTCTATTTACCTTACATTTTTTCTTTCGTTTTTGTTCTTCATCCTCTTTTATTTTTAATTCCCTTTGCTTTCTTATTTTCATTCTATCACTTTTTCCTTCTTTTTCTTTTCGTCCGTTTGTTTTTTTGGATTTTTTTTTGTTTTTACTGTCTTTTTCTTTTTCTACATTTATTGATTTTTTTTCTTTTACTTTTATTCATTCGTCATTTTATCGTTCTTCGTCATAATCTTTTTTCTTTTCTTTTTTTTCACCTACCATTCTTTACATCCATACACTCCCTCATTTACCAATTCCTTTTTTGTTCAATCTATTCTTTAACCTTTTGCACTTTGTTTCTTTTTGTTATTGTTTCTTTTTCACTTTTATTTTCTTTTTTCATTCATTCGCCATTTTCCAAATTCTTTCTTTTTCTTCGAGTTTTTCTTCGTTTCTATACTCCTTTTCTCATTCAATTCATACTTTACCCTTTTTGTCTAAATTTCATTCTTTTTCCTTCCTTTTTACTTTCATTCTTTTGTTATTTTCTCTTTCTTTTTTCTTTCTTTCTGTATTTCATATCTTGTATTTATAGTAGTTTTAATTTTGCTATTTTTATTTTTTATAGATTTCCTCTTTTTCTCTGTCAATCAATTCGTTTTCTTTTTTTCTTTCTTTCTTTAATATTTATAGTCTGCTTTTGTTTTTTTTCGTTGTTTCTTTTTTATTCGTTTATTTCTTTTTCATATCTCTTTCTATACAGATTTTTATTTTACTGTTCTTAATTTTTCATTGAGTTCCTCCTTTTTCATTCAATTATTCTTTTTCTTTCTATCCTTGTTTCCGGTATTCTTTCTTTCTATTTTCTTTCGTTTTTTTTTTATTTCTTTCTTTTATCTTTCTTGCTTTTTCTTTGATTTACTCCTATTCTCCTTCAATCTATTCTTCGTTTGTTTTCTTTCTTTTTTGTCTTTCTTTCTTTTCTTCAATCTTTCGTTTCCTTCATTCATTTTTTTTATTTTTCTTTCTTTCTGTTTTTACTTTCATTTTCTTTGAATCCCTCTTTTTCTCCCTCAATTTATTTTTTTACTTCTTCTTCTTCTTCATTTTTTCTGTCTTTTTTTCTTTCTTTACTTCATTCTTGCTTTATATGTTTGGGTTTTTTTTTCTTTTTTTTCGTTTTCCTTTTTTAATTTTTCTTTAAATTCCTTTCTTGTTTATCTTTTTTCATTCTTTCTTTCTTACTTTTTTTCTCTTTCAATATATTCTTTGAGTTTATTCTGTCTTTCTCTTTTTTTTCCTTTCTTTAAGTCATTCTTTTTGTTTACTTTCTTTATTTTTCTTTTATATTTTATCCTCTATTTTTCTTTCGTTATTTTTTCTTTATTTTTCTTTTTTCTTTCTTTCTTTTTCATATCTTTTATCACATTTTTACTTTTCTTCTTCATTTTCCTTTTACTTTTTTCTTGATTTTCTTCTTTTCTCGTTCAATCTAAACATTGTCGTACTTCTTTCTGTCAATCTCTCTCTCTCTCTCTCTCTCTCTCTCTCTCTCTCTCTCTTTCGTTTCAGTCATTCTTTTTTTCTTTTTTCCTTTTTTATTTTCTTTAAATTCCTTTCTTGCTTATCTTTTTTCATTCTTCCTTTGTTACTTTTCTTTTTTTCTCCTTCAATATATTTTTGTGTTTATTCTTTCTTTCTCTTTCTTTATTTCCTTTATAGTTTCTTTCTATTTTTTTTCATTCTTTTTTTCTTTCTTACTTAATTTTCTTTGATTTCCTCATTTCCTCCTTCAATCTATTCTTTGTACTTCTATCTTTCTTTCTTTCTTTCTTTCTTTCAATTTTCTTTCTTTCTTTCTTTCTTTCTTTCTTTTCATTCTTACTTTTTTGATTTCCTTCTTTTCTTCTTAAAATTATTATTTGTCATTATTCTTTCATTATTTTTTACTTTTTTCTTTAAACTTTCATTCGTTGTTTTTTTCCTTCATTTTTCCTTTCTATTTTCTTTTATATTTCATCCATTTTTTTTTCTCGTATTTCTTTCTTTCTTCTTCATGTCTCTACTTGTATTCGTTCAAGACTTCTACGGCCTAGTCTTACGCTTTCTTTTATTTTCTCAATTACTCTTTTAATTTTTCTTATTCCGTTTTTTAATCCTTCATTCCATTTTCATTCTTCTTCTTTTCTTCTTTGGCTCTTTCTTTCTTACTTTTTCATTGATTCCCTTCATTTCTCCTTCAAAATTTTTCCTTTTATTTGTCTCTCTTTATTTTCCCTTCTCGATCATATCTCATTCTTTTCTCATAACATTCTATTACATTTATCTTCTTCATATCAAATCATCAGAAAAGAAGACCCCATTCTCTAAAAAAGAGGGGATCTTCTTTTCTCCCAGGTCCTTTTTTTTTTTTTTATTTCCTGTATTTATTCAGCTGCGAACGCCTCTCTCCACATTTAATCTTGCGGCAACAAACCCCGCGCAGAAATAATCTTTCTGCATCACTGAAACTTAGAATAACATTATTTTTATTCACGTTTTCAACTCTTGGTCGAAGCTCATTCTCAGGATCCTACCATCTTTTCTCGACTAAACAAATCTAAAAAAAAAAAAAAAAAAAAAAAAAAAAAAGACAATACGTGAAAACCAAGGTGAGAATAAATGTTTAAAATATTTGCTGCTAATTAAGGCGATGGGAAACACAGGCCATATCAAAAGATCTAGAATATATTTAAGAATTAAAACATAGTAAAACAATTAGCAATCTTTCACAACTGAATTAATCTAAACTAGTATGCACTTGCATGATCCTGGAGCTCGGACTCTTTGGACGTTGGTACGAAAGACTAAAAACAATAGTTGTTTCCAGTTAAAGCGAAACCGTAGATAGAAGATAAAAGGATAGAAAGAAAAAGAATAATTGAATGAAAAAAGGAGGAACTCGATGAAAAATTAAGAACAGTAAAATAAAAATCTGTATAGAAAGAGATATGAAAAAGAAATAACTGAAAAAAAAAAGAAACAACGAAAAAAAAAACAGACCTAATTATTAATTTATGACGAGTATTTCTTTCATTTTAATTTCACTAGATAAAACTATTGATGATTAACAAAGATTTATCTAATAATAAAATTCAAGATAATTTTGCTACATTAGAATTGTGGTTTGAGTAGTTGTAATGAAAAGCAATTGAAATTAAGATGAAAGAAATACTAGTTAAAAATTAATAATGACTGACAATTTTTCATAAAAACTTGTTTATAAATGGAACTTTGTCTCTGTGTGTGTGTGTGTGTGTGTGCGTGTGTCTGTGTGTGTGTGTCCGTTACCTATAGACTCCGAAATGGCTGAACAGATTTTCTTGAAAATTTACACAGATGTACTATAAGCGTTTGCGAGTGTTCTTAGCAAGGTCTTCTGACGAGGTACCCCCGATAAATATCGAAAATCGATAATCGAAAAAATCGGGTTATAGAAGGAGTGGTCCGATTTTAATCAAATTTCATGCACTCATAGACAAAGACATAAGAAACGATATTCAGAAGTTTCAAGGTTGTAGTTCTTACAATAGTGCAGAAAATCGATTATATATATATATATATATATATATATATATATATATATATATATATATAAGGCAAGATGTTTGTGTGTGTGTGTGCGTCTGGTTTATCTGCCTGTATTTCTGTATATTTTTTCAGCCCTTTTATTTTAGTTTTTGCTTAGGGTTTGGCTCTAAGTAGGTATAATTGTAGTTCTTAGTCTCAGCCATGATACCATTTACCCAGAGGACTTATTTGGCCTTCAAAATTCAGTTTACGACGAAAAAACTTATTTGATATCGATACCAGGAAATCAAATTTTGACTTACATCCGTTCATTTTTCTTTCAGTCTACGGTTTCGCTTTAACTGGAAACAACTATTGCTTTTTAGTCTTTCGTACCAACGTCCAATGAGTCCGAGCTCCAGGATCATGGATTAGTTTTAAAGCTTTCATTACACCTGAGCAACTATGCTAATATTTTCTTCACTCACTTGTGGAACTCTCTTCCGGCTTCTTGCTTTTCACTCAACTTTGATCTTCAAAAATTTAAACGCAATGTCAATCGTTTTCGTCTGTCTTCTTAATTCCTGTTCTTTTATTGTTCTCTCTCTTTAATTGTTTTCTTCTTCTCATATTATTATAAGTCCTATGCTAACAGTTTTTTCTCTCACTTGTGGAATTCTCTTCAGGCTCCTTGCTTTCCAACCGACTTCAAATATTTAAATACAATGTCACTCATTATCTCCTGTTTTATTAATTCTTCTTCTTTTATTGTTCTCTCTTCTTAATTATGTATTTTTTTTTAATATTATCTAACACTCAAGAGCTTCTTACATCCTAGTGGCTTTACTGCCTTTTTTGAGGTGAAATGCTTGCAATATATATATATATATATATATATATATATATATATATATATATATATATATCATCCACATATGTTTGCAATTCATTGAAAGTTTTCAAGTGCAGTCATTACAATTAACAGACCATAGGAAACATAATATGGCCAGAATTCTTTGAAAATCTGCCACTCAGAGAGCATATTCAAGGCTACAGGGATGGGGATGTCAGTGGCAAACCGACCTAAGAGACTTGGATTGCAAAACAAGAACTATAAGGGAACGAAAAACACAAATATCTTTTAGTTTGAGAAATGATAGGAAAGATAAAACACAGTCAGAAGAAGAAGAAGAAGAAGTGAAAACAATTGTAAGTGAAAGAGATAGAGAAAGAAAAATAGAAGAAAGGAGAAGGATAGAAGGAATGAAATTAAGAAGAAGAAAAAGAGAAAAAGAAGAAAAAAGAAGAAGAAAAAGAAGAAAAGGAAGAACAAGAAAAATAAAAGAACGAGAACAAGAAAAAGAACAAGCATAAAAAGAAAAAGAAAGAAATGAAAAAGAAGATGAAGAAGAAGAAAAGAAAAAACAAGAAAAAAGAATAACAAGAAGACGAAAAAAGAAGAAAAAGAAAAACAAGAAGAAAATGAAGAAGAAAAAAGAACAATAATAAGAAGAAAACGAAAAAAGAAGAACAAGAACAAGAAATAAAAAGAAGAAAGAAGAAGAAGAAAATTAAGAAGAAGTAAAAGAAAAAGAAGAAGAAGAAGTTTTCAGATGAAGAATTAAAATATAACTAATAGAGAATAAAAAAGAAGAAAAAAAGAAGAAGTAAAAAGAAGAAAAAGTAGAAGCAGGAATGAAGAACTGACCAAAGAAAAACGAAGACAAAGGATAAGCAGAAGAATACTAAGATAGGAAGTTCTGGAGAACCATAATCGCCCGTGTTCTTTAGGGACGTGGCACATAGAAAAAGAAGAATAGAACGAACAGGAGAAAGATGTCATATAGGAAGTTGTGGGGGACCATGATCGCTTATATGCACTAGGGATGTGGTACATAGAGGAAGAAAATGTGAGATGAGAAGTAGTGGAGAACCATGGCCACGTATGTCATGTACTTACATGGTACTAAGAAGAAGATGATGAAGATGCTGATGACGATTAAGAGGAGGAAGAAGACGACAATGATGACAATGAAGAAGGAAGAGATGATGATGATGATGATGATGATGAAAAAAAAGAGGAAAAATAAAAAGACGATGATTATGGAGAAAAAGAGATAAAAGGACAAGGAAACGATGATGAAGAAAAGGAAGAAGCGAAAGATGATGATGATGATGGTGAAGAAGAAAAGGAAGAAAAAGAAGAGGAAGAAAAAGAGGATGATGAAGAAAGAAGAAGAAAAACAAGAAAATGATGATGAAGAAGAGGAAGAAGAAAAAGATGATGATGATGAAGAAGAGGAAGAAAAAGATGATGATGGAGAAGAAGAGGAAGAAGACGATGATGAAGAAAGAAGAAGAGGAAGAACAAGAAAACGATGATGAAGAAGAGGAAGAAGAAGGTGATGATGATGAAAAAGAAAAGGAAAAAAAGACGATGATGAAGAAGAAAAAGACGATGATGAAAAGAAAGAAAAGGAAGAACAAGAAAATGATGGTGAAGAAAAGGCAGAAGAAAAAGATGTAGAAGAATAGGAAGAAGAAGAAAAAAGAAGAAGAAATGAATGAATGAAGAAAATAATGAAGAACGGCAATAAAAGGGAAATGATGGAAATGAAAAGAAGTAACATTTGAAAAGTGAAGGCAATAAAGAAGAAGAGGAAGAAAAAAAAACAGAAGAAGAAACAGAAGAAGCAAAATATGAAAAAGAATTAAATGATGAAAATGACAACAAAGAAGAAAAAAATGAAAGAAAAAGGGGGAGGTGAAATAGGAAGAAGGTAAAGAAAAAGAAACAAAGAAGAAGATCTCTTTTCAAAGAAGAAGAAGAAGGAAAAAATAAAGTAGAAAGAAATAATTGACAAATAAAGTATTCTAAAAAAGAGGATGAACAAAAAAAAACAAATGTCGTACAGAAGAAAGAAAAAGAAGAAAAAATTTGACAAGAACAGAAAGAAAGAAAGAAAGAAAACGAAATAAAGAAGAAAAAGAAAGAGAGAGAAAGAAAGAGAAATATTGGTAAAAAGGAAAAAAGGATAGAAAGAATTTTAACAGTCAGTCATGCCATACGTGATACTCGCTTGGGCGATCATGTCTTGACTACCTGGGCATAAGATTATCCCGCGGGAGGTTGCCATTACTTTCTGTGGTAAACTGGTTGCTAGCCAAGGCTAGAGAACTCAATTTGTCCTGCCATTTAACTCATAGCTAAAAGAAGAAGAAATAGTTTATGTTACATTACTATATTAAATATAATTTGTAGGGGATCAGTTTGTTACTTCATAACTATAAAAAACCGATCCCCCACTTTATGCCCAGTAAACGCTTTTAATCATGCTTACAACTATTATATTCAATCAGTCAGTTAAGTGCCATACGTGATACATGCTTTGGGCGATCATGTCTCAAAAGAGACATAACTGACTGGGTACAAGATTATCCTGCAGTAGGTTGCCAATACTTTTTGTGGTAGACTGGTTGCACTGGTTGCCAGCCAAGGCTATAGAACCCAATCTGTCCTATTATTTAACCCATAACTGAAGGGAAGAGATCGATTAATACCTTTCCCAAGGGTATTTGCACGTAAGTGAATGCAAGGAATTCAACAAGAATTCGAACTCGGCTCCCCATTTTCCGTTGCGAGCAGATAACCATTGAACCGCAAAGCATAGAGGAAGAATTTCAAAATATTGATAAAAGTAGAAGGAATGAAGAAAGAAATGAAAAAGGGAGAGAGATAAAAAGGGAGTTGATAGAAAAAGAAGAAAAAGGAGAAAAAATGGAATGCTTCAATAATATTAGGTTGTCCCAAAAGTTCGTAAACACTTGCAAAATGGGTCTATTTAGTCCAGCACAATCGAGACAAGCGATGGGTTCAGAAAGAGCAAGAGACACCGTCGGTTCCAAAGCAAGATCGATTCGGCAAGAAAGTCATGTTGTGTGTTTGGTGGAACTTTGTATGAATCGTGCATTTTGAGTTGATTCCGAATGGTCGTGTCATCAGTGCCGAACTTTACTGTCAGCAACTTGAGCGGGTCTACGAAATGTTGAAGCAAAAGTACCCGGCTCTGATCAACCGAAAGCGCGCTTTGATGCAGCACGACAATGCCAAGCCACACACCGCCAGGAAGACCAAAGACAAGTTTGAAGAGCTGGACGGCGTTGAGGTTCGACTCGTTTGATGAAGTCCAGGAAGCGTGTCAAGAATTCTTTGATTCGAAGCCAGCCGAATGGTACTTTGACCAGATCCGAAAGCTTGCAGATCGATGGCAGAAAGTCTTGGATAATGATGGTCTTTATTTTGAGCAATAATTTTTGTTGTTTTTGCGAGTAAAATTTCAATTTTTTGCAAGTGTTTACGAACTTTTGGGACAACCTAATAATAACAATAAAAACCACAAAAGAAGAAGAAGAAGAAGAAGAAGAAGAAGAAGAAGAAGAAGTCATATATGCAGAAAAGACAAAGAATAGAGGGAGAAAGAAAAGTAATAATGAAGATGAAAAGGAAGGAATGAAAGAAAGACTGCAGAGAAAAATAAAAAGAAGACGAAAAAGACATAAAGAACAGTTCACAATTGATAGAAGAATGAAAGATGAAATAACAAATTTAAAGAAGATTAACTAGAGAAAGAAAAAAGAATAACGAATCGACACAAGAAGAAGAAAAAGAAGGGACTGAGGAAGGAGAAAAGAAGAAGAAGGAAGAGAAAAGACGAAAAATATAAGAAAGAAGAAGAAAAAACAGAGGACCAATGAGGAAAATAAAGAAGAAGAAGAAGAAGAAGAAGAAGAAGAAGACTGAGGAAGGAAGAAAGAAGAAGAGGAAAAGAAAAGACGAAAAAACATAAGGAAGAAGAAAAAACAGAGAACCAATGAGGGAAATAAAGAAGAAAGAAGAAGAAGAAGAAGAAGAAGAAGAAGAAGAAGAAGAAGAAGGGGACTGATGAAAGAAAAAAAGAAAAGAAAGAGAATGGACGATAAACATAAGGAAGAAGAAGAAAAAGCAGAAAAGCAGAGGACCAATGAGGGAAATAAAGAAGAAGAAGAAGAAGAAGAAGAAGAAGAAGAAGAAGAAGAAGACTGATAAAGAAAATTAAAAAGAATTAACAGAAGTGGAATGAGGAAAAAAACGAAGATGAAGAAAGAAAGAATAAAATATTTGCAGGAGGAGAAGAAAGGAGAGAAAAAAGATTTAACAGAAAAAGTTGATGGAAGGAAATAAAAATAAAGATGAAAAAGAAAAGAAGAAAAAATCTACAGAAGAAACGAAAATTAGAAGAAAAGATGAAGGTGGTGAGGAGCAGGAATTAAAAGTGTATCTTTTTTATGCGCCGTGTCCTTTCGGGACGTAGGTGATCATGGACTTCCAATTTCCCCTCTCCCTTGTCGCTCTTAATATTTTATCCTCTTTGCATCTCCCCAAACCCCCGCCATCCACTTGCTCAACATCAAGTACGTCTCGTTTTCCCTCCAGTTATGGGTTAAATAACAGAACAGATTGGGTTCTATAGCCTTGACTGGCAACCAGTCTACCATAGAAAATGCTGGCAACCTACTGCGGGATAATCTTCTGCCCAGTCAGTCATGTATCTTTTGAAACATGATCACCCAAAGTGTGTATCACGTATGGCCCTTAACTGGCTGACGGAATATAACAGTTGAAAACATAATTAAAACTTCTACTGGGCTTAAAGTTGGGGATCGGTTTTCTATTGTTATGAAGTAATAAAGTGATCCCCCATTAATTATACTTAATATAATAATGTAATATAATCTATCTCTTCTCCCTCCAGTTATGAGTTAAATGGCAGAACAGATTGGGTTCTATAGCCTTGGCTGGCAACCAGTCTACCGCAGAAAGCAATGGGAACATACTGCGGGATAATCTTCTGCCCAGTCAGTCATGTCTATTTTGAGACATGATCGCTCAAAGCGTGTATTACGTATGGCACTTAAATAACTGAAGAAGAGCTTTTTCTCTAGATGTGTGTTGTAGTGCGGTGGATATCGACTCGGAACAACAAATCGAGGAGCCGAGTTCGAATTCCAGTTGAATTCCTTGCATTCGCTTACGCACAAATACCCTTTGGAAAGGTATTAATCCGTCTCTTCCCTCCAGTTATGGGTTAAATAATAGGACAAATTGGGTTCTATAGCCTTGGCTGGCAACCAGTCTAGCGCAGAAAGATGATCTCCTGCCCAGTCAGTCGTATCTATTTCGAGACATGATCGCTCAAAGTGTTTATCACGTATGGCACTTAACTGACTGAGTCAAGTACAATGTTTTGAACTGAAACTTTTAGCAACTGGATCAATAAACCATTTCAAGCATGAAATTTTCAATGACCCTTTCCCTCCTCACAAAAAAAAAAATGTCCGACCTTTTAATACGCTTCTTTTTTTATTTTTTTTATTCTATTTTGTGAATTTATTGTTCTCCAAAAACTGTTCCTGACCCTGACCCGGATGCATTTATGCCGGTTCACGCATATTTTCATTCACAGTTATCGATTGTAGACTCGACTTGAATGAGTTCGCACAAAAGAATCTCGCGTTCGTTTCGCCTTTTATTTTCATTCGTTTTCTTTTTCGGCTGCTAAGAAGGTCAATGAAATTCGGAAAGATTAATTCATAGCCATTTTCGAAAAGAGCATTTATGGCTGGCTTCTATGCGACCATATCGAAAAGATGGAATCATTAAAGTAGCAAACACTTATCGTCATGTATTGATTGATCGATTAATTCGCTTTTTACGAGCTATCAACCCTTTGTTGTTTGTTTAAAGCCGAAATATACTTTGAAAAGTAAGAATAATGCATCCTTCTGCAAGTGAATGTCGCATTAACAAATCTTTGAGAATAAGAAAGATTTTCCAGAATAAAAGTCCTAATATTTAATCCACGGCTGGGGAGGGGAGAGTTTGACATTTCGCAAAAATGTTTACACGTAAGTGAATGTAATGAACTCAATATGAATTCGAAATTGGTCACCAATTTATCACTCTGATATATTTACATGGTGCGATCGATAAATTATCGTCAAAACGGCGCCGAAATGAATACTTTAACAGATAGGGTGCGATCGTCTAAATGAGGCCAACATGAAAATAACACTGACATATCATTGTAACAGTCAGACAAGGTGCAATGGATGAATTGTCGTTTAAATGAGGCCAAAATGAAACTAACAGACATGTCATTTTAACAGATATGCAGGGTGCGATGGATGAATTGTCGTCTAATTGAGGCCGAAATGAAAATAACACTGACATCTCATTTCAACATAGAGACAAGATGCGATGGATCTCCCTTTAACTCAACACTCTAAGTATTTGTACAGCATTACTGTCACCAGAAACAGAACTTAAAAATTTTTTGTTTACTCACTGGATGCAACCAATGCTTTTATCCACTGACTCAGGTGTCCATAACCCAGTGGAAAGAAGAGAGATAACTAAGACATCCAGACGTGGCATGAATAGAAGAACAATCTACCCCAGGGATCGATAAAGAGCTTGGTTTAAAGTTCCAGGCGGAAGATCGGAGTGTAGAACGGCCAAAACGTCACAAATATGAGTATAAAGCTGAAGACAACAGTCCGAACATGATAGATAGATAGATAGATAGATAGATAGAAAGAAAGAAAGAAAGAAAGAAAGAAAGAAAGAAAGAAAGAAAGAAATTTTAACATGAATGTTATAATATCACTTCAAAGGTAGCTATTTTGTTTCGACACTTCTTGTATCTTATCAAGTGATGAGGTTTATTTCAAGTTGAAGGGTTTTAAAAGGTTAAAAACAAGCCAAACCCCCTTAACCAGGGAGGCATTGTTGCATATACAGTGTGGACCAATCAGAATAAAGTAACTTTTAATTTTAAGAATATGAGAACAGACTCAAAAAACAATTTTCAGGGCATTAATATTAATATTTGATTAAATTGAAATCAGAATTATTAATCGACTATTAGATTCACTTTATTTTTATTGCGAATTTTAAATTCTAAATTTAATAAAAAAAGATTATTAGATTTAGAAAGTTATTTATATATTAAACGAGAAAAAGACATGAATGTCCACATATAAGCCTACAAACATCCATTTGGCTTGTTTTTAACCTTTTAAAACTCTTCAACTTGAAATAAACCGCATCACTTAATAAAACACAAGTAGTGTCGAAACAAAATAGCTACTTTTGTAGTTATATTATAACATATTTATGTTATAATTTCTAAATAAATATTATTAGTTCTACTTTGTATTGAGTACTTTTTTAAGAATAGTGTTTCTTTGGATACGGAATATTATTCCATCCATACCTACCCTATACTTAGATAGATAGATAGATAGATAGATAGATAGATAGATAGATAGATAGATAGATAGATATGATAAAATATAGCTTTAAGGTATACTATATTAATGGATAAAATTGTTCAATATCATGGAAAAGGCGTATGTAAATATAAAATTAGATATTGAAGTCATAATATAATTTTGCACACACGCACATATACTCAGGGTGCGATGGTTAAATTACCGCTTTTTATATTTTTCATTTGGCACATGCGAGTTTTTTTTTTTTTTGTCAACTGCACAGTATAGTAGGGTCAGTTGGGCACCGTCTGTTGAAGAAAGAACACGATGACGAAATCCACTTCTCCAGAAATTTGGAAACGTTATTCTGTACTGCTTGGCATTCGCGCTGGCAGCTCCAGTACAAACATTTCTGAGTGTTTTGCTCTCAATCTGAGGAGAGTGCATCAGATGTAGAAAGAGTTGGTTGAGTCTAGTGGTGATCACGAAGGTGTTTAGAGTGATCCATTCATCTTCTTTAATGGCTTCACACGAAACACAGAAGCCTACATCAAGTGCCTTGATGTGGTAGTGCTGACCAGGGTCAAGGGGATAGCTGATGGAGGATCCTAACTCTAGCAACCGAACTTTTCATCCAAATATGAAGTGATGGTAAGGATTATGGCAGCATTCACCAACTTAAACAAGAGGATAGTCCTGAAGAGTTGCAAAAGATTCCGAAGTCGTCTAGAGGTTGTGGTTGAAGACAATGGTGATTTTATTGAATAAATTTTCTCTATAGTATTTCAAGATATTCTTTGTATGATTTCGATAAATATATCTGTTAAAATACACTACTGGCCATAATTATTAGGACGCCCCAGTTTTTAAAAGAAATTATGTATTTCATACTATTTTTTGTGTTTATTGCCAGGTGGATAATTCTAAATGAAAATAGAATGGATCTTTTGTTATTATTAATTTGCAAAATTTTACAAGGCAAGGAAGCAAAGATGAACTCGTCCGAATCACCCTAAATGTTTTTCATTCTTTCATTGATGAAACTGCAATGTAGGTAATTATTAAATATTTATAAATTCATTTGATGCACATGTTATTTTGCAGTATTAACAAAAGAACCATTTTATTTTCATTTAAAAGTATTTACTTGGCAATAAATATTAAAAAAATAGTATGAAATATTCCATTTTTCTAAAACACTGGGGTGGCCTATGATTATGGCCGGTATTGTAAGATGCCCGTGTTTTTTTTTTTTTTTTTTTTTTTTTTTTTTTTTTTTTTTTTTTTTTTTTTCTTTTTTTTTTTTTTTTTTTCATTTTTACGTTATTTAAACGACTTTTTTTATCCATCACACTATATATATATATAGTGCCGCCAATTCGGTCGGGTTTCAATACTGGGTTAAAAAGCAATCGGAGTCTAACCGTACTGATGAGCTGTAATACTGATGAGCTGTGATACTGATGAGCTGTGATCCAGGGAAACAGATCTGTCTGCGGATGACAATATATATATATATATATATATATATATATATATGGAATGAGAAAGTTATACCCCAGTCATCGTAATAAAGAGTTCGGTTTGAAATTCCTAGCATCTGAAGAAGGCCAGAGCGAACAACGGTTGAAACGTTGTAAACCTGGCAGTAAAGATAGGGACAATAGTCTGAACAGTGTAAATAGTGCAAATGCTACCTCATCACAGAAATATAGACAAATATTAATTCACGCTCTGAAAAAAGAAAAATGAAACAAGATGACTCTATTTTGGCAGATCTCTCTACAATTTCGTCCTTGTGCCAGTGAAAAATAAATTCTGTTAAATTACAAAGAAAAGGCTTCTCTGTAAAGGTCGACTTTAGCCTGCAACTAATTGCGTCGTTTGCATCAAAAGGACACCCTGATTGTCGGTAGGATCAGATAGATGATGATGAAAAGGATCGCATCCACCACAGCCCGTTATCTTACCGACCCACACCACAACCTCACCCCGCCTTTTGACTTTTTTTCAGAGCAGATCCTCATCTTCCGATGCCATATCCAACCGATCCTCAGCATTTGTCAGACATGCTTCATTGGGGTAATTCCCCGGAGCGTTTCTCTGTGTGGGAATTCCTTCCATCTCCCGTCCCTTGCGCTCCACCCTCGTTCCCTGTGATCTTCTTTCGTTCCTTACCCCATCTGCACACCAGCTGCAAATATCAGAATGATTGCGGTCTGCTCCTGACGAGGAAATACGACCCTTAAACACTTGTTTGCAGCCTTGCAACAAAAGGACTGACTTTCTTTTTCCTTCTTCGTTAAATATGGAACACGTGATTGAAAACGAACCAATCACCTTTTTTCTTTCTTTGTTCCTCTCTCTTTCTTTCGTTTTTTCTTTCTTGTATTTTTTCTCTTTCCCAGAACCAAATTAATACATATTCAAAAAAGAAATCATTTTTGCTACATTTAATGGCATTTATTTATCCTGTTCCCAGTGTGAGTGCAAGGGTTTCGTACTCGCTTCGAATCTACGATACCGCCTCTTTGCTCTAGTATATTTAAATTTTCATAAGGTTATATTCAAATGAAATACAAATTTTATTATTGTGACCTCATTATATACAATAATGGATCATATGCAACAGAGGTGAACAATTCAACAAGAAAAATTGAACATAAATACAATTTATTTTAACACAAATTAGAGACCTGTCATAACAAATTATTCCATCTTAAATAAAACAGCAATGTATTGCGGCAATTTTTAAGATCAACTTGAGATTTTTCTTGTTAAAACGAATAATTTAAGACATTGAAATTTATGGATATAAAACTGAGTTTTATACAATAATTTTTGGGGGGGGGGTGGGGGCTTAGCATGAGCAAAACATATTCATGGATTCTGACGGAACAAAAAAAAAGACCCCAGATTGATGTCAAAATACGCGAAAATGTTTCATTTCATATTAACTAGCGAAACCCGTGAAATTTCCACGGAAGGATAATTATGATTACCTAGAAAAATTTTACTTTGTCATACTACAAATGATAGTAACGTCTTCAAACTTAAAGGTATTGGATAATAAAATAATGATAACACAGAGTGTAATTTTATTAAAATATTTATAAAATTAATGTCCATAGAAGCTACTTTACTGTAATCATATATTATATTAAGCGGTGTATGCACAGACCATAACAAAAATACTATACACTATTTTGTGAGAGATTTTGAAAAAGTAAATGTTTTTTTTTTATAACTGAAAAATCATGGCTCCTGTGTCTAAACAGAAAAAAAAAAACAACTGAGTGATGGTAAAAGGGCGTAGAGGCCAAAAATTTCGTTATTAGGTCGCGGGATACAACAACAAACCTACCTATTTTTGCTATATTGTACAGTACACACACACATATATACACACATGCAATTACTGCTACGGTAGCTTAAGCTGCTACTGCTACGGTAATTTTGTAGGCTCTTTCCTCCTACTCTCTCACTCTTTACTACCCTTCCGTTTGGTAAAGGTGAGAGAAAGGCTGAGGAGAGATAATGGGAAAGAAAAGCACGTGTAGAGAGTAAGTGGCGTAACGGATGGAGGGACTAATTATCTAAGGAAGGAACAAGCAGAATCATTATATGATAGATGTATTGAGTTTAATTCTAACCTATATAAATGTAGGTAAAAAAAAGTGTTAACAAGAGAGTTAGGGTCATGAAGCAATGCCCGAGGCTTCCAATCAGGCTACCCTATCCTGATCGGTGCGTTTAGTTGAAATGTATGGAATAAAAAAAATTATATAGTATCTTTCTTCAAGACTTAACTTGTACAGTGAGACTATTCTGAGGACCCTAGAAGTTATGTCAGGAATTCGTCATCGGAGGCCACATTTAACCAATATAAGGTACGCAAAAGATACAGTGCTGATTGCAGACACAGAAAGGAAAATACAAGACCTCTTACAGAAGGTAGCTGAAGAGAGTGACAAGAAAGGACTACAAATAAACTGCAAGAAAACCGAATGCATGGTCATCAGCAAAAACGGCAGCCTAAAATGCCAAATACAGGTGGGGGATACTAAAATCAAGCAGGTACAAACATTTAAATACCGCTAGAAACAAAGAGGAGAGTTCTGGATTGCTATGTGATATCAGTTCTTCAATATGGCAGTGAATTTTGGACAATATCATCGAAGATGAAGGAAAAACTTGAAGCAACTGAAATGTGGTTCTACAGAAAGATGCTGCGAATATCATGGATCGAGCATGCGAGCAATGTTGAAGTTTTGGAAAGGATGGAAACGAAAAAAAAATAATACGGAGCATCAGGAAGAGACAGCTAAATTTCCTGGGACATGCAATGAGGAAGGAGGGCTTGGAGAACCTGATACTGACAGGCTAGATGGAGGATTAAAAGAGACAGAGGAAAGCAGCGGATAACATATTTGAAGGACCTGATCAGGTGGATGACGGAACGAGGGTTGCGTGGTGTAACAGAAGAAAGCGTGCTAAGTGCAACCAGGGATAGGGAGACGTGGAAGGCCATGATCGCCTACGTCCTGAAAAGACAAGGCACATAGAAGAAGAATATATATGCCAACTGTTTATAAGAAATTATAATGTGGGTATAAAGTGGGGGATCAAATCTATATTATAATCAGTATTTAAACTGATCCCTCAATTTGTGACCGTGCTAGTTTTTATACATTTATATTCTAGATTTATGGGATTGAGCTAGTGGATGGTAGAGCCGGGTTTGGGTGGTGTAACAGGAGAAGCCGTCCTAAGATACCCCACCAGGGATAGGGAGACGTGGAGAGCCATGATCGCCTACGTCCTGAAAGGAAAAGGCACATAGAAGAAGAAGTATGAGCTAAATATATTCATGGATTTTGACGAAAGCAAGAAAAAGACCCCAGAATGATGTTAAAATGATAAAATGATGTTAAAATCTTTTATGAGGCATATTGACAGAAAATAAACAATTTAATTAAAGTAATTTTATGTGATTTACTCAACAAGTGCCTTAACAATAAAAAAAATACTTGTTACAAAATAAATTTAATATTAAGTATAATAGCCTTTTGCCTTGAAATAATAAAATAATTGCGACAATTTACCAATCGCACCTCGTGTGTGTGTGTGTGTGTGTGTGTGTGTGTGTATATATATATATATATATATATATATATAGTACTGGGCAAATGTATTAGGACAATAACTATTTTATCATTTATGAGGCGTATTGACTGAAAATAAACAATTTAATTAAAATAATTTTATTTGATTTACTCAACAAATGCTTTAACAAGAAAAAAATACTTGTTACAAAATAAATTTAATATTTAGTATAATAGCCTTTTGTTTTGATCACAGCCTTCATTCTGTCAGGCATTGACATCACAAACTTCTTCAATGTATTTAATGCTATCTCCTGCCAAGCAGGTTGAATTTGTTCCCAAAGTGTGTCTTCCGAAGTAACATTAGATTATTAATTTTATTTTTATCCACAATATCCCATAGATATTCAATTAGATTGAGATCATGGCTTTTTGGGGGCCAATTCAACTTCCGAAGATTTCCTTCCTTTTCCTTTTTAATTAAATAATTTTTATAAAGGTTTGGCTTTTCACCCTGTATTTGAATTTCATTGAGGTTTTTGAGAAAATCACTCCTGTCTTCATACTTTTGCACACTACCGATAATGTCCAAAAGTGTTAGTACAGGGGTGATTTTAAGTTTATTTTGATGTCTCATAAAAAACAAAATAGTTCTTGTTCTAATACTTTTGCACAGTACTGTATATATATATATATATATATATATATATATATATATATATATATATATATATATATATATATATTACGAAAAAGTGAAAGAACACATAGATTAAAAACCCACTGTTCCAGGATTTACTTCGAGAAGAGTGCTCGATACAGAGTAGAGTTTAATATTGTAATTTTGTTATTACAATGGTTTATAAAAGCATAATATCAAACATTTTCATGTTTTGTTCTGAAACATGAAACCCTAACAGTGAAACATGAAAATTATTCTCTTGTGATATTATGCTTTTATAAACCATTGTAATAACAAAATTATAATATATGTCTAACCGTATTGATGAGCTGTGATACAGCAAAAACAGATCTGTCTGCGGATGACTATTTATGCTCTCACACACTGATTGAGCACTCTGGAAGAATGGGAGACTTTGAAAAACAGTAGCTATTCTGGCATCTACGCATCTTTGATTCAGCAATGAATTAGAACACTCTCATCTATTGGGCGTGTATAATGATAATATACACGTTAAAAAGTCAACCTCCTTCTAGCGAGCGCCTGTAGCTCACATGAGAATCGCCGACTGACGCCAATTCGGCCGGGTTTCAATCCTGGGTAAAAAGCAATCGGATGTCTAATCGTACCGATAAGCTGTGATTTATTCATTCGAGAGTGGGGGGGGGGGGATAAGAAAAATGTCAGTCATATCCAAGGACAATTGAATAATGAGTAGTTACTAAATAACTTCTTTAATAGGAAAAATTAAATATAGCTTCTTTTTAATACATTTCTTTTATACCTAGTCTTAAATAATCAATATTTATTAGCAATTTACATGGCTTTTCATCCTGTATTTGAATTTCAGTGAGGTTTTTAGGAAAATCACCCCTGTCCTAATACTTTTGCACACCACCGGTAGTGTGCAAAAGTGTCAGGACAGGGATGATTTTAAACTTTATTTTGATGCCTCATAAAAGATAAAATCGTTCTTATCCTAATACTTTTGCACAGTACTATATATATATATATATATATATCGTAAGATACATAGAGAAAAAAGATAGAGTCATGAGTTGAAGATTCAAGAGTTTAAATATAATGAGAGACAGAGAAACGAACGGGCTGAAATAAAATGTTAAAAAAAAACAAACAATTCAACATTGAAAATTCAAAGAACTTAAATTTCAATTTTGTGTCAAATTGAAATATTAATGACTAGCAGTATAGCCCGGCGTTGCTCGGGTGTAATGAAAGCTTTAAAACTAATCCATGGTCATGGATCTCAAGCTCTTTGGACGTTGGCAGGAACGACTAAAAAGCAATAGTTGTTTCCAGTTAAAGCGAAACCATAGACTGAAAGAAAAATGAATGGATGTAAGTCATATTTTGATTTCCTGGTATCGATATCAAATAAGTTTATTTCGTCGTAAACTGAATTTCGAAGGCTAAATAAGTTCTCTGAGTAAATGGTATCATGGCTGAGACTAAGAACTACAATTATACCAATTTAGAGCCAAACCCGAAACAAAAATTAAAATAAAAGGGCTGAAAAAATACAAACATACATGCAAATAAAAAGACACACATAAACATCTTGCCTTTTATATATATATATATATATATATATATATATTATCAATTTTCTGCACTATTGTAAGAACTGCAACCTTGAACTTCTGAATATCGTTTCTTATGTCTTTGTCTATGAGTGTATCAAATTTGATTAAAATCGGACCACTCCTTCTATAACCAGATTTTTCTGATTATCGATTTTCGATATTTATCCTGGGTATCTCGACACAAAACCTAGCTAAGAACACTCGCAGACGCTTACAGTACAACTGTATAAATTTTCAAGAAAATTGTTTCAGCCGTTTCGGAGTCTATAGGTAACAAACACACACACACACACACATACACACACAAAGACAAATTTCCATTTATAAATAAGTTGATATATATATATATATATATATATAGAGAGAGAGAGAGAGAGAGAGAGAGAGAGAAAGAAAGAGAGAGAGAAAGGAAAACTTTAAAATCTTTAAAACTTTAAACTTTAAAACTTTAAAAACAGTAAACACTTCTGCGATTTACTCATTACTCTTCACCGCTGAATTGAGTTCCGTATATGATCTCAATTTGATCTTTAACACACACACACACACACACATTTATATATATATCGTATTTCGCGGAGCGCTTACATACCGCTCTTCAGACCAAATTTTTCGCAACAATGAATGGGTTAGATTTATCCAATCAAAAAGAATCATGGGGGGGGGAGACAAAAAAACGGGGCGACGGAGTTAGATTTACTGTGTTAGTTATTAATGGAGTCTGTATTTTTATCATAAGCTATAAGATGACTTTGACCTGGACTAAATAATTTAGACAGGTGGTCATTCGTGATCAGGAGATCTAATTCGCGCCAGGTCAATTAGTGTTGGTCCCTATGCGCACGGAAATCGCAGGTTTGAATCCTGCCGAATGACACACATTTTTGCAACAAAAATTTGTCGTAAATAATCAGGCCGGTAGAAATGAATATATGATACTATTTGATTATAAACAGAATATCTACTTTAATACGAGTATCGATCAAAAATAATGTTCAGACAAATCATTTCAAATTGTCGGTTGCTTAAAGACCATATGTATATATAGATAGCAATGAATTAGAACACTCTTAGCTATTGGGCGTGTATAATGATAATATACACGCTAAAAAGTTTGCCTCCTTCCACCCATAGCTCAGAGGTAGAATCGCCGACTGGCGCCAATTCGGTCGGGTTTCAATCCTGGGTTAAAAAGCAATCGGAGTCTAACCGTACTGATGAGCTGTGATACAGCGAAACAGATCTGTCTGCGAATGACTATATATATATATATATATATAATTTATAAAATATTTTAGGTTATTACAATGGGTAATGCATATTTCACCGCGTTTGATGTTTCATGCTCGTCAGACCCGAATGATACAACAGTTGGTCCTAGAGAGAGAGAGAGAGAGAGAGAGAGAAAGGCTGTCCAAAAAAATATATGCAAAACCAGCAACAATCTGTCATGCCAAGCATTAGAGAGGAATTTGAAGATGAGGTTTATTTGATATTCGTGTTTGTGTAGATACTCTGTTTTCTGCTGTTGCTCTTTTTTATAATTAGAGAGTATATTTATTTGTATCTACTTGTATGAATAATCGAGAAATCTTGTTAGGAAAATATATGTCCATTATTAATAAAATTTCTCGGTTATTTAGGCCCGTAGATATAAACAAATGTACTGTTTAATGATAATAAATAAATAAATAAAACTATTAAAATAATCTATTAAAATCATTTTTAAAATAAGAAATTAAATATATGTCGGATTTAAACCATTTTCATGACGGATTTCCTAAAATTTCGTATATATATATATATATATATATATATATATCTCGTTGGTATTCGGCTAACTACCGACTAATATCAACTGCCTAGTAATTCTACTGAACTCCAGTAAAACTCTAAAGAACTCCCATGAACTTCGCAAGTACTTCTCGAGTTCTCTCAATCAATACTAGACTTCTGCTATAAGGAAAGTATATCTCTTGAAAACCTTGTTTGCTTTGGATGTAATGGAACTGCTGTGAATACTGGTTGTTCAGGAGGAATAATTAGACTAATGAAAGAGAAAATGCAGAAACCATTACAGTGGATCAGTTGTCTTATTCATCTGAATGAGTTATCTCTGTGTCACATCTTTAAATACCTGGATGGAAAAACTACAGGCCCTCGAAGCCATTTTGCTAATATAGGAAAAGCACTAACAGAATGTGAACATTGAAAAGTGAAAAAGTTTGAAAAAATTTCTTTTCAATACGAGTTTAGCCATGGATCAAAGATATTTTCTTGATATGTGTCGAAGTTCCAGATGCCTTAGCTGGAAAAAAAATCTAAGAAAACTCCCCCATACATGCTGAACGACAATGGCAAACCGAACATTATGTCTCTATGTTGAGACCAAAGAACGACAAAAAAAAACTGAAAGTGATGACAACATTTATCATGAAAATACATGCCCCTTTATGGTTCAAACAATTAAACAATTTTAGTCGCTTGGTCATGGAGCTCTTCATATTCTCAAAATGATTCAGAGATCTAAATTCCTGCTCAATGACTAAAAAGAAATAGTACATCTTGTACTTCAAAGAAATGCATATCTTCTGCATCCTAAGAACATTCTTATGAACAAGAATTTGTGCAAGAATTAGCCATCATGCGAATTTTCAAAGCCAGACAAGAATAAGACAATGGAGTTTGACAATTCAGATTACCAAAATGCTTCTGATTACTTTTCTCTTGAGTAGATAGACTAAACTATCACCCGGTTCACACTCCACCCATGTCTATTGAACAGGTGAAGAAGCTCATCCCTTGTTTCCTGTTTAGGTTGTGGTTTCCGGTTTTTCTCTTTCCCAATCTTTTCACTCTTTTTTTTTTTTATTATTTTATTTTACTTTTTTTTTCAATTGGAGTAGATAGACTAAACTATCGCCCGGTTCATACTCCACCCACGTCTATTGAACAGGTGAAGAGGCTCATCCCTTGTTCCCTGTTTAGGATGTGGTTTCTGGCTTTCTCTCTTCCAGTCTTTTCACTCTTCTCTTTTTTATTTTTTCCAATTGGAGTAGATAGACTAAACTATCGCCCAGTTCATACTCCACCCACGTCTATTGAACAGGTGAAGAGGCTCATCCCTTGTTTCCTGTTTAGGTTGTGGTTTCTGGTTTTTCTCTTTTCCAATCTTTTCACTCTTACGTAGCCCCCTGTGCATCAGTGGTGTTTTTGCCTTGCTTGGGGTGATATGATTAAAAAAAAAAAAAAAAAAAAAACTTCCTGTTAACTTCCTGTTAACTCTTATTAATATAGGAGGGAGAGTCCATTATCTGAGAAATCGGTGTGTTTCACCATAACAGAGGGAGAGTCCATTATCTGAAGAATCGGTGTGTTTCACCATAACAGAGGGAGAGTCCATTATCTGACGAATAGATGTGTTTCACCATAACAGTAATAAATGTGCTGTTTCAAATTTTTTTTAAATTTCTGTATATGTCAATTACTAAGACTAAAATATTTCACGGCCTGATGAAGTCCTAACAAGTAGTACCGAAACATGACAGCTCGTGTGTTGCAGTAATCTGTTTTTATTATAAACATTTATAATAAAAATATTACTATAGATATATAGCTATTGTGTGTGTGTGTGTGTGTGTGTGTGTGTGTGTGTGTGTGTGTGTGTGTGTGTGTGTGTGTGTGTGTGTGTGTAATACAATATGGTGAAAAAAATTTCTGAAATGTAACAAATATTGATTATTTAAAATTAAAAAAGGTCTGTTTAGTGTGTCAGTATTTTACGGGTTATCGACTGAAACCTTATTACAGCCTCACACACAGTTCTATAAACAGTTGGTTGTCTGAAATGCTGGAACCATCGGTGGTATGAAGTAATATTCGATGCTTCTCTGATGGGAAAGTTAAAAACATTTTAGAGGTGATTCATTTTGGAGAAGCTTCTAGCAAAATAGGCAATAAGATGTGGGAAGAGTGGCGGTCTATGCATGTCGGGGATGAGAGAGTGCACAGGTCTGTGCTTGAGAATTTCTGCGGAGAGAGAAAGGTAGACAAGATGGTGGACAAGGGAGGGCCTAATCAGATGGCATCATTAAAGAACACCCTTGGGGGGCGAGACTCATTGTTGAACCTTTCATCAATCCAAAAACTCCCACCTGGTGTGACGAGATGGCACACTGGAATGTTGCCTAGTGTAAGGAAGATTGACGTTGGCGGAGGGAGGGTTTACGTTGGCAGGACCTACGGTTGCGGTGGGGAAGGTGAATGAGGTGAGGATAAAAATAAGAATGAATTATTCTTCTGGAACCGGAGCAGAAGAAGGTTCGACTGATGTCGAAATTTGATAAAAAAGAAATGGTAAAATTAAATAAAAGTTTCTGAAAGATTATTTTTTTTTCTGAATGAGAGTGTTATTGCAGATTGATTCGTCATGACTAATATCAACACGCATTTTTAATTTTTGTTCTTATATATATATATATTATCATCTCCATACAAGCCTGTTTCACTGTATCACAGCTCTTCAGTGTGGCTAGACACATCCACTTGCTTCTGGCTGGGATCGAAACTCGTCCGATTTGGTTTCAGTCAGAGTCGCTAATAGGTGGTTCAATCGCAAGTCTACGTTCAAAATAGAAAACTTAAAAAACTGTACAAAATTAGCTAACCACGTGTGGAAATTAAAATCAAAATATGGAAAAGACCCAGACATAATGTGGTGCATATGAAAAGAGCCGAGACTTTCAACGGTTGCAAAATATGTAGACTGTGCCAAAAAGAAAAGTTAACGATTATGCTATTCGCAACAAAAAACGAACTGTTGAATGAAAGAACCAAAGTTATGATTAAGTGTAGCCATACTAAAAAATACCTATTATGTTCCTACAACCATGGGTGAAAACGCCATAATTCCTTGTAATTTTAAAAATTGCGCGTTCAAAACTTCCTTGCCACGTGAGCGCTGAAAAAAAAAACCGTTACTTTAGCGTTCTTAAAAAATACGGTAAACTCTAAAATCAGTTATTGCAACGTCTGAAGACACCACTCATGGCAGAAATGAAATAACTCGTTTACAAATGGAATATATATATATATATGTTTATAGAACTGTCTGTGAGGCTGTAATAACGTTTCAGTCGATAACCCGTAAAATATTGACACACTAAACAGACAGACCTTTTTTAATTTTAAATAATCAATATTTGTTACATTTCAGAAAATTTTGTTTTTCACCATATTGTATTACACACACACACACACACACACACACACACACACACACACACACACACACACAATAGCTGTTTATAATAAAAACAGATTACTGCAACACGCGAGCTGTCATGTTTCGGTACTACTTGTTAGTACTTCATCAGGCCGTGAAATATTTTAGTCTTAGTAATTGACATATAAAGAAATTTGAAAAAATTTGAAACAACACATTTATTATTGTTATGGTGAAACACATCTATTCGTCAGATAATGGACTCACCCTCCTATATTAATAAGAGTTAACAGGAAGTTCTTAGAAGTACTTGCGAAGTTCATGGGAGTTCTTAGAAGTTCCAGAGAATTCTTTAGAGTTCTATTGAAGTTCAGTAGAATTACTAGGCAGTTGATATTACTCGGCAGTTAGTCGGATACTAAGGAGTCAGCTTTCAGTGGAAGATTACAATGTTCCTAAAATTTAAGATGCGTTAAGTCGATTAGTAATCGACAGAGCAAGATTAAAACTTTCAGTGCGAAAAGTACTCCACAACAATTACCATATCCAGTCAATTAAGGTGGAGGTTAATCCAATTGGTTGGATTAGGTTAAGCAATAGAAAGTATGTCAAATATGAAGAGGGGAATGAATTAAGAGGGGACGAGAATTAAGATGTTGTGCAATGTTCAATTTTTGGGTGTCTGTTTATGTTAACCCATTTTTGTCCTACCCATAATATATATATATATATATATATATATATATATATATATATATATATATATATATAGTTATCCGCAGACAGATCTGTTTCGCTGTATCACAGCTCATCAGTACGGTTAGACTCCGATTGTTTTTAACCCAGGATTGAAACCCAACCGAAGTGGCGTCAGTCGGCGATTCTACCTCTGAGCCATGGGCACACGGTAGAAGAAGGCAGATTTTTAGCATGTATATTATCCCTATACACGCCCAATAGCCAGAGTGCTCTAATTTATCAGTGAATGAACGATGCCTACATGCCAGGGTAGCTACTATTTTTCAAAGTTTACCATTCTTCCAGAGTGCTCAATCAGATTGTGAGAGCGTAAATAGTCATCCGCAGACAGATGTGTTTCGCTGTATCACAGCTCATCAGTACAGTTCGACTTCGATTGCTTCTAACCCAGGATTGAAACCCGACCGAAGTGGCTTCAGTCGGCGATTCTACCTCTGGGCCCTGGGCGCACGGTAGAAGAAGGCAGACTTTTTTAGTGTATATATATATATATATATATATATATATATATATATATATATATATATATATATTAAAAACAGAAATAGAGTTGTTCCAACGAGAGAAATTGGTGTAGAATAAAAAGTGTGAGAGGCCGTGAACGTTTTGTTTAAAGTGTAGATTTATTGTTGTTATTATACAGGTTATGATACATTAAGTATCCATGATGGTATTTGTGACGCTACACGTGTTTCGAGTTTAAAATTGACTCTCTTCAGTCAAATAAATTTCTGTCTACGTATCGGGATCAGTTTGCTTTTCTGATGGCCAAGGTATCGTGTATAAATAGATAAATCAAGTATTGACCACCAGATTGAAGGTGTTGTGGGGTTGGCAGTTTTTCATATTAGCATCTTAAGTTTCTTCTAACCAAGCGTGTAGATAGATAGATAGATAGATAGATAGATAGATAGATAGATAGATAAAGTATATATATATTTTTAAAAAAATAGAAAACAACACATATAGAGTATCTCCTGTTGTAAACTCTCACAACAGACCTCAAATGGAATGAATGTATAGAATCCATAGCTAAACCCGCTGCTAAGAAAATCGGTTCTCTGTGTAGGGCCAGTAAGTTTTCCCGTCTGAAACAATCCTGCATATATATATAAATCTACCATCCGTGGAAACTGATAGGCAAAGCCAGGACCCCTAATAGCTGAACAGACAGATGTAATCTATGTTTAACAGAAGAAAAAAAATTGAAAGTTCAATATTAGAATATACTTCTGAATAAACGTAGAGAAATAATTAGTTTATGTCGTCACTGAAATAAATTTAAATTTCAATAATTATCTTATTCTTGTACTTAATTACAATAGAATTTTTTAAAAAATCTGTCTACTTTATTTAATAATCATATCACCCCATTTTACTGCCTCTGTTTTGCAGGGGGTTACATAGGAAGAAAGTTATGAGAAAGAGTGACAGGTTATAAGTGTGTCAAGAAGTGGGTAAGAGAAGGATGAGAATACTGACTATCTATCTATCTATCTATCTATCTATCTATCTATCTATCTCAGTCTGTTCATATCTATCTATCTGACCCAGTCTTTTATCTATCTATCTATCTATCTATCTATCTATCTATCTATCTATCTCATTCTGTTCATATCTATCTATCTGATCCAGTCTTTTATCTATCTATCTATCTATCTATCTATCTATCTATCTATCTATCTATCTATCTATCTCAGTCTGTTCATATCTATCTATCTGATCCAGTCTTTTATCTATCTATCTATCTATCTATCTATCTATCTATCTATCTATCTATCTATCTATCTATCTATCTCAGTCTGTTCATATCTATCTATCTGGCCCAGTCTTTTTCATCTATCTATCTATCTATCTATCTATCTATCTATCTATCTATCTATCTATCTCAATCTGTTCAGATCTATCTATTTTAATCTATCTATCTATCTATCTATCTATCTCAGTCTGTTCATATCTATCTATCTGACCCAGCTTTTATCTATCTATCTATCTATCTATCTATCTATCTATCTATCTATCTATCTATCTATCTATCTAAGTCTGTTCATATCTATCTATCTATCTATCTATCTATCTATCTATCTATCTATCTATCTATCTATCTATCTCATTCTGTTCATATCTATCTATCTGACCCAGTCTTTTATCTATCTATCTATCTATCTATCTATCTATCTATCTATCTATCTATCTATCTATCTCAGTCTGTTCATATCTATCTATCTGATCCAGTCTTTTATCTATCTATCTATCTATCTATCTATCTATCTATCTATCTATCTATCTATCTATCATATCTATCTATCTGGCCCAGTCTTTTATCTCCCATCTATCTATCTATCTATCTATCTATCTATCTATCTATCTATCTATCTATCTATCTATCTCAATCTGTTCAGATCTATCTATTTTAATCTATCTATCTATCTATCTATCTATCTCAGTCTGTTCATATCTATCTATCTGACCCAGTCTTTTATCTATCTATCTATCTATCTTTTATCTATCTATCTATCTATCTATCTATCTATCTATCTCAGTCGTTCTATCTATCTATCTATCTATCTATCTATCTATCTATCTATCTATCTATCTATCTCATTCTGTTCATATCTATCTATCTGACCCAGTCTTTTATCTATCTATCTATCTATCTATCTATCTATCTATGACTGGAAGTTTAAAATAATTGAAATTTCAAAATAAGGGAAAAGTTTTTCAAGAATTGTAAACAATTTCATCCGTGTTTGTATGTTTTTAAAATATGTTTTCTGATGTGTTTATATCCGGTTGTGTTTACATCTGGTTTACACACCGGAAAATATATTCAACAGAGAATAAATTAATTTAGATAAAATAAATAAATTCACAAAAGTTACCCGTCTTATAATAAATATTAAACGAGCTGCTAAAATATTTAATATTTATTTATTTATTTAATGATTTATCTATCATCTTTAGTTTTCTGTATAAACCAAACCGAGTCGTGTTTTATATGTAGGACAATATACAGTGGAATCTACCGTGTGCGACCCTCTTGCTCAGCGACCATCTGTTGTTAACGACATTTTTTCTATGCACGGACGATTTGCTAATGTTAATTGACCCTTAGTGTGTGATCACCTCCAGAACGCAACCAGCGACTAACATCAACGAGTGAAAATCACTGACTGATCAAGCGACCGTTTTTAAAAAAAATTCCATTTTGGTCGTACACTGCAAACTTCTAAATTAGGATAATTTAAGTAAGTAATCTATTTCATTTTGATTTCATCTAAGCCAGGAACATTTCCTCATTGTTTTGTTATTGTAGTGTTGTATCAACCTGTTATTTCTTGCTGAAATGTACATTGCCTGAGTTCACTTTACGGTCAAACATCGGCTGTTTTGTACAACATGTATTGCATTTGACATGTTCAAGAGATTTATCGCAGTCTCTGTACTGACTTGGATAAATTTAGGGATTGGAAAATCACAATGATGTCCCTTTCTCAAATGTCTATCTCGTTCTTTTATTTTTTGTGTATCTATCTACTCTATTTCTATCTGGGTATATCTACCTCTATCTCTCTGTTTCTCTAGTCCCACCCACGATCGCTGTCAGTTTTTTGTATTTTTTTTTCCATGTATTATCGCAGATTCTCTTTTGCTATGACTAAGAAAAAAACTGAAACCGTATACCTTTTTTTAAGTTAACTTAATATTTTTTGTGAATAAATATTTTGGTCTCTTGTTGACCGTTTTAAATACGTTTTTTTTTTAATTTTAAAATGAATTATGCTGAATAAATTTCTTTGAAGTTAGGCCATTTTCTTATGTTCTCATTTATTTATTACCAGATTACATGGTAAAATTCTGTGTACATTCTGATGAGTGGAATATACGTTCCTGGCGTAAATAAGTTATGACTCTGAGCCTTTAGTGAGCGACCACCATGTGCCGTATGCGACGAGTTTTTGATAGCAGTAGGGGTGGTCGCATACAACAGGTTCCTCTCTCTCTCTCTCTCTCTCTCTCTCTCTCTCTCTCTCTCTATATATATATATATATATATATATATATATTGTAATTTTGTTAATGCAATGGTTTAGAAAATTAGGGAGTGGTAGTTTGAGAAAACACTTTAGGTATGTAATTTTCTAAATAACCCTGAATTCATCTTATATTTTAAAAATAAATAATTTTCACCATTTTCTTTGACATATCACCTGAAGAAGAACAGTATTGTTCTGAAACATGAACACTTTTGTGTAATGATAATATGTTTTTATAAACCATTGTAATAACAAAATTACAATATTAAGCTCTACTCTGTATCGAGCACTCTTTATAAAAGTAAATGCTGGACAATGGGTTTTTAATCTACGTGTTCTTTCACTTTTTTGTAATATATAAACCTGGTTTGAATACGATCAATTTTGATATTTCCAATAACGTACTCAAATGCCTATGATCGGATCAGGGACCACAACGCCACTATTTTGTCACTGTCTTCGGCCATCCGCCACGGTAGGGATGGACTTGTATCTTCAATTTAACTCTCTTTATTGTTAATAACTTAAATGTTCTATGTTTACTGTGTGTTAATATTTATTCTTTGATAATGGCTTATGTGAGCCGAAAGCTTAGACCGATAAAAAAATCAACAATTACTGTGATTTTTTGTTGTCTTTCAACGATATCACCATCAAGTATATCAGACGGTACGAACGGATCCTACACAAAATTAATAGACAAAACTTGTCTATATTATTCAATGAAACCTGCATTAATATATATATATATATATATATATATATATATATATATATATATAGTAAAGAGCTAATTAGGACACGTATCTCGATCTAACATGTTATACTTTGATTAAAGCTCTTTCATGGATTAAGATGAAAATGAAATATTTTTACTCAAAGAGTACTGGAACGATGGAATTTGGGGTTGATTTTCATTGATCAGATATGTGTCACGTGAACTAAAGCAACAGATAATTATTTTTAAATATATTGTATGGACTATTTTTTATGTGTATATAGAAACGCTTGTATCTGTTTACATGTATGTGTGCGTATTAATACGTGTGTCAAGTGTATTAACACGATGGACAGTTTATTTAATATAAATGTGAGTAATCTTTTGGGTGGTAAAAGTGTATATAGATATGTGTGTTTGTCGGTTGGTAAAGTTAGTTAATATGAGTGTATATGTGTATCTGTAATGTCTAACGCATTTCCAACTGAATCGTTGAAAATGTCGCGTATAAGTACACATGCTATTGCGATGTTTTTTGTTGATTTGTTTTTTTGTGAGTCAACGAAACATATTTTGATTATAAAAAAATTGGGATAGGAATATTTTATTGAAGGTGGAAGTTGATAATATTTTATTACTAGCAGTATAGCTCGGCGTTGGGCGGGTGTAATGAAAGCTTTAAAACTATTCCATGGTCCTGGAGCTCAGACACTTTGGACGTTGGCACGAAAGACTAAAAAGCAATAGTTTTTTCCAGTTAAAGCAAAACCGTAGACTGAAAGAAAAATGAATGGATGTAAGTCAAATTTTGATTTCCTGGTATCGATATCAAATAAGTTTTTTTCGTTGTAAACTGAATTTTAAAGGCTAAATAAGTCCTCTGAGTAAATGGTATCATGGCTGAGACTAAGAACTACAATTATACCTACTTAGAGTCAAACCCGAAGCAAAAACTAAAATAAAAGGGCTGAAAAAATACAGACATACAGGCAGATAAACAGACACACACACAAACATCTTGCCTTTTATATATATATATATATATATATATATATATATATATAGATAGATAGATAGATAGATAGATAGATAGATAGATAGATAGATAGAAATCCGACCTATATGTCATCAGACGAACATCTTGCCACTGAGCTATCTGCGTAACGCCAGAGATGGGCAGCTTTCACAACAGGTTATTCACATGATAGAACCAAACCCCGGTGAGTCAGAGCGTTCAATTTCATAGCCGAACCAAACTGCGTTCAAACCCGTAATCAAAGATGCTGCGATGAGTATACTATCGCTATTTTATATTTTTAATTCGTGCATGCTGCTTGTTTGTTTTTGATTTTGTCGACGGCACAGTGTAGTTGGATCAGTTGGGAACCGCCTGTGAGAAAAAGCTTCTCATGACGCAATCAATTCCGTCAGAAATTTGGAAACAGCATGTTTCACTGCTTGATATTTGCATCGGGAACTTCAATTCGAACATTTCAAAGCGTTTTGGTGTCAATCAGAGAACAGTGCAGAGGATTTAAAAAGGTGGATTCGGTGATTTTATGAGAACCGGTGTTTTTAGCGGGATTTGGCCGTAAGCGAAAAAAAAAACGAGATAGAGGAAAATGATTTCCTTTTTTCATATTCTTTCACATTCAGTAACCCTTTGCATCTTTGTGGCTTTATTGCCTTGTTTGGTGTGAACTAAAGAAAAGTGGGATAGAAGAAAGTAGCAAGAAAAAAAATTGTTGCACAAATAAATGGCAGAACTGGGATGAACAGCAAAAAAAAAAAAGTTAGGAAGATGTGGAGGACCATGATCACCCATATTTGGGAGAGAAAAAATAAAAATAAATTCATCAGTGACTAGTATATTGAACAAGCATCGTCTTATGAATCAGCCTTGTACTCAAATTTAATTTCAATTCGATACAATCTGGAATCAAAATTGGATTGAATGCTGTCAACACATAACCATATTCATTTGAATTTTTATTATATAATATCTTCAGTGAACTCATTAGGATTAACTTTCCAAAATTAAAACTTTCTTTTTCTTTTGCCAATAAGTGTTTACAAGCACTGGAATCAAAATTCATTATTAACACACACACACACACACACACACACACACACACACACACACACAAAACAAAAAAAAACACGAACCATATTTCCGTTCAGTTGAAACATTTCCCTTCAAGACAAAACAAAACAAAATGAAGAATCTGTTTTGTTAATCTATCTCTTTTGAACTAATCCTTGAATATGAGAAATGCATTGTTTTCTTAACTTTTCCAATTGGAGAGTTCCAATTCATGCCCTCCATTAGATATATTGCAAAGCAGTTCTATGAGGAAACAACAAGAATAAACTAACATGGAAAAGGATTAATCCTTGTCATGCCATCAAAAATCAAGATCAATTCAACAGATATTCAATATTATTAGATTTTAATCTGTCTTCTGCAATTTGACTGAGAGAAAATAATCCTGTGAAATCAAAACAGATTCAGTGTTTTCTTTTAACTCACACAATTGGAGAGCTCCAGTTTAGCGTATCCTACACCAAACATATTGGAAAATATATTTATCACTTTGGAATAAAGACATTATTTAAGAACGAAAATATGTTTATAAGATAAGTAGAAAGTACAAACATTTTTAAAGAAAAAGAAGTGGAATGAAAAACAAAAAGAGAAAATATAAAATGAATGAAAGGAAAAGACACAAGTTTCTCTGAAGAAGAGCTTGATGTACAAAAGTCCAAGAAATGGCCTGCTCTAAATTAACGGAATTCTATTCTTGATTATTCAATTGTTTTCATTCTTTTTGTTATAGGTTTTTAAATTTACATTCACATTTACTTTCATATATTTTTATTCTTTGTTTTCAGTTTTTTCATTCATTCTTTGTTTTTATTTTTCAATTCTTTTTTATTGCGTTTTCAGTCATTTTGTTATTTTTTTAAATTTTACGCTTACATATTTTTTCATTCTTTTTTTTATTCTTTGTTTTGAATCTTTTCATGATTTAATTTTCTTTGTTTACATTTTTTCATTCATTCCCTGGTTTCCTTTTTTTATTCATTCATTTTATGTTTTCATTTTTTAATCTTTTTCATTCTGTTTTCGTTCTTTTTTTCTAAATTGACATTCACGCTTACTTTTTATTCATTTTCATTTTTTTCATTCTTTTTGTTACAGTTTTATTTTAATTTACATTCAGATTTACTTTCATTCTCGTTTTTCATTTTGATTTATTTTCTTCATCTTTTTAATTCATTGTTAGTTTTCATTTACTTTTTGTCCTGATTTTTTTCATTCATTCTCTGTTTTAATTGTTTCAATTCATTTTTATTCTGTTTTTTCATTATTTTTGTTAAAGGTTTTTAAATGTACAAATTATAATTTACTACATCAGATTATTAGTTTACAAGTTACACTTATTTAAGTGAAGCTACTGTTGCAAACTCTCAAAACAATGGAAAAATCTGAATTTCGTGTGTTGGTAAAGCATTACTTTCTGATGGCAAAAAATACTGTTCTAGTAAAGCAATGGCTTGATAAGTGTTATTCGGACTCTGCTCAGTCAGAAACAACGGTTAAGAGTTTTATAGTTAAGTTGGTATGCTGACTTTAAACGCGGTCGCACTGACACAAATGATACTGAAAGCTCAGGTCGGCCAAAATTGGCAGTTATCATGGAAAACACAAAGAAATTCACAAACACGTTTTGATCGATCGTAAATTGAATTTGCGTGAGATAGCTGAGAATTTGAACAAAGAAGAATGCAGTGTATTCGCCATTTTGCATGAATATTTGTCAATGAGAAAGCGGTGTTTAAACAGGTGCCGCGTTTGCTTTCAGTCGATCAAAAACAACGACGCCTCGACGATTCAGAGCGTTGTTTGAAATGTTTCAACGCAACAAGAAGGAGTTTTTGGGTAAATATGTGACAATGCATGAAACATGGATCCACCACTTACCTACGGAGTCAAATCGGCAGTCATCTGAGTGGACAGCAGCAGATGAAAGCCGTCCAAAGTGACCAATGATGCAAATATCATCAAGCAAGTTTTGGCCTCCGTATTTTGGGATGTACAAGGTATTTTGTTCATCGATTACCTTGAGAAAGGAAGAACCATCAATAGCTAATATTATATATCATTACTAGTGCGTTTGAAAGAAAGAAAGAAATCGCCAAAAAAAAATGGCCACCAATTAAAAAGAAAAAGTGACCTTTCACCTTGACAAAGCGCCCTGTCACAATGATGGCAAAACTGCATGAATGCACTTCGAATTATTTCCGCATCCAACCTGTTCTCCAAATCTGGTCCCCAGCGAGTACTGGCTGTTTGCAGACCTCAAAAAAATGCTCCAGGGAAAGAAATTTGGTTCCAATTAAGAAGTAAAACTGAGGTGCATTTTGAGGCCAAAGACAAATCGTTCTACAAAATAGGCATCGAATTGTTAGAGAAGCGTTGGAATCAGTGCATCACCCTAGAAGGAGACTATGTTGATGAATATTGTCAAACTTTGCCTAAAAGTTGTTGTTTTATTTGTTAGGCCCGGGATTTATTGAGTGATGTGTTACAGTTGAAATAAATCTGAAAACCAATTCTGAGCGTGGGGCTATGGATAAACATCTACTCCTGTTTACTAGTTCAGGGAGGAGTCTGAAACGGGCTATAAGATAGAAGGTTTGGTGTGAAAATTCCAAGAAATGTTTTGTTTTTTATATATATATATATATATAGAATGTGTATACTCCTGTCGACAAAATATTTGAAAGGGTTATTAGCTGTTTCCCCGTAGGTTATTCATCGTGTTCCGTGTTACCGTTAAACGAGTGTGAGCGTTTAAGCTAACCTGGAGAATTTATTCATAAATTCGCCACCGGACCTGAAAGAGACTACAACCACCTTTGAATTTGTTGTTTTTCATTTTTTTTTTTTTTTCAGTACAACTTTATCGATTACACCCTAAACTTTCCAATTGACGAAAAAATTTGGAAAAATTTCAATATTTAAACAATTTTAGGAGGGGTTCAGTTTTTAATACAATGTTATAGTAAATCGATCCTCCATTTTGGATCCACTCGTCAGTACAACATTACCACCACCTGTAAATTGGTTGATTCTTAATTTTTTTTTTTTTTTTACTTTTTTCAGTGCATTCTTATCGATTAAACCCTAAACTTTCCGACTGACAAAAAAATTTGTAAACATTTTAACATTTAAACAATTTTGTGGGGGCGGGGGGCTCAGTTTTTAATACTTCATACAACGTTATAGTAAATCGATCCTGTGCAATTAACTTTTTTGCTTGCGCATATTTAAATTTTTGAATAAAGCCATTCTTGGAGTTTCCGAGGAAGATGCCCTCGTAAGAACTGAAGAAAACTGGAAAAAGACAAAAACAAGAGCAACAACTCGTCCCCAAAAAATCAAAACAAAGCTACCCCAACGCGAGTGGTTCCAAAATGGAGGATCGATTTGTTATAACGTTGTATGAGAAATTGAGCCCCCCCCCCAAAAAAAACAATTATTTAAATATTAAATTTTCTCCAATTTTTTTTTTTTTTTTTGATAATCGGTAACTCTATGTAATAATCGATAAGGCTGCGCTGAAAAAAGTTAAAAAAAATCTGAAAAACAACAAATTTAAAGCTGGTGGTAATCTTCTTCAGGTCTGCCAATTCGCCAATGCATTTCTAAAATTATTTCAAAATATAAATTCAAATTTAACTGAAATAAAAATACTATTTTTAAGTGATTGGAGAATTTCAAAGATAAAATTCTGCTGACTTAAAAGAAAATATATTAATATTTATTCATCCAGTATTGTTCATTAATTAAACTAATGTGTTAACCATGAATTAACTGTAAAACAAAGAGCATTATTAGCTGTTTCCTCAAAGGTTGCTCCCCAACCCACGAGTTTGATAGGATGTTAATAAGTTATAATATTTATAAGTTCTAGTTTACAACATATACAGATTATAATCTACTACAAAAGTGTACATTTTGTTTCGACATCGAAAAACCAATGACCTCTTCAGGTAGTTAATAATGATGTTAATAAACGTTATTTTTGAAAAAGAAAATTTTAAATATCTCACTTCACCTTTATTTTTGGAAAATTTTTCGTACGAGGTAAAGAGGATAGAAAAGATGACCCTTATTTGTAATTATCTCTATTTGACCTCCGACCTAAATTTGGGTTCATTTCTTTCTGAGCCGTTATCATCGGCTCCCTCGTCTTCGCTCTTTCTTTCTCTTGTGTTTTCCTCTTTTTCTTTTTCTTTTCACTTTTCTTGATTTCTCTTTTTGTTTTCTCATCTTTCCTATCCTCTTTACCTCGTACGAAAAATTTTACCAATTAAAGGAAGTGAATTTTCATTAATTTTCTTTTGAAAAATAACGTTTATTAACGTCATTATTAACTACTTGATGAGAAATTGTTTTTTCGATGTCGAAACAAAAGGTACACTTTTGTAGTAATTTATAATTTGCATAAGTTCTAAACTATAACTTATAATATATATATATATATATATATATATATATATATATATATTCAAGTAAATAAAGAACGAAGAAAGTATTAACAACGTTCAAAACATTAATTTAAAACAGTGCTCAATATAGAAATAGCGCAATTAATAATTATGTAAAGTTATAGTTTAGAACATGTACAAATTATAATTTACTACAGAAGTGTACATCTTGTTTCAACATCGAAAAACAATATCTCATCAGGTAGTTAATAATGATGTTAATAAACGTTGAATCATTTCTCTCTGAGCCGTTATCATCGGCTCTCTCCTCTTAGATCTTTCTTTCTCTCCCGTTTTCCTCTTTGCTTTTCATTTCTCCTTTGTCCACTTTTTTATTTTCTGTGTGTTCCTTTTCTGTATCACTCTCTCTATTTCCTCTGCATCTCTCTTTCCTTTTTGTTTTCCCCTTTTTTTCGATTTTCCTTTTTTCGATTTCGCCTTGTTGTTTCCCATCTTTTCTGTCCTCTTTACCTCGTCTGAAAATTTTTTCCAAAAATAAAGGGGAAGTGAGATTTTTAAATTTTTCTTTTTCTCTAAGAAAAAAAATTTCTCTACAATTAGAGAATACAATCATTTTTGTCGGGAAGTAGCCGAAGTGTTAACGAGTAGAAAACCCCAGATATGAAGTATACTGAGTACAACATTATTTTTAGTGAATTCATCAAGGTGATTCGAGATAAAATATCTGTCAATGGGTTTTGACGATATGTGACCCTAGGTCAAAATTAGGCCTTGACAATTTCCTGTGTACTGGGTTAAGTAAATAAATAGAGGGGATGTGTTTACTATTGGAAGTCGAAATGGTTAAATGTAATTGTTTTCATTTCGAGCTGGTTTATGCAGGGAGAGAAATGAAAACCTTACATCCCTCATTCCTACCTCGGTCGGGGTGCTTGTTTAACAAAGCCAGAATGCAAAACAAAATTAATGAGTCGGCTCCCGTATCTTAGAAGAAGATTTAAAATATGGTCGGCCGGAAAATTCAGATGTTACTACAAATAGAAGACGGGAGAGAGAAATATTGCAAATTCAACCAACTGATCGTCCCGTAGAAATAATACAACACGAATATTCTACTGAAATACCAGTCAACTGATATTTTTTTTTCGGAACTTGTTTTGACTTGCTTGTATTCATGTAAATATTCGATATATTAGCCAAAACAGAACCGCTTATTACCACTTGAAACTGCTGGTTTAGACATGCGAGAAACTGGTATATAATATATAACAGCTTCAAGACAGCAACGATACGGATAAGCTGTTTTATATTATATACCAGTTTCTCGCATGTCTAAACCAGCAGTTTCAAGTGGTAATAAGCGGTTCTGTTTTGGCTAATCCGAGATCAACAACACAACGTGCACGGAATCGACCATAGGTCAGGGAGGTTGACTAGTCGTGTTATAGCATTATTATTCGCGACTGTTGATCAGAACAGCTTTTCTAAGCGGTAACAAAGAGTCCGCGCACGTTACTAGTCAAAAGCAAAAGCCAGAAAACGGCCATAGCGGTCCCCTCATAATGAAAAGTCGTAGCCATTGATCAGGCTAATCACTAAAAGTTAAGAAAGTTAAATTATTAAATCTATGGGAAAATAAACGATATCCCATATAGTAAAAAAAAACAAGAGTACTACAATTCAAAAAACATAGAAGGAGTGCTAAGCGGTCAATAGGCGAACCTATCTACTCCTATTAATTAGTTCACAGTCTAAAGTGCTTTTATAGAGAGTATCTCTAGGAATATAAAAAATATTTACTTTTAGAAACAAGTCGATCAGACAAGCAAACATACACTGGGACACTTTAACCTCCTTATTTTCTTGCCATATTCTTCATTCTATAGATGCGTAAATTATTTTTAGTTAGAGTGTATCTGTAAAGGTATAAAGTAAATAAAAAGACGGGAGGAAAAATATTCTGAGGCGACTTCATTTGCATTGATAATATCCCTCGGAGGACGAAACGCGCTGGTTAAGAATAGTTTTTTCCCTTTTGTCATATATATATATATATATATAACACGACCCCTGGCTGTGTTCAGCCAACCTTCCTGACCTTCGGTTGATTCCGCCCACGTTGTGTTGTCGATCTCGGATTAGCCAAAGCAGGATTGCTTGTTGTCACTTGACGAGGTTGGCCCAGACACTCGAGGGAACGGTATATAAGAAAAACCAGAATTAAGTCCGCAACGACACAGTATATATATATATATATATATATATATATATATATATATATATATATATAAAACGAATAAATACTAGATTTACTAGTAAGTCAAAGATGATGACACTCAACAGTTGGCTGGTATTTTTTTAAAAATACTTCAGTAAAAAGATTTTATGAATTAGGCTTTACTCAATTGTCTTTTAGCAGCACATTCGTTTCAGTCCGACCGCAATATTCAAACCGCCATTCAAATCACTTTCCTCAGTTTATCTCTTTCTACCTTCTCTTTCCAAACACCAGGCCCGAATTAACTAATTTCGTCTTGCACTCTTGCATTTTATTAAACAAGCACCAGAATCGGGGTGATAAAGTTAGGTATAGGGTTTTTATTTTCCCCTCCCTATATATATGACTTACTATCTTGACCTGTAAGTCATATTATTTATGATTTCCACTTCCAGGAGAAGAGGAGGAAAACCCACTCCATGAAATTGTCTGCCTGTTCATATCAACTGTCCTGGTAATCAATACGCAGAAAATCGTCAAGGCCGTATTTTTACCGAGGGTCAATATTTTGACTAATTCGCTTACTTCTCTCCCCAAAAGTAATTCTGCACTCATTTAATCCTGAATCTGTATTTTACACTTGTTAACATTTCGGCTACTTCTCCCGAGAAAAATAATTTCGCACTCATTGTACACTGCATCTGTATATTCTAGTTTTTATCACTTCAGCTACTTTTCCCGACAAAAATAATTGAATTCTCCAATTTTAGAGAAATATCTTCTCATCTTGAAAATCATTTAAAATGAATACCAGGCTTTTAAGAATATTGCTATATATATATATATATATATATATATATATATATATATATATATATATATATTAGTCATCCACAGACAAGCCTGTTTTGCTGTATCACAGCTCATCAGTGTTTGTTAGGGATCACCCCTTTTTATACACTCAATGGACTCGTCCAAGGTGTACTTATAATCCTTACAGATAACGGGTGTCTGTAGGGTGTCTGTAGTGTGTTAGAGTGTTGTTGTTGTTAGAGTTGGTGTTTGTCAGCGCAGTTGAACCGCCGCTCGTTGGTCAGCAAAATATAAACTTATTACCCGGACTTACTCCTACTAACAAGTATTTCTGAATCGACTAACCGTGTACATGTTGCATGTCTTCCGTTCTATATAGTTACATTTTTCCTCTCATATCTGTTTTATGTTATTATTATATTGTATAGTTTTCTAAACAAGAATTCACAACAGTGTGGCTAGACTTCCACTTGCTTCCAGCCGGGATTGAAACGGGACCGATCTGGTGTCAATCGGAGTCCCTACTCACTAAACTAAGCGCATGGTATGAGATAGGGAAAATTTTAGCGTGTTATATATATATATATATACACGCCAGTTACCGGAAGAATTCAATTCTAAAAAAAATAGTACACGTTCTAAAATATAATATATATTTTAGAACGTGTACTATTTTTTTTATATCCACTATAAATTGTACATTTTGTTTCGACATTGAAATAACAATGTCTTATCAGGTGGTGTGGAAAGGAATCGAAAGCCTCTTTTCTTATATTTGGCGAGTTGTGTGTGGGATGTTGGTGGGGTTTAGCGATAAGGGAATAAGTCTTGTAAATTGTATGTTAAAATCTTGAAAGAAGTGGGGTGGGTGGGAAATATAGTTGATTTCTGCTATTCATTAATAAAATAAAATAAAGTATATGTCTTCCATTTGACGATTAATTCTGTATTCCAATGTCCAGTGTAAAAGTGACGGGAATTTTGTAGACAGATTTAACATTAGAAGATGGAGTTTAGCTTTATGGCCTCATGGTTAGGCTTTATTTTGGGGTTTATTAGAGGGGGAGAGTAAGAAAGTGTAAAGTCTGGGGAGGGATAGGATTAGATTGGACCTATCTTTAATGTTTATTTGTACAACTATAGAATATTTTAGTATTTAAATACAGTTTTTATAATTCATCTTATTTAGCATTAATTTTGGATTTAGGAAATCACTTTTTTCTATAAAACTTTCGATTGGATCACAGTTTGTGGTTTGTAATAGGTAGAATTTGATGTAAGAATGTTGTTAATACTATAAAGGTTTATCGTCTCTAAGGGGTCCTAGCTTTGGCTTTTGTTGTATTTTTTAGTATGATTGTAAGGTTAGTTCTTTAATGTGTTTGCAGTTTACTGTGGTTTCATGTTTCTGGCTTAAAAGTATATATATATATATATATATATATATATATTGTGTGTGTGTGGTTCAGAGTTGTTGCTATAAGTTTGTGCTGAATTACAGCTTTTTGGGATTCCACATGATATGGTGTGCGATCGACACAGACACACATTTTTAGTATTGCTTGTGTGTTGCGGTGCAGTAGATCTCGGCTTGAAAAAAGAAATCAGAGAGCCGAGTTCGAATTCCTTGCACTCACTTATGCGCAAATACCATTGAGAAAGGTATTAATCGGCCTCTTCTTCCTACCCATGGGTTAAATAACAGAATAGATTGGGTTCTATAGCTTCTGTTAGCAATTACTTTACCGCAGAAAGTAATGGCAACCTACTGGCAGGAAAAAAATTTTTTCCCAGGTAGTCATGCCTCTTTCGAGACATGATCCTCCTATCGTGTATCACGTATGGCATTTAACGGACTGACTGATCTCTAGGAAGATTGCTGAATAAGGCTCTAAAACTCTTCCAGGATAAGAACTGAAATTACATGAATATTAACATAATATTCTTTTCCTTTTATGTGCCGTGTCACTTCAGGACGTAGGCAAGCATGCCCTCCACATCTTCCTGCCTCTGAATAAGTTTCTTATTATTATTTCGTCCAACACCTGTTCTGCCATTCACTTGTTCAAGCCCATTAAATACGTCACGCGCTGTTTCTCCGTGTTTATCTTTCCCTCTATCAGCCCTGTGAGTATCAGATTCCCTAAGCCACCTTCCTCGTTGCGTGTCCCAGAATCTTCAGCTGGTTTTTCCTGGTGTTTAGATTAAGTTTCATTTTTGTTTTCATTCCTTCCAAAACCTCATTGTTGCTTGCATATTCGTTCTATGATATACCCAGCATTCTTCCGTAAAAACAGATTTCTGTTGTTTCGAGTTTTTCCTTTTTTGAGGAAATTGTCCAGCATTCGCTGTCATATAAGAGACCGCGGAGGAGGATTATCGGCGGCGGGCCAACGCACGAGCAACTACGGTAGACGAGGCGGCGGCAGAGGAGGCGGCGGCGGCGTCGAACCTTTACGGCCTACAAGTAACGGAAGAGGGACGAAAAGACCCTGATAGCCGTCCGACAACCAGTTTCCACAGCGTGAGACGGACAAAACGCGGGGACACGACTATTTGCGGCGAGCCAGCGCTCGAGCAGAAACGGAAGATGCGGCGGCAGAGGAGGCGGCGGCGGCGTCAAACCTTTACGGCCCGCGAACGACGGAAGAGGGACGACACGGTATCGCATAATCTTTCGTTGTTTCTAGCAAAACTCTCCGGTCTCTCAATATTTTACTCAGTTTTTCGAATGCGTCCTTCGCCATGCCAACACGCCTCTTGATACCCCGTGTCGCAATTTCCATCATCTGATACAGCATTTTCCAGGTAATTAAATTTCTGTACCTACTTGTTTAAAATATCTCCGACCTGTAATTGGAATTTCGGGATCCTGTTGTGGAGTAGTTTTCGCACTGAAAGTTATAATCATGCTATGTCGGTTGCTAATCGACTTAACGCACCCAAAATGTTAGGAAATTGGTAATCTTCCATTGTAAGCTGACTCCTTAGTATTCGGCTAACTGCCAACTAATATCAACTACCTTAGTCCAACTATGTCCAAACTGGAACTAATAGTTCTACTGAACTCCAATAGAATTCTAAATAGCTCATTAGAACTTCTAAGAACTCCTAAGAACTTCCCAAGAACTCCTCGAGTTAACTTCCTGTTAACTCTTATAAATATAGGAGGGAGAGTCCATTATCTGAGGAATAGGTGTGTTTCACTATAACAAAGGGAGAGTCCATTATCTGAGGAATAGGTGTGTTTCACCATAACCGAGGGAGAGTACATTATCTGAGGAATAGATGTGTTTCACCATAACAGAGGGAGTGTCCATTATCTGAAGAATAGGTGCGTTTTGCCATAACAGAGTGAGTGTCCATTATCTGAGGAATAGGTGTGTTTTACCATAACAGAGTGAGTGTCCATTATCTGAGGAATAGGTGTGTTTTACCATAACAGAGGGAGTTTCCATTATCTGAGGAATAGGTGTGTTTCACCATAACAGAGGGCGTGTCCATTATCTGAGGAATAGGTGTGTTTTACCATAAAAGAGTGAGTGTCCATTATCTGAGGAATAGGTGTGTTTTACCATAACAGAGGGAGTGTCCATTATCTGAGGAATAGGTGTGTTTTACCATAACAGAGGGAGTGTCCATTATCTGAGGAATAGGTGTGTTTTACCATAACAGAGTGAGTGTCCATTATCTGAGGAATAGGTGTGTTTTACCATAACAGAGTGAGTGTCCATTATCTGAGGAATAGGTGTGTTTTACCATAACAGAGGGAGTGTCCATTATCTGAGGAATAGGTGTGTTTCACCATAACAGAGGGCGTGTCCATTATCTGAGGAATAGGTGTGTTTTACCATAACAGAGTGAGTGTCCATTATCTGAGGAATAGGTGTGTTTTACCATAACAGAGGGAGTTTCCATTATCTGAGAATAAGGTGTTTCACCATAACAGAGGGCAGTATCATTATCTGAGGAATAGGTGTGTTTCACCATAACAGAGGGCGTGTCCATTATCCAGGAATAGGTGTGTTTTACCATAACAGAGGGAGTGTCCATTATCTGAGGAATAGGTGTGTTTTACCATAACAGAGGAGTGTCCATTATCTGAGGAATAGGTGTTTGCCATAACAGAGTGAGTGTCCATTATCAGAGATAAGGTGTGTTTTACCATAACAGTGGTATCCATTATTATCTGAGAATGGTGTTTTACCTCAACAGAGGAATGTCCATTATCTGGGAGAAATGAGTGTGTTTCACCATAACAGAGGGCGTGTCCATTATCTGAGAATAGAGATTGTGTTTTACCATAACAGAGGGAGTGTCCATTATCTGAGGAATAGGTGTGTTTCCACCATAACAGAGGGCGTGTCCATTATCTGAGGAATAGGTGTGTTTTACCATAACAGAGTGAGTGTCCATTATCTGAGGAATAGGTGTGTTTTACCATAACAAGTGAAATTAATCTACATTATCTGAGGAATAGGTGTGTTTTACCATAACAGAGGGAGTGTCCATTATCTGAGGAATAGGTGTGTTTCACCATAACAGAGGGAGTGTCCATTATCTGAGGAATAGGTGTGTTTTACCATAACAGAGGGAGTGTCCATTATCAGGGAGACAGTTATATTTCCTATGAAGACGTCATTATCTGAGGAATAGGTGTGTTTTACCATAACAGAGGGAGTGTCCATTATCTGAGGCAAGTGCTCACCACCAACAGAAGACGTGTCCATTATCTGAAGAATAGGTGTGTTTTACCATAACAGAGTAGTGTCCATTATCTGAGGAATAGGTGTGTTTTTACCATAACAGAGTGAGTGTCCATTATCTGAGGAATAGGTGTGTTTTACCATAACAGAGGGAGTGTCCATTATCTGAGGAATAGGTGTGTTTCACCATAACAGAGGGAGTGTCCATTATCTGAGGAATAGGTGTGTTTTACCATAACAGAGGAGTGTCCATTGTATCTGAGGATAGGTGTGTTTCACCATAACAGAGGGCGTGTCCATTATCTGAGGAATAGGTGTGTTTTACCATAACAGAGTGAGTGTCCATTATCTGAGGAATAGGTGTGTTTTACCACCATAACAGTGAGTGTCCATTATCTGAGGAATAGGTGTGTTTTACCATAACAGAGGGAGTGTCCATTATCTGAGGAATAGATTATTAACTACCTGAGAGAATCCATTATCAGGAGTAGGTGTGTTTTGCCATAACAGAGGGAGTGTCCATTATCTGAGAGCCAGGTGTGTCTTACCATAACAGATCCTCTTTTTGCTGATGATTATTCATTTAGTTTTCTTGTAGGTTTAGTCCTTTCTTCTCGCTTTCCTTCGCTACCTTTTACAGAAAGTCTTGTAGCTTTCTTTTCGTGTCTACTAACAGCACTCTATCATCTGGATATTTTATATTGTTAAGAAATCACTTAATCAAGTTAAAATTTAAAGTTTAAAATTGTATACACACTCACTTTTAAACTGGACACTGGAATAAAGAATTAATCGTCAAATGGAAGACATATACTATTATCATCATTTTATTTTATTGATGAATAGCAAAAATCAATCAATGAAAAGAAAAAAAGATATGAACAATGTATGATTTTAATCATTCCACCCCAAGCAAGTTTAATAAAGTCACGAAGACGCAAGGGATTACTGATAATGAGAGAATATGAGAAATAAAAACCGTATTAAAGAGAGAGAAAAATACAAGAACAGGATTTAAGAAGACAGAAGATAACAATTGACACTGAATTCAAATTTTTGAAGAACAAAGTTGAGTGGAAAGTAAGAAGCCGAAAGCGAGTTCCACAAGCGAGAGAAGAAACTGTTAGCATAGGACTTATAATAATATGAGAAAAAGAAAACATAATTAAGGAGAGAGAACAACAAAAGAACAGGAATTAAGAAGACAGAGGATAACGATTGACATTGCATTTAAATTTTTGAAGATCAAAATTTAGTGGAAAGCAAGATGCCGGAAGAGAGTTCCACAAGCGAGAGAAGAAACTGTTAGCATAGGACTTATAATAATATGAGAAAAAGAAAGCATAATTAAGGAGAGAGAACAATAAAAGACAGGAATTAAAATGAAAGAAGATAACAGTTGACATTGTGTTTAAATTTTGGAAGATCGAAGTTGATTGGAAAGCAAGAAGCCGGAAGAGAGTTCCCCAAGTGAGAGAAGAAACTGTTAGCATAGGACTTATAATAATATGAGAAGAAAACATAATTAAGGAAAGAGAACAATAATAAAACAGGAATTAAGAAGACAGAAGATAGCGACTGACATTGCATTTACATTTTGGAAGATGAAATTTGAGTTGAAAGCAAGAAGGAAAAGAGTTCCACAAGCGAAATTAGAAGAGATGGAAAAAAGGCAAACGTTGCTAAGAGCTACGATGTCATTAACGGACACGTTACATAGACGAAGATCCCGCATTGGGGTGTTTACCTCGCCTTCCCACTGACACGTGATGTGGCAGAAGGTCGATTTTCTTGTGGGGAACCCATATGCGTACGCTCGAGCCAGTTACAAAAATTGCCGTTGGTTGCGCTGGCCTCGTTGGCGGCCAACGATCCAGCCCTCTAGAGCAATGGGATTATTTAATCTCAGGCATCTGTTCCTCGGAACTGGTCACCTCTTAGTGTTTATTTTTCGCATAGGCATATCTGTTCTCGGACAGACACAGGTAAGCCGCACTCTGCCGGAAAACAGAGACGCAATTAGGAGACGGTTATTTCTACTTGGTAAGTATTGTTCGCATGTATGAACTAAATCTTTCGCCAATGATATAATTTGTTAATAGTCCTGATGTTTTTTCGCGAGGATTGTGGTAGTTAATTAAAAAAAAAGTTTAACCAAATTAAAATTAAAAAAGAAGAAAATGTTGTAAACAGAACTTATGGGAAGTTATTCTTAAACGGACGCGTAGAGATCTTATAACTCAATGTACGGAAAAAAGGACTTGCTACAATGGAAATGAGATTGATTTCTAAATGGCCCCAGGAAATCATGACGCACATATTCTACGTTTGGATTCGCTTATCATTATTTTTTATTCTTGTTGGGTTGGGTAAGTGTGCGCGCACGCCGGTGTGTGATAAAAACGTGAGCCCTAAAAAGACAAATTATGTCTTTTTATGACGATTAAACAAAAATAAAGAAAAGAAGAAAGAAACTGAATGACAAAATGCGAAAAAGGCTGCAATAATACTTGACATAAGCCCCTGCGGACAAATAACATCATGGAGGGTCGAACCCTGGGGTAAAATACTAAATATCGATCCCTAATTCACATAACGGAAGGAACCTTCTTTTTTGGCAAGCTTTCTTATTCGGAACTTCGATAAATATAGATATATCAATATCCCAATACATCTATCTAAGTACAGTAAGAAGTCCGCAGGTCGAATCGGAAAACAGTATTTTATCTTTATTTGAAAACAAAGAACTATTTTCCTTGCAGGTAGAAACAATTTTCAACAAGACATGACCCATAATGCTAATATTTACCATTTCCTTATTTGGAAATATTTCCTTATATGGAAATATTTCCTTATATGGAAATATTTCCTTATATGGAAATATTTCCTTATATGGAAAATATTCAACAATCATTGACCGAGAAAGCAGTTCAACTTGTGACACGCTTCCCTTGCCAGATAATATTTACTATTTCCTTATCCCAATCTCTCTCTCTCTCTCTCTCTCTCTATATATATATATATATATATATATTGTTAAATATAAGAGACAATGAATGTCTATTATGTTTAACCATGAGCCGTTCTAAACGTCGTATTTTGGCTTTAATTTCAGTTGAAAATAAAGACAAAAATTCTTCAACATTTGGATAATATATATGATAATATATCATTATATATTATAAAAAATTCAAAACAATTGACCTCGTACTCTCTAATAACCCTACAAGCACTAAACTAAACTCTCTACAAAAAACCAATGTAGTGTACCAATTTACATGCCCATTCAGAGATTGCATCTCTGGTACTAATATAAAACCCAGTGCATATATTGGTTTTACTACAACCACGCTCTCCCGGAGACTTACATGTCATCTTTCTGATCAGAGTACAATTAAACAACATTTCTCTGAAAAACATAAACATGTAGGTAATATCAGACAGATTTTAGTCATTAATACGGTGATTCTTACTCATACACATAGTGAGAGGAACCTTCATATATTGCAGGCCATCTACATTAAATCCAAACAACCCGCACTTAATAAAATCACCTTTAAATCCGGTCATAACACGTTACGTTGCATTTAAATACATGGTTCTGTTGTCATTTCGCGCTATCACGCGGTGTGACGTCATAGAACCGCATTGCAAATTTGCGAACTACGTTTGTTATTTTTGGTAACTATTGCCGTTGCCTAGCGGAGTTTTATGTCAACACAAAATCGTCGGTGATGGTGGATGTTACTGTGTTACCGTCTTAATAACCTCTCTGAAGATGGCTCATGTGAGCCGAAAGCTTAGAACCAAATTAATAAAAAAAATATCCAAATGTTGGAGAATTTTTGTCTTTATTTTCAACTGAAATTAAAGCCAAAATACGATGTTTAGAACGGCTCATGATTAAACATAATAGACATTCATTGTCTCCTATATTTACCAGTATATATTTAGAAAATTATTTGCTGCCCCGATATATATATATATATATTATATAAATTAAATAAAATCTTTTAGATTATCCTCTCTTTTTTTACGGGTGTGCCATGATGCCAATTCGGTCAGGTTTCAATCCTGTGTAAAAAGCAATCGGATGTCTAACCGTACTGATGAGCTGTGGTACAGCGAAACAGAGCTGTCTGCGGATGACTATTTACGCTCTCATACCCTGATTGAACACTCTGGAAGAATGGTAGACTTTGAAAAACAGTAGCTTCTCTAGCATATACGCATCTCTCATTCAGTAATGAATTAGAGCACTCTGGCTATTGGGCGTGTATAATGATAATATACAAGCTAAAAAGCTCAGAGGTAGAATCGCCGACTGACGCCAAGTCAGTCGGGTTTCAGTCCTGGGTAAAAAGCTATCGGATGTCTAACTGTACTGATCTGTGATACAACGAAACAGATCTGCCTGCGGATGACTATCTCTCTCTCTCTCTCTCTCTCTATATATATATATATATATATATATATATATATATATATCCAGGTGAATAAAGGACGAAGTAAATATTAACAATGTTCAAAACATTAATTTATAACAGTGCTCAATATAAAAATAGAGCTATGAATATTTATTATAAATTATAGTTTAGAATATGTACAAACTATCGTCTACTACTAAGTGTACGGGAGCCTCAGCATGGTGTAATGGTTAACAAGCTTGTCTCGCTAGAATCATTATAACTGAGTAGTGAGTTCGATCCTCACTGAGTACTTCCTACTTTCGGCCGTTTGTCACGTCTAAGCTACGCTTAGAAAATCACCTTCCTCCAGGGTTGGGCGCAGGGATAACAACCCTGCCTCATAAAAAAACAGTTTGTTACGGAAACAGCAAAAACGCTTCCTTACACACCATTCGGTGTAACGGAAAAGTTTATTTATTATTTTACAAAGTGTACATTTTCTTTCGACAATGTCTCATCAGGTAGCTACACGAGGAATGAGAATGATATAGCTCCAGTGATCGTAATAATAATAATGTAAATAGGAGTAGGGGTTTATCTCATTTCTGGTTTAGGACTGGGTGTCTTCCTTCTAAATTCTATTTCAGTATTTACATTATTCAGACTAATGTCCTCATCTTTGTTGCCATTTGTACGGCGTTTCGGCCGTTGTACGCTCCGGTGTACTTCAAGTGCCGAAGCGCCCTACAAATGGCAACAAATATGAGAACAATGTAAATAGACTAAGTACTACTTATCTCAGTAATATAGACAAAAACCGCACCCATTAAATTCCTTTAAGCAATGTGCAAAAAAAAAAAAATGGTCAACTTCACGCTTTCCTTTTTTAGCTCATTATACAGGTTTCTGTACCTAATTCTTCCACACCCTGTAACCCCTTGTGTCTTAGTGGCTTTGTTGCCTTGAATGAAATCTTAGACAATACATTTACGTGTTTAAAGTAAATTTGAATTAAATTAAATGCTAGTCATTGTCCTCCAAATTTAAATTCGATTTCAATGTGGCTGATGTCTGCCGACAGAAAAATTTAATCTCAGTAATTTAAAATCTTCAGAAAACAACTAATTAATTCATTACAATTAATTACTTTTGTAATTAATTAATAAGATTCTGGAAACATTTTATGCTTTTATTTAAAGGAAATATACTTTTGGTTAGAGTGGGATTCCCGTTCAGTAGTCGGTTTGTTTCAGAAAAGTTCGCCCACGTTTAATTTCACCAGTGTCTCTTGAAACCACTGAAGCATGGACACCCGAAAATTCAAAAAACTGATATCTAAACTTACTTATAAATGGAACTTTGTCTGTGTGTGTGTATCTGTGTGTGTGTGTTTGTGTGTGTCCGTTACCTATAGACTCCGAAACGGCTGAACCGATTTTCTTGAAAATTTACACAGTTGTACTATAAGCGTCTGCGAGTGTTCTTAGCTAGGTTTTGTGTCAAGGCACCCCCGATAAATATCGAAAATCGATAATCGAAAAAATCGGGTTATAGAAGGAGTGGTCCAATTTTAATCAAATTTGATACACTCATATACAAAGACATAAGAAAGAATATTCAGAAGTTTCAAGGTTGCAGTTCTTACAATAGTTCAGAAAATCGATAATATATATATATATATATATATATATATATATATATATATATAAGGCAAGATGTTTTGTGTGTGTCTGTTTATCTGCCTGTATGTCTATATTTTTTCAGCTCTTTTATTTTAGTTTTTGCTTCGCGTTTGGCTCTAAGTAGGTATAATTGTAGTTCTTAGTGTCAGCCATGATACCATTTACTCAGAGAACTTATTTAGCCTTCAAAATTCAGTTTACGATGAAAAAACTTATTTGATATCGATACCAAGAAATCACAATTTGACTGACATCCATTCATTTTTCTTTCAGTCTACGGTTTTGCTGTAACTGGAAACAACTATTGCTTTTTAGTCTTTCGTGCCAACGCCCAAAGTGTCTGAGCTCCAGGAGCATGGATTAGTTTTAAAGCCTTCATTACACCCGAGCAACGCCGGGCTATACTACTAGTTACCCATAATGGCAAAAGCATATTCCAGTACAGAAATTCTAACAAATGAAAGACGATTTTGTTGTAATTATACAGGTTGACCATAAAGTTCGTGTGAGCTTTAAAAACTTTATAACTTTATTTGTATTTGCAATAAAAATAATATGTAAAAAAATTAGGAAGAAGTAAAGTTACATTTTTCAAGGTTTTATTGAAATTTTATTTAAGTTTCCACATGTTCTCCACCATTAGTAATACAAAGGATAATACGATTTTGCAGTTCATGGAAAACATTTGCCAAGTGATTTACAGTAATGCCTGAAATCACATTAGTTATTTTAGCTTTCAAATCGGCTGGCTAACCGCACTGATGAGCTGTGATACAGCGAAACAGATCTATTTTCGGATGATTATATATATATATATATACAGGTAAATAAGAAGACAAAATAAAAACTGTATTTAACTCGCAATTTGTTCAGAAGGAAAGTTCTTGAGAGCGCCACCATCCAGTAGTATCAAAATATCAATTTGCGCCCCGTTTTTTCCCAATTTCACTTTCTTATGGAAATGATACTGAACCAGACTAACATACATAATAAAAAGTCCAAGGAAAACGGTTGAATTCCCTTCATTTTAACATCTTGTGACATTGCACTACATATGAAGGAGTTCTAAAACTCAAATACTCTGTCAATCTTTTTGAATGATTTGTGATTGCCATAGCAACCTACTGTGGGATAATCTTCTTCCCACTCAGTCATGTCTGTATCAAGACATGATCGCATAGGACGGCATATCAACTTCAATGGGTTATTTGATGCCATAAAGAATTTTAGGATAGGTTCGTATGAACAGTATATTATTTATAAAAAAATCAGTTTCTAGGAGATCAGGTTTTATTGAAGCATTTTTGTAAAAAGGGTTTGTTGAGAGTCTGGTTTCAATTAAGCTTTATTTTCAGTTATAGAATTTGGTGAGAAGTTGGTTTTATTGACATACTTTTTTGGTTTATATTTTTTGGTAAAGGCCCATTGTTTTAAGAAAAAATATTTTTTCAATCATTTTTGCTTTTTCGAATCAGTCAGTCAGTTACGTGCCATATGTCATCGACTCTTGGGCGTTCATGTCTCGAAAGAAACATGATTGACTGGGCAAAAAAATTATCCCACAGTAGGTTACCATTACTTTCTGCGGTTGGCTGGTTGCCAGGCAATGCTATAGAACCCAATTTATCCTGCCATTTATCTCATAACTGGAGGGAGAAGAGATAGATTATATTATATTTCTATATTAAATATAATTAATAGGGGATCAGTTTATTACTTCATAACAATATAAAACCGATCCCCAACTTTATGCTTCGTAGAAGTTTTAATTATGTTTCCAACTATTATATTCAGTCATTCAGTTAAGTGACATACGTGATAAACGATTGGGCGATCATGTCTCGAAAGATTATCCCGCAGTCGGTTGCTATTATTTTCTGCGGTAGACTGGTTGCCAGCCACGGCTATAGAACTCAATCTGTTCTGTTATTTAACCCATAACTGGAGGGAAGAGACTGATTAATACCTTTCCCAAGGTTATTTGCGTGTACAGGGGCCCGACAATATTTTTCGGACACTTTGAAAAAAGTACTTCAAGGTGGTTACTAGTACCAAAAACTTTTGAGATTGTAAGTACGTAGTTGAGGAGTGAAAATCCACTACTAGTGTAATCATTTTTTTTTAGTTTGGCTTTGATAATTTTAGTTTTTTGTGATTTTTGCGAAAACTTGCGCGACACTATTTTTCGGACATGACAAAAAATCCTATTTTATTAAGAGCTAAGTTCATGTATATGTTGCTGTATGCAAATTTTCTGCTTGTACACTTAGCTGTCATCATTAGAATGAATTATCTGTTCCATTTTACTGGCAAAACAATTAAGTTTGATGAGGTAAAATGCATTCAAAAGAAGTCGTTTGTTTGGCACGGAAGAAGCGGGATGATGACCTCAGCATCAGAAGGATCGCCATGGATTTGAAGCTGTCGAAATCAACGGTCGAATACATGCTGAAGACAAACTCCGAGCGGAAAAAGGACGGAAAAGATCAATTGGCAAGAGGACTAAAAGGAGTATGAAGAGGACTGTGACACGGCTTTTGACATCTGGAGAAAAATTTACAGCAAGAAAAGTGAAGGAGAAATATGAATTGGATGTAAACGTCCGAACAGTACAAAGAACGCTGCATAGGATTGGTTTGAAGTATGCAAAGGCTAAGAAAAAAATTACACTAACAAAGACACACAGAGGAGCAAGACTGGAGTGTGCTAAAAGGTGATTAACAAAGCATGTTGACTTTAAGAAGGTTATATTTACTGATGAGAAGCGTTTCAAGTTTGATGGGCCCGATAGATGGTGTACTTGGTCGAGAAGGGGTGAGCCTGCTGTACTGAACAAACGACAGATGGGGGGAGGAGAAGTTATGGTTTGGGGTATGATCTTTGCTAATGGAAATATATGGTTGGAGTGGCTGAAAGGACGACAGAACAGCGAAAGCTACAAACAGTTGCTGGACGAGAAAGTCCTACCAAGGATAAGAAGAGAGATAGGGAATGATTTCGTTCTACAGCAAGACAATTGCAGCATCCATGTGTCAAAACTCATGAAAGAATGGATGGCTAAAGTGAATATGACTACTTTGGAATGGCCTGCAAAAAGCCCAGATCTAAATTTAATAGAAAATGTTTGGGAAATGCTTGCGCAACTTGTCTATGATGGACCTGAAATAACGAAAGAGGCTCAAGTATGGGAACGGATACTAGATGCAAAAAAGCAACTAATAGAAACACGTAGAGATGTTATTGTGCATATGTTTGATCATTATGAAGAGAGATTCATAAAAGTTATTGAGAAGAAAGGTGATATTACAGACTATTAACAGTTTTTCAACGATGTCCGAAAAATAATGACGCGTGTGTTTTGTAAAAAATGAGGAAAATTAAATATTTTTCCTTACCTAATCGATTTTCTTCCATTTTTATTACAGGTATTGTCTTTATATGTTTATGCTATTCTATTGAAGAAATTTCGCCACTTTATGGTACTCAGAAAGTCGAATACTAAAGCGTCCGAAAAATATTGTCGCGCCCCTGTAAGTGAATGCAAGGAATTCGAACTCGGCTCCCCGATTTATCGCTCCAAGACGATATCCACTGTACCACGATGCATATGAAAAGAATATATGTTATTCATATTATAGTGTTCTCTTTTGTTTTGAGGGAGCAAGGCCCGAACCCTCGAATAATTTATGTTAAATGGTATGTGTTGTTTCACATTTTTAGCATAGTTGCTGATCTTCCCTGTTTAGGAAGCAGACTTATTAGAAAGAATTCTTCTTCTCCTGTGTGCCTTGTCTTTTCAGGACGTAGGCAATCATGGTTCTCCACGTCTTCCTATCCTTGGTGGCTCTCAGCACGCTTTCTCTTGTTATACCACGCAACCCTAACCGCTGCTTTATCCTGTCTCTTTTTCCCTGTATATTGCCTGATAGGATCAGGTTCTCCAAGTCCTCCTTCCTCATTGCATGTCCCAGGAACTTCAGTTGTCTCTTCCTGATGCTCAGTATTAATTTCCTTTTCGTTTCCATCCTTTCCAAAACCTCGTCATTGCTCACATACTCCATGATATCCGCAGCATCCTTCTGTAGAACCACATTTCAGTTGCTTCTAGTGTTTCCTTCATCTTTGATGATATTGTCCAGCATTCACTGCCATATTGAAGAACTGACATCACATAGCAATCCAGTACTCTTTTCTTTGTTTATAACAAAATTTTCTCGTCTCTTAATACTCTACTCAGCTTCTGGAACGCGTCCTTCGCCATGCCAATTCTCCTTCGGATCTCTGTGTCGTACTTTCCGTCTTCTGTGAGAACACTTCCCAGGTATTTAACCTTCTGTACCTGCTTGATTTTAGTATCCCCACTTGCATTTAGAATTTTGGGCTACTCTTTTCGCTGATGACAATGCATTCAGTCGTCTTGCAGTTTATTTGTTGTCCTTTCTTGTCACTCTCTAAAGGCTAAAGTTCTTAGTTAAAAAAAAAAAAAAAAAAAAGGAAGTTAAATAAAGCTTTCAGTTCAGAATTTTCTCTAGACTACTCGAATCGATAAACACTGGATGAAGGCCGGAGCGAGCAACGACCGAAACGTTTTGATAAAAACAACAAAGATGAAGACAATCGTCCGAACATAAACAATATAAATAAATATATTTTATTTTTTCATTTTATTTATTTTGATGCGTTTTAAAGAAATGGACAATATAGAATATGGAATACAAGTTTGTATTTATTATTTTTTTATTTTATAAGATTTGTAGCTGGTCGTAGGTCCGAGAAGTCTATAAGCCGTTAAGTGAGGAAATGGCGATAGTATTCGTAAAGATTAGAAACATTTTCCCTAGTCTTAGAACGAAGTATTTTAATGACAATACAATCAAAATTCGTCAAGAAGAGAGAAATCCAATTAGATCAGGCAATTTTGCTTAAAACAGACTCATTAGAAAAAAATTGTCTATATTTCGGGGATAAGGTAGTATTTACAGTATTAACATTATTCGGACTATTGTTCTCATCTTTGTTGCAATTTGTACGACGTTTCGGCTGTTGTACGCTCCGGCCTACTTCAGGTGCTAGGAATTTCGAACCGAACCCTTTATTACGATCACTGGGGTATATGAACTTTATTCCTTGTGTAAGGAATTTATGAATTATCACCCTCTAACCCTGAAAGTTAATTGTTCACTACTGCTGTAGCCTGGTATTGAACTCACAATTCTAAGAGTCAGCTCAGGAAATAACCAACGTCTATATGCACTGGGCCATGAGTCCTTAAGGCTTTACGCAAGGAATGGAGTTCATATACCCCAATGATCGTAATAAAGGGTTCGGTTCGAAATTTCTAGCACCTGAAGAAGGCCGGAGCGTACAACGGACGAAACGTAGTACAAATGGCAACAAAGAGGGGGACAATAGTCCGAATAATGTAAATAATGTAAATACTGCCTCATCACAAAAATATAGACAAATAGAATGATCTATTATTAAACGTCGTACAAATGGAAACAAAGATGAGGACAATAGTTTGAATAATGTAAATACTGTAAATACTACCTCATCTCAGAAATATAGACAAATAGAATGATCTATTACTAAATGCCGTACAAATGGAAACAAAGATGAGGACAATAGTCCGAATTATGCAAATACTGTTAAAGAAAATTGTTAAAAAGTTAAACGAATGTCATGTATTTTTTTGTAAAGATACTTTCTTGTCATCAGTGTTGATGATTTTCTATTAAACAGATATTCCGAATATACGGAAATAAAACAAAAAACAAAGGCAACCAATATGTACGTTTTTCAATCATTTGGGCACCCAGACGTGGTGTAATGGTTAACAAGCAAGCACTAATTGTGTAAGAATAAGGAAAAGCGAAACATTATTAAGAAAAAAGAACAATTTTTTAAAAAAATGGAATCAGGAAGATCATGGTTGACTGAAAAGCATGGAACCAGAAGAAAGTTCCACAAGCGTATTAAAAATAGAGAACAATAAAGGAACAGGAATTAAAAAGACAGAAGATAACGATTGACATTGAGTTTAAATTTTTAAAAATCAAAGTTGAGTGTGAAGCAAGAGGCCGAAAGAGGGTTCCACAAGCGAGAGAAGAAACTGTTAGCATAGGACTTATAATAATATGAGAAGAAGAAAACATAATTAAGGAGAGAGAACAATAGAAGGAAAGGAATTAAGAAGACAGAAGATAACGATTGACATTGCATTTAAATTTTTGAAGATGAAAGTTGAGTGCAAAGCAAGAAGCGGGAAGAAAGTTCCACAAGCGAGAGAAGAAACTGTTAACATAGGACTTATAATAATATGAGAAGAATTAAACATAATTAAGGAGAGAAAACAATAAAAGAACAGGAAGGAATTAAATAGATAACGATTGACATTGAATTTTTTTAAGATCATGGCTGACTAGAAAGCATGAAGCAAGAATGAATTTCTTCTCGTGAAAAGCACAAGAAAAATGCTTGTTAGCATCGAAGAGTTCAATAAACAATTCACATTGTTGTAAGAAACCCACTTCTCGTCGCCTCCGATGCTCCTTTTCAAAAATGGATTTTTATGCGTTGGAGTAAAGAACCAGTAAATGGAAATGCAACCAATTATATTTTTTAATCGAATTTACCCCAAGCAAGGCAATAAAGCCACTAAGTCTCTTGTCCAATCTTATCACTCCTTTTTTTTCAATTGGAGTAGATAGACTAAACTATCGCCCGGTTCTCACTCCAACCACGTCTATTGAACAGGTGTAGAGGCTCATCCCTTGTTCCCTGTTTAGGATGTGGTTTCCGGTTTTCTCTTTTCCAATCTTATCACTCCTTTTTTTTTTCAGTTGGAGTAGATAGACTAAACTATCGCCCGGTTCTCACTCCACCCACGTCTATTGAACAGGTTCAGAGGCTCATCCCTTGTTCCCTGTTTAGGATGTGGTTTCCGGTTTTCTCTTTTCCAATCTTTTACGTAGCCCCCTGCACATCAGTGGCATTACTGCCTTGCTCGGGGTGACATGATTAAAAAAAAATACAAAACCGTTACTTGTTATAAAAGAATATGATAAAAAAAGAAAAGGAAATTTTATTCAAGAGCAACAGTAGAAGAGAAGTAATCAGGAAGACAGTCAAAAACGATTGATATTGTCTTTAAATTTTATAAGATTTTGTAGCTGGTTGTAAGCTCGGGGAGTCTTTATGTCGTTAGGTGAGGAGTGCCTATAGCTATCACGTATTCGTAAAGATCAGAAAATCGCAAAGAAACAATTTCCCTATTCTTAGAAATAAGTCTTTCGATGAGATTGCAATCAAAATTATCCAAGAAGAAAGGAATTCAACCAAGTCAGGCAATTTTATTTGAAACATACTCATTAGAAAAAAATTGTTAAAAAGTTAAACGAATATCATGCATAATTTTTTCCTATCATCACTGTTCATGATTTTATATTAAATAGATATTCCGAATATGAGTTTAGGTAAAAAAAAAAAAAAATAGAAAACCAATATATATGTACATTCTTTAGTTATCAACAAAACTGCTATTTTGTTGTTGCCTTTTTTTAAATATCTATAATACAGCTGCGAATTCGTTAAGTAAAGAACGTCTATGTCAAAGTTGGCCAAACCGCGGCTCGTGAGGCACACGTGACTCTTTGACCCTTAGTATGCAGCTCGTGACAATATGTAGCCTGCGTTTCTTTTTTTCCACTGTTAATATATAAAAGGTAAATAAGAAACATTTTAAGGTTTAAAATTATTTACTGGGAAAGAATTGAGACCCCTTCCTATTACCGCCCAAATTTAATCATCACTGTTTATGATTTTCTATTAAAAAGATATATCGAATATGAGTTTAGGTAAAAAAAAGAAAAAAGAAGGACAACTAATATGCACATTTTTAGTCATAAACACAACTGTTGGCTTGTCGTTGCTTTTTTCAGTTCAACCATATAGCTTCGAAGTCGTTAAGTGAGGAATGTCAAATCGCGGCTAGTGAGCCACATATAGATCGTTGACCTACAATATGGGGATCGTGAAAATATATTCGCTGTGCTTTTTTAAATATAGATAATATAGCTTCGAAGTCGTTTTGTGAGGAAGATCTATGAAAGGGGTCGCCAAATCGTGGCTCGTGAGTCATATACTGCCCGTTGACCTTCAATATGAGGTGCGTGAAAATATATTCGCTGAGCTTTTTTAAGTATCCATAATATAGCTCCTTAGTCGTTAAGTGAGGAATGTCTATAGCAGGGGTGGCCAAACCGCGATATGGGGAACTCTGAATAAAACATAAGATATGTTGATATGTATGTAACAAAAACGTACATGTAAATTTATGTTCTTGCCTTTCGGCTCTCAGACATCTGAACTTTATCAAACATGGCTTTTAGGTTAAGCAAGTTTAGCCAACTCTGGGATATGTGGATATGTGTGAAAGATAAAGGTTAACTTTAGATTTCTATACTCACATGTATAAATTAGAAACAAATAAAAAAAACAGTAGGGTGTGTGTTAATTGCTGAACATTTTTGGATACGTATATACTTTGCTGACACCCATGAGCCAACCCATTTTATAGTTCACCAATAGAAGGCTTAACCAATCAGGAAGCTCAAATTTTTCAGTGCGACGTGTATAAAAGGCGGCCATATTTTTCCGAGTATTGGACTTCAAATCTGATTCTGGAGAGTGTCTGACTCGAGAGTGATAATCTTTGACGTTATTTCATTGAACAGATTACGTGCGGCTAGGATACTCTATATTCATATACTATGACAGACATGGTCAACAGATGCCAAGAGGATACTCTGTACCCAGGAACGTTGTCAACATTACCTTCAATCCTTTACTTTGTGACCATCATGGACAGTTGTTACTATGTAATATACATTCTGGAGATTGATTCTCTATTATAATCAATACATAAACTGATCCCTTACTTTGTGGCCATCATAGAATGTTGTTGCTATATAATATACATTCGGGAGATTGATTCTCTATTATAATCAATACATAAACTGATCCCTAACTTTGTGACCATCATGGACTGTTGCTATATAATATACATTCGGGAGATTGATTCTCTATTATAATCAATACATAAACTGATCCCTGACTTTGTGACCATCATGGACTGTTGTTGCTATATAATATACATTCGGGAGATTGATTCTCTATTATAATCAATACATAAACTGATCCCTTACTTTGTGACCATCATGGACTGTTGTTGCTATATAATATCCATTCGGGTGATTGATTCTCTATTATAATCAATACATAAACTGATCCCTGACTTTGTGACCATCATGGACTGTTGTTGCTATATAATATACATTCGGGAGATTGATTCTCTATTATAATCAATACATAAACTGATCCCTTACTTTGTGGCCATCATAGAATGTTGTTGCTATATAATATACATTCGGGTGATTGTTTCTCTATTATAATCAATACATAAACTGATCCCTGACTTTGTGACCATCATGGACTGTTGTTGCTATATAATATACATTCGGGAGATTGATTCTCTATTATAATCAATACATAAACTGATCCCTGAGTTTGTGACCATCATGGACTGTTGTTGCTATATAATATACATTCGGGAGATTGATTCTCTATTATAATCAATACATAAACTGATCCCTGACTTTGTGACCATCATGGACTGTTGTTGCTATATAATATACATTCGGGAAATTGATTCTCTATTATAATCAATACATAAACTGATCCCTGCGCTTTATCCATAAATTATGGCGAATTTTACCAACATTAATTACACTGCCATCGGGGATAATGTTACCCCAGTGATAGCCAAACCGCGGCTCGCAAGCCACATGCGGCTCTATGACACTTAATGCTCGTGGAAAAATGTTTGCCTGAGGTTCTATTTCATCAATATAAAAAGCAAATAAGAAAAATGATATGTTTTATTAATCACTCACTGGGCATGAACGGAGATCCCTTTACATGAACGGAGATCCTTTTACGTGAGTTTAATATTCATGGTTAGTAAAAAAATATTTAAGAATTTAAATCCTAATTTTAATGTTAAAAAATAGTTAAAGAATGTCAATGCATTTCTTTGTAAATATGTTTTCCTATCATCACTGTTCGTGGTTTTCTGTTAAATAGATATTCCGAATATGAGTTTAGGTAAAAAAACAAAAAAACAACCAATGAATATGTACATTATTCAGTCATTTGTGTACCTCGACGTGGTGTAATGGTTAACAAGCATGTCTCACTAGAACCATTACAACTGAGTCGGGAATTCGTTCCTCACTAGAAGCCCCATACATTCAGTCTTGTGCCACGTCTAAGCTACGCTTAGAAAATCATCATTTTTCGGTAAAGGCAATTTTATTTTGAACAAGACTCATTATGACGAAAATATAAAAAAAGTTGAAAGAATGTCATGCATTTCTTTGTAACAATGTTTTCCTTTCATGGGTGATCATGATTTTCAGTTAAATAGATATTCCGAATGTGAGTTTAGGTAAAAAGAAAAAGAAAAAACAATAAATATGTACATGTTAAAATGAGATGTAAGTATTATTTTCATTTTTGCGTCATTTAGACGACCATTTTTCCATCGCACCATGTATGTGTCATATCCATGCCAAACGCTAGCAATCATGGCTCTCCACAAATTCCTCTACATTGAAGGTCGTAGTAAGGTTTACATGTTCACCCTTCCCCTTCTCTCCATCTCAACATCCTTTGTTTGGTTGTTACTCTCTGCTTTTATCTGTCCTTCTAGTCTCCAATATGTCCCGTGAGTGTCATATTCTCCAAGCCCTCTTTACACATCCTAGAAATTTACACTGATTCTAAATATAAGCGTCCATTTTGTCTAGATTTACCTTAAAAATACTTCGTTACTTACACTGAATTCAAAACCGTGGTTTTTACTAAAAATCGCCTCCTTCAACCCACCGGTGGGGTTTAGAGTCGATAAACTGGGACTCGGGGTCGCGATTGATTGACATTTGAAAGCCCAGTGATTTTGAATTATTTTTCTTCTCCTTAGTTTCTTTGTATTCATAAATAAGTGACTTCGGAACACTTGTGATAGTTGATTCACTATGTGCCGCTTAGATGTGGCACAAGGCCGACGGTATGGGGTACTCAGTGAGGAACTCTTGATGTCAGTGCTGTTAAAATTAGCCAATAAGAAAGCAATCCAATCACTCCAAACAATTTCCCTTCCAATAGTCTTATTTTCAACAAAAAGGATTTCAAATAATTGTTGTTATTATTTCTTTCTGGAAATACTTTACTGTTATCATTTCACAAACACACACAAACACACACACACACACACACACTCACACATTTTAGTAAATAACTGTTCAAATGAGATATTAGTATTATTTTTATTTTTGCGTATTTTAGACGACAATATATCCATCGCATCCAGTCGAAAGTTCGCAATCATGGCTCTCCACAAATTCCTATACATTGAAGGTCTTACTAAGGTTTGTATGCTCAACTTTCTCCTTCTCTCTATCTCGACATCCTTTCTTTGGTTGTTAGTCTCTTCTTTCCTCTGTCCTTGCCTTCAATATGTCCCGTGAGTGTCATATTCTCCAAGCCCTCTTTACGCATCCTAGAAATTTACACTGATTCTAAGTATCAGCGTCCATTTTGTCTAGATTTACCTTAAAAAGTCCTTGTTACTGACATTGAATTCAAAACCCAGGTTTTTCCTAAAAATCGCCGCTTTCAACCAACCGGTGGGGTCTAGAGTCGATAAAATGGGACTTGGGGTCGCGATTGAGTGACATTAGAAAGCCCATTGATTTTGAATTATTTTTCTTCTCCTTAGCTTTTTTTTTTTTTGTATTCAGAAATAAGTGACTTCGGAACAATTGATGATAGTTGATTTACTATGTGCTGCTTAGATGTGGCACAAGGCCGAAGATATGGGGTACCCAGTGAGGAACTCTTGATGACAGTGCTGTTAAAATTAGCCAATAAGAAAGCAATCCAATCACTCCAAACAATTTCCCTTCCAATAGTCTTGTTTTCAACAAAAAGAATTTCAAATAATTGTTGTTATTATTTCTTTCTGGAAATATTTGCCTGTTATCACTTTTCACGTTGTTCTTGTTAAATTGATACACAGAAAATGAGTTCAGGTTAAAAAAAAAAGAAGAAATAAATAAAACGTAAAAAGACCGCCAATAAATAAATTTCCTGCAGTTATTAATCTGCCTGCTGTTTCATCATTGCTCTTCTTTTTGGTCCCTCAAATTGCATTGTATTTTTTTTCGGAAGAGAAAGTCTCCACCGTAAACAGCCAGAAGGATTTTTCTTGCCTTTTTTTTTTTTCGTTCTAAAAGGCAATAATAATAAGTAGTAGAAAAGGTAAAAGAATGTGAAATGAATTCGCTTCTGATTAAATTAGTTGATTTTTTTCCTGAGGAGAAAAGCCGGAATTATTTTCTGTCAACATTCCAAGAGATATTAATTATACTTAGTTCGCTGTTTCTTTCTACAAACAACATAAAGTGTATCTTTGCAATTTTGACATTACACTTCAACGATCGACTCATTTAACAACATGAAAACGGCAGACGATGGATTGGCTTCAAAGATTTCGTTAAAAGTGGAGAATTGGACCTCGTTTGAAAGTGCAAATATTGAAATAACTTCCCTTTTTTTCATAATATGCAAGGGAGATGTAACAGCAGCTCCACAAATACTGAGAAGGGACATATTAAAAATATATGATGACGTACTTTGGGGCATAACAGCAACGCAAGGAAGACTAAAGTTACAAGATTGGTGGCCAGAATATTCAAAAGATTTACAGGAATATGTTAAGAGATGTCCAAAATCTACGAAAATAAAATAAAAAACTTCAAACAAGCAAATATTCACTCATGGCCTAAGGAAGCAAGCCACGTGGATCACGCACATATCAGAGATAGGCGTTTATTCTTACTATTAGTGAACTCATATTTCGTATGGCCAGAAGTTATCAAAGCCAGCACAATAAAGCAAATACTAAGAACTATATTCTCAAAAAATGGAATACACCAGACACTAGTCACCGAAAATGCACCCGAATTTTGCGATGAGAACTTATGTGCGTGGTTAAAACAAATGTATGTTTAGATGCATTCAGTACAAGACACCACCATATCACCCACAATCTAATGGCATTGCGCAAAGATGGTACAAACGGTGAAAGTGGAATTGAAAACATTCTCACCACTTAATGAAAATATAGAAGCATATTTACCAAAAATGGTCCTCAATTACAGATCCATTTCACATGCGAGAAGGAAACTGAGACGTTCGGCATTAATTGGAAGACAAATCAGAGCCTCCATAATTATGTCCTTTGAAACGAATGACTCTTAACTGACTGACTATAATAGTTGGAAACATTAATAAAAGCTTCTCCTGGGCATAAAGTGGGGGATCGGTTTTCTATTGTTATGAAGTTATAAACTGATCCCCCAAGAATTAGTACAAATTAATATAATCGGAAACGAATACAAGCAAAGCTTCCGTTAGACCTAAAGTGGGGGACCGGTTTTCTATTGTTATGAAGTTATAAACTGATCCCCCACTACGGCAGACGATGGAGTGGCTTCCAAGATTTCGTTAAAAGTGGCGAATTGGACCGCATTTGGAAGTGTACATTTTGAAATAACTTTCTTTTTACAAACAATATCATTGTTTGTAAAAAAAAAAATTAAAAGAGCATTTTTTCAATTTCGACATTAAATTGAATCGATTCTCCTTGTAAAAATGGCTTTATTCTGGCTTGGGTTATAAGTAACCTGTTAGACAACATTTAAAAGTTCAAATTTAGAAATAGCTTTCTTTCTACAAACAATATTATTAATTAATAAAAAAAACACAAAAAGTTATTTTTACAGTTTAGATATTACACTTAAACTATCAGGTGATTCTCCTCGTAAAAATCGTTCAATGTGGATTAGCTGAAAAATGAAGTCATGTTTGAAATACCAGTTCAACTTACATTACACCTGCTTTTCTTTCTTCTATCAACGTCGGTTCTTGTCAAAAAAAATTAAATTTTGCACTTTAATAATAGCACAAAAACCTCGCTCGATTCACCCGAAGAATTCAGTTATTGTGGCCAGGCTCGCTACACTAGATTACAATTAATGAATTGGGCCAATTTTGAAAGCTATGTTCATCATTCATTTTGCATGACTGTCTTTCACAAACAAAATCGGTTTTTGTTAACAAATGCATCATTGAGAAGCCAATCAACAATCAGCCATTCTTACAAGGAGAAACGAGAAGAACGTTTAACTGTAATGTCTAAATCGCAAAAATGCTTTTTTTGAAATTAAAATGAGATTGATTGTGAAAGGAAAGATGTGCATCAATGTGGGTTTTCAAATATGTCGCAATTCATGACTTGAAACCCATTCTTTAAAACTTGTTCCAAATCAGCCATTTTTATGAAGAGAAACGAGAAGATCGTTTAACTGTAATGTCTAAATCGCAAAGATGCTTACCATCCGCCCGTGTATTGAATATTGCTGCCATATCTGGTCGGGTGCCCCTGCTGCTCTCCTTGGGCTTCTTGACAAAATACAAAGGAGGATCTGTAACGTGGTTGATACTGACTTGGCAGACCGGCTGCAGCCGCTCTCACACCGGCGTGATGTAGCTTCCCTGTGCCTCTTCTACAAGTACTTTCATGGCTTCTGCTCCGATGAGCTTAGATCACTGGTGCCGCCCAAGCACGAATTTACACGAGATACTAGATTAGCAACTAGGTCCCACCCTTTTACAGTTAAACAAATAAGATGTAACCGTAAATTCTACTCCAACAGCTTCTTTTCTCGCGCTTCCCGCCTGTGGAACTCCCTTCCACAAGTCTGCTTTCCCGACAGTTACAATCTCCAGGTGTTTAAATGTAGGGTCAATAGACACCTCCTATCACACTAACTCCCAACTATTCTCACAACACTCTCATCTACCCAACCCTCATTCTCGGTATCCTCACCCGCCTATCACCCACCCTCTGTTATTTCCTATATTTAACCAGCCTTTCTCCACTCTACGTAGCCCCCTGCACAGTAGTGGCAGTGACATGCCTTGCTCGGGGTGAAACGCTTATAAAAAAAAAACAAAAAAAAACTAATATTGATTGTGAAAGGAAAAGTGGGCATCAATGTGGGTTTTCAAATATGTCGCAATTCACGACATGAAACCCATTCTTTAAAACTTGTTCCAAATCAGCCATTTTCATGAGGAGAAACAACTTGATCGTTTAAGTGTAATGTTTTAATTGCAAAACGCATGCATGATTGTTTTTTTGTTTTTTTACAATGATTTATATTCGTTGTAGAAAGAGAGACGTGTCAAAATCTGGGCTTTTATATCTATATATTCGTTACGTGTAACCTAATTCTTCCAGCCAGTCTACAATTAGTAAATCTTTTAGGGAAACGTTCTGAGCGTTTAAATGTAATGACAAAATATTTTTAGAAAGAAATAATAACATTTATTATTAATTTTTATAACCTTTAGAACTGTCAATAAATTCCCTGTTTTTAATAATATATATTGAATTTATTTGAATGTATTTTACATCTATTTTGCAGTGGGCAATTATTGGCATTTCCAGAATTGCTTAAGTTTTTATTGTTGTTGTCTTTATTATTTTGGTAGTTAATTTGATTTCGATCCACGTTTTGATTTAAGATATTTATTTATTATGATTAGTTAGGATTTTTTTCGAAGTTATTTGTGAAACTATAACTCGTTTATATATATATATATATATATATTCAAATAAATAATTTCAATATGTTGGTTGTTAAAACCATTGGGCCTTTCCATAACATTGTATGTTTACATTTGCTAACAGACGATGTATTTAAGAGATGCATAGAATCAAAATTGTGTTATGTCGGCTTGATTTGACTTCGCTTAGACTGTTGCTCATCGTGGTTGAGAGGTCTAAGACGCACTAAATCTGTTATTGTTTCCCCTATGTTGATAAAGGTCGCAAGTTCGAATCTTGCCAAATGACACATTTTCGTATAAAATTTATCGTAAATAATAAGGCTGGTAGAAATTAATATACTGTTTGTTTAAAAACAGAATATCTACTCAAATACGTGTATTAACTAAAAATAATACTGAAACAAATAAATTTATACATATGGGCAGCAACCCATATTTTATGCATGTTTCATTAAAAACGACTGAAAAGGAAGATGTTAGCAATGTTTTATTTAATTCTTCTTGTTTTCTAACATGTTTCCTGGAGATAAGGAATGTAAATTATATTTCCAAGCTCTTTCAGCCACTTTTCTGGACATTCTCATTAAATAATTAATTTTAAATAAATATAAAAATATATGATGAAAAGAAAATGTCTATTTAGTTGCTAACATTTTTGGAACAAGGATATATATTCAAACTATAATAAAGGGTTAAATTTTTCTTTATGAGAAATTAATGATATCTCATTTATCCAAAGAATAAATAACTACAACAGACGTCATAATTAATGCTTCCCTCCACTAAATCGGAGTGCTAACCGATGATTATGGAGGCTTAATCACTTTTAAGGCTATTATTCATTAAACGATGACATAGCTAAGCAATAAAAAGATCGGAATGGCTAAATTAATTATTTGAACCGAGATTTCTTTTTTTAATCATGACGATATGTTCGTTTTTACTTTGTTCAACATTTTGTTCATCTGAACCTTTTGCCTTTTCGACATTATTTTAATTCATTTAGTCCGATTTACCACTTTGACCATTCGACACTTTGTCATTTGACACTCTGAGCTACAACCGAATTTTATCATAAAATGAATGTTTTTGTTTAAATATTTATATTTGGTATGTATTTCAATGTTTAAATATTTTTGTATCCCGGCACAGCAGATGAAAATTCTTTCTGTGTAAACTGTAGCTTGTCTTTTGGTATAAAGTATTCTGCTACACGCTTACAGATTTTTTTTATCTTCGTGAGATATCTTGACACGGAAACATTTCGATTTTCCAGGTGTTAAACCTGACATTCTAAAACAATATCCAAGATTTGTTGATGAGCGTAAGTCAGTCAGTTAAGTGCCATACGTGATACACGCTTGGGCGATCATGTCTCGAAAGAGACATGACTGACTCGGCAGAAGGTTATCCCGCAGTAGGTTGCCATTGCTTTCTGCGGTAGACTGGTTGCCGACCAAGGTTATGGAACCAAATCTCTCCTGTTATTTGACTCATAGGTAAAAGGAAAAGAAATCTATTATACTACTGTTTAGTAATTAGTGGGGGATCGGTTTCCTATTGTTATGAAGTAATAAACTGATCCCCCACTTTATGACCAATATAAGTCTTAATCATTATTCCAACTATTATATTCAGTCAGTCAGTTAAGTGCCATACGTGATACATGCTTGGGCGATCATGTCTCGAAAGAGACATAACTGACTGGGCAGAAGGTTATCCCGCAGTAGGTTGCCATTGCTTTCTGCGGTAGACTGGTTGCTGACCAAGGCTATAGAACCCAGTCTGTCCTGCTATTTAACCCATAACTGGAAGGAAGAGACGGATTAATACCTTTCTCAAGGGTATTTGAGCGTGAGTAAATGAATGAAAGAAGAAGTTGCAGGAAAAATAAGAAAAAGACAAAATATAACAAAACCTACAAAGGACAGAAAATAGTGGAGTGTCATGATCGCTGACATCATGAAGAGACACGGCACATAGAAGAAGAATGAGCTTAAGTCAATGGATGACGGAACAAGGTTTGCAGGAGATAAGAAAAAAGCCAAGTTAAGAGCTGCAAAGCAAGGGAAATTGTGGAGAGCCATGATCGTTAATATCTTGAAGAGATACAGCGCAGCGAGCAAGAAGAATGAGTACGAGTTAACGGATGGCGGAAAAAGATTTAGGAAACATACAAAAAGACAATATTTATTAAGAGGTACAAAGGAGAGGAAAGTGGGGAGAGCCAAGATCACCATCTTGAAAGGACTCGGCACATCTGAAAAGAATGAACTACAGTAAATGGTATGTAGAAAAATGTTTAGGAGAGCTAACATAAAGACAAAAATATATTAAGAACAATAAGAGACAGGAAATTGTGGAGAGGCATGATCGCCATCATACTAAAGAAATATGGTGCATAAAAGAAAAGGAATAAGCTTGAATAAAAAGATGGTGAAACAAGGAGATATAACAAGAAGATAAAATTTATTAAAAGTTACACTAGACAGGAAATTGTGGAGAGCCATGATCGCCAAAATCCTGAAGGGACACGGCACATAGAAGAAGAAGAATGAGCTTGAATAAATGGATAGCAGAACAAGGTTTAGGAGAAATAACAAAAAGACAAAATTTATTAACAGCTAGAAAGGAGAAGAAATTGTGGAGAGCCATGATCGCCAATGTCCTAAAGATCAGGGCACATAGAAGAAAAAGAATGAACTTGAGTAAATGGATGACAGAACAAGGTTTAGGAGACATAACAAAAAGACAATATTTATTAAGAGCTACAAAGAGCAGGAAATTGTGGAGAGCCATAATCAAGATTCTGTAGGAACACGTCACATAGAAGAATATAAAGAATGAGCCTCAGTAAATGGATGGCAGAACAATGTTTAGGAGAGATAACTAAGAGATCAAATATATTAAATGCTACAAAGAAGAGGAAAATGTGGAGAGCTATGATCGCCAATGTCTTGAAGATCAGGGCACGAAGAAGAAGAAGAAAAATGAACTTGAGTAAATGGATGTAGGAACAATGTTTAGGAGAGATAACAAAAAGAAAAAATATTAAAAAGCAGGAAATTGTGGAGAGCCATGATCAAGATTCTGAGAGGATACGTCACATACATGAAGAAGAATGAGCCAGAGTAAATGGATGTAGGAACAAGGTTTAGAAAAACTAACAAAAAGACAAAATTTATTAAGAACTACAAAGGACAGGATGTTGTGGAGAGCCATGAACGCCAACATCCTGAAGGGACATGGAACATTAAAGAAGAAGAATGAGCTTGAGTAAATGGATGATGGAACAAAATTTAGAAGGGATAACAAAAAGACAAATTTTTTAAGAACTACAAAGGAGGAAAATGTGGAGAGCCACGATCGACAATGTCCTGAAGATCAGGGCACGAAGAAGAAGGAGAAAAATGAGCTTGAGTAAATGGATGGCGGAACAAGGTTTAGGGGAGATAACAAAAAGAAAAAAATTTAAAGAGCTAGAAAGGCAGGAAATTGTGGAGAGCCATGATCCCCAACATCCTGAAGGGACACGGCACATAGAAGAAGACGAATAAGCTTGAGTAAATGGATGGCAAAAAAAAGGTCAGGAGAGATAAGAAAAAGATAAAATTTTTATTAAGAAATACAAAGGAGGAAAATGTGGAGAGCTGTGATCGTCAATGTCCTGAAGAGATACGGCGCATAAAAGAATGAGCTTAGATGGCATAAAAAGAAGGAATTTTCCGCTACCACCATCACCAACGTCCTGATGGGATACGGCACGTAGAAGAAGAAGAAGTGCTGTCCTTGTGTCAGACTTGGCTCGCTGAACGCAATCGGAAACCTCGGCCTGCTTTTCTGGGTGACGCGCAATTCCCGGGCTAATTCTCTTGTTCAGGGGCGGCGGGCAAACTTCTTTAATGTCAGGCCCACGTCCGATAAACTTGAGAAGCTTTTCCAGCCTGAAGACATCAGGCCAAGCCTTGCTGACCTGAATATTGTTTCAATGCCTGTAACTTTACATCGTCCCCGGCCCTCAGAACCGCAAAAACAACCAAACAATGACCCACTTTAATTTTCGTCTTCAAATTACGAAACCACGTTTGCTTTAGTTTCCATTTTTCAAATATATATTTAATCCCTATGCACAACAATATTAACACTTTAATCCATGGAATTATGGGAGAATTGCGTTGCAGTGGATATCGGCTCGGAGCGACAAATCGGGGAGCCGGGGTCTCTTCAGGATGTTCGCGATCATGGCTCTCCACAATATCCTCTGCTCTGTATCTCAAAATTAATTTTGTCTTTTTATCTCTCTTAAACCTTGTTCTGTCATCCATTTACTCAAGCTCATTCTTCTTCTACATCACGTGTTCTTTCAGAACGTTGGCGATCATGACTCTCCACAATTTCCTCTCCTTTGTAACTCTTTATAAATCTTGTCTTTTTGTTATCTCTCCTAAACCTTGTTCCGCCATCCATTTACTCAAGTTCATTCTTTTTTCTATATCCCTTCGATATGTTAGCGATCATGGCTCTCCACCATTTCCTTCCCTATGCAGCTCTTAATATATTTTGTCTTTTTATTATCTCTGCTAAACCTTGTTCCGCCATCCATTTACTCAAATTCATTCTTCTTTTTCTATATGCCGTGTCCCTTCAATATGTTGGTGATCATGGCTCTCCACAATTTCCTCCCCTTTGTAGCTCTTTATAAATTTTGTCTTTTTGTTATCTCTCCTAAACCTTGTTCCGCCATCCATTTACTCAAATTCATTCTTCTTTTTCTATATGCCGTGTCCCTTCAATATGTTGGTGATCATGGCTCTCCACAATTTCCTCCCCTTTGTAGCTCTTAATAAATTTTGTCTTAATTATCTCACCTAAACCTTGTTCTGCCATCCATTAACCCAAGCACATTCTTCTTCGATGTGCCGTGTCCTTTCAGTATGTTGGTGATCATGGCTCTCTACGATTTCCTGTCTTCTGTAGCACTTAATAAATTTTCTGTTTTTGGTATCTCTTCTAAACCTTGTCCCGTCATTCATTTACTCAGGCCCATTCTTCTTGTGTTCTGCGGGAAACCGAGTTCGAATTTCAGTTGAATCCCTTGCATTCACTTACGCACAAATACCCTTATAAATGGTAAATTATTAAACTGTCTCTTTCCTCAAGTTATGGGTCAAATAATAGGACAAATGGGTTCTGTAGTCTTGGCTGGCAACCAGTCTACCGCAGAAAGTAATGGCAACCTACTGAGGGATAATCTTCTGCCTAGTCAGTCATGTCTCTTTCGAGACATGATCGCCCACGCGTGTATCACGTATGGCACTTAACTGACTGACTGAATATAATAGTTGGAAACATGATTAAAACACCTACTGGGCATAAAGTGGGGGATGTGTTTATATCGTCATGAAGTAATAAACTGATCCCCCACTAATTATACTTAATATAATAATGTAGCATAATCTATCTCTTCTCCCTCCAGCTATGTGTTAAATGGCAGGACAGATTGGGTTCTATAGCCTTGGCTGGCAACCAGTCTGCCGCAGAAAGTAATGGCAACCTACTGCGGGATAATCTTCTTCCCAGTCAGTCATGTTTCTTTCGAAACATGATCACCCAAAGCGTGTGGCACTGACTGATTATATATACAAATGTTTCTTCTATTTACCGTGTTTTTTCATGACGTTCGGGATCATGGCTCTTCACTATTTCCTGTCATTTGAAGCTCTGAATATAATTTTTCTTTTTGTTTTCTCTCCTAAGCCATGTTCTGCCATCCATTTACTCAAACTCATTCTTTTTCTTCTCTTTGCCGTGTCCCTTGAGAATGTAGGCGATCATGGCATTCCACAATTTCCTCCCCTTTGTAGATATTAGGTTGTCCCAAAAGTTCGTAAACACACGCGAAATGGGTCTATCTAGTCCAGCACAATCAAGACAAGCGATGGGTTTTGAAAGGGCAAAAGACACCGTCGGTTCCAAAACAAGATCGATTCGGCAAGAAAATCATGTTGTGCGTTTGGTGGAACTTCGAAGGAATCGTGCATTTTGAACTGGTTCCGAATGGTCGTGTCATCAGTGCCGAACTTTACTGTACGCAACTTGAGCGGGTCTACGAAAAGTTGAAGCAAAAGTACCCGGCTCTGATGAACCGAAAGCGCGCTTTGATGCAGCAAGACAATGCCAAGCGACACACCGCCAGGAAGACCAAAGACACGTTTGAAGAGCTGGGCGGCGTTGAGGTTCTGCCACATCCAACCTACAGTCCTGACTGTGCTCCATCAGACTGCGGCCTTTTCCGCTCAATGCAACACTTTCAGAAGGGCCGCTGATTCGACTCGTTTGATGAAGTCGAGGAAGCGTGTCAAGAATTCTTTAATTCGAAGCCGGCTGAATGGTACTTTGACCAGATCCGAAAGCTTGCAGATCGATGGCAGAAAGTCTTGGAAAATGATGGTCTTTATTTTGAGCAATAATTTTTGTTGTTTTTGCGAGTAAAATTTCAATTTTTTGCAAGTGTTTACGAACTTTTGGGACAACCTAATATTAAGATATACGTCCATTGTTGTTGCAAAAACATCATGACGGAAATTCTATTAATAAGTATATATTTTGTTTATTTAAATTAAATTAATAATGTCATATTTTAATTCATAACATTTATGCTAATAAAATAATTAGTTTAATAGTTTTTAATGTATATTTTTTGCTCCGACATCCAATGTAAAATAGATCCTTATATTTATGGGTTTGTCGTCAGTGATATGCGCTGTGTCACAACCACAGAAAAGTGAATTTACGATGGTCTCGGCTGTGTACGGCAAAGGTGCTTTAGTTGACGGGACTTTACGGAAGTGGTTTGCTAAGTTTAGTGAAGAACGCTCAGACGAACCCCCCACCCGCACTACAGAATCAAAACATTGATTGAGAATAATTTTTTTTAAATCATTTCACCCCAAGCAAGGCGGTACCGCCACTGATGTGCAGGGGACTACATAAAAGAGTTATGGTTTTAGACAGGAGGAGAGTGAAGGGGAAGGCGAACCAGCTACAGTGGATATAAGAAAAAGGGCAAGAGAAGGTGTGAAGACAGTTGCGAAGGTAGAGAGAAAGGAAAAGAACAAGATACACGGGGTGATGTAGAAAGGACTGAAGTCAAGTGGATATGAGGTGGGTATTGACTTTGCATTTAAATTGCTGGAGGTTGTAGCCGTCAGGAAAGCAAGTATATGGAAGGGAGTTCCACAGCCGGGAAGTGCGAGAAAAGAAGTTGATGGAGTAGGATTGTCGCCTGCATTTGGTTGATCTAACTGTAACAGGATAAAACCTTGTTGCAAGTCTGGTTGCCCGAGTAAATTCTTGTGGAGGGGGGACCAGTGACATGAATTCTTCAAAGCAGAAGACACGAAAATAGTTATAGAAGAGGCAGAGGGAAGCCACATTCCGACGATGAGAAAGTGGATGGAGTCGAGATGACAGGTCGGGACCTATCACATTACAGATTCTCATTTGGAGCCTGTTGAGAACACTAACATGAACAGCAGTGGCGCCTGACCAGATATGACAGCAGTATTCTATGCACAGACTGGTGGTTGATTTTTATGTGCAAAATAGATTCAGGCGGAAAAAAAACTTCCTGGCCCGACACAGTGACCCAACCTTCCTAGCAGTGGATTTAATTATTGATTCAATGTAATGATACCACTTGAGGTCGGAAGATACGGTAAAGCCGAGGAGGTGCAGTGTATCGCTTTCAGGAAGACTTGCTTGGTCCATGCTTATGGGTAGCAGGAGTGGTTGCCTGTGATGGTTGACAGATAGGAGTGTCATTTTAGAAGCGTTGAAATTTAATAGCCACTTCTTACCCCAGTCCACCACTAAGTGGAGGTCCTTCTCAAGATCAGCAGCGAGGTTATGTTGTTTGTCCGCCCATACGACACGGAAATTGACAGAAACACTAAATTTATCAAATCCATACGCGCTTAGTAAAGCTACGATGTTGAGGAAACACATGATCTGAGTAAACAGAATCTTTTGAGCCGCATTTTTTATCTGTGATTTTCTGTATAAACAATAAAAGTGCACCCTTTTTTAAGCAAATTCTGGCGGGTGATGAGAAATAAATCGTTTATAACAATGTTCAGCAAAACAGACCCTGGACAAGCGACATGAACTAACTTTCAGTCAGTTAAGTGCCATACGGGATACATGCTTGGGTGATCATGTCTCGAAAGAGACATGACTGACTGGACAGAAGATTATCTCGCAGTAGGTTTCTATTTCTTTCTGTGGTAGACTGGTTGCTAGCCAAGGCTATAGAACCCAATCTGTTCTGCCATTTAATTATATTGCATTATTATATTAAGTATAATTAGTGGGGGATCAGTTTATTACTTCATAAAAATATAAAACTTATCCCCCACTTTATGCCCAGTTGAAGTCTTAATTATGTTTTTAACTATTATATCCAGTGGCATGCGTGATATACGCTTTGGGCGATCATGTCTCAAAAGAGACATGACTGACTGGGCAGAAGATTATCCCGCAGTAGGTTGCCATTGCTTTCTGCGATAGACTGGTTGCCAGCCAAGGCTATAGAACCCAATATGTCCTATTATTTGACTCATAGCTGGAAAGAGAAGAGATAGATTATATTACATTATTATATTAAGTATAATTAGTGGGGGATCAGTTTATTACTTCATAACAATAAAAACCGATCCCCCACTTTATGCCAAGTTGAAGTCTTAATTATATTCCCAACTATTATCTTCATTCAGTCAGTTAAGTGCCAGACGTGATACACGCATTGGGCGATCATGTCTCGAAAAGTTGGGTAGAAAATTTTCTAAAAACACAATGTCTTGCTATTCAACCCATAGCTGGAGGGAGAAGAAATGGATTATTACCATTAGTAAGGGTATTTCTGCATACGTGAATACAACGAATTTGATTGCAATTCGAACTCGGCACTCCAATTTTTCATTTCGAGCCGATATCCCTTGCACCACATGAGTTACTCATTGTGATGCGGAACTGTACTGATAAACGTTCTATATTCAACTCTCCAAAAAGTCGTATGGACAATGTGACGACCACACCCTGGTCAGCAACATCGAGGTATAAACCCATCTCTTCCCTCATAGCTATGGATTTAATAGCAGGACAGAGTGGGTTCTTTAGTATAGGTTAACAACAAGTCTAGCGTAAAATGAAATGTCAACCTACTGGGAAGGTATCATCCTAGTCAGTTATACAGCGAAAGACACATGATCAGCCAAGCGTGTTTCACGTGTGGAACCTAACTGACTGAAGACATTGCACTATTTTGGCTTGTAGATCACCACATTTACAGTAAAAAATAGGGAGAGTGGTGACCACAGTGGTCCAAACTGCGCTCACTTAATAATTGAAGGAATGATGAATAAAGAAATATTTTCACTTTTTTTAATATATATATATATATATATATATATATATATATATATATATATGTAAACATGTTACCGAAATTAACGAATTTTAACGAAACTTGGTTATAAGCAACCAACAATTTGTAATGAATTATTTTGAACATTATTTTTACTGATTCATGGTCGAGTGGTTAAGACAGTACCAGATCAAATGGTAGCTTCCCCTATGTAAATAGGGGTCGCAGGTTCGAATCCTGCTGGATAGCACACATTTTCACAATAAAATTTATCGTAAAATAATCAGGCCGGTAGATATAAATATAAAATACTGTTTAATTAAAAACAGAATATCTACTTAAATACGAGTATCGGTAAAAATAATGTTCAAAATAATTCATATACATATATATAATCATATCACCCCGAGCAAGGCATTTTACTGCCACTGTTTTGCAGGGGGTTACATAGGAGTAAAGTTATGAGAAAGATTGACAGGTTATAGGGGGTGTCAGGAAGTGGGTAAGAGAAGGATGAGAATATTGATGAGAGTGGAGTGGACGGAGAAAGGACCATGAGAGAGAGGATACAGGTTAGTGAGATAGGAGATGGCTATTGACTTTACATTTAAATTCTTGGAGATTATAGCTGTCGGGGAAGCAAATAAATGGAAGGGAATTCCACAAGCAGGAAGTGCGAGAAAAGAAGCTGTTTGAGTAGAATTTGCGTTTACAATTTATTGGATTCACAGTGAATGGGTGGCTTGTGGCTTATTCTGATTTAGTTGTTCCTTATTTATTTTGTCTGGGTAATACGACTGTGAATGCTGGACAATATCATCGAAAATGAGGACAAAACTGGAAGCGGCCGAAATGTGGTTCTACAGAAGGATGCTACGGATATCGTGGACTGAGCATACAAGCAACGACGAGGTGTTAGAAAGAATGGCAAAAAAAGGAAATTGATGCTGAGCATCAGGAAGAGACAACTGAAGTTCCTGGGACATGCAATGAGGAAGGATAGCCTGGAGAACCTGATACTGACTGGACAGATAGAAGGAAGGAGAGACAGAGGAAGGCAGCGGATAACATATTTGCAGGGCCTGATCAGGTGGATGACGGAACGGGGGTTGCCAGGAGCAACAGGAGCGAACATACTAAGAGCCACAAGGGATAGGGAAACGTGGAGAGCCATGATCGCCTAGGTCCTGAAGGAACAGGGCACATAGAAGAAGAAGAAGTTCTTATATTGGGATTTATGGTTTATTTTAAGGAAGGGTAGACATTTTTTGTTTATTTTACTGCTATCTAAGTGTGATGAGAGTGGCGCCGCTGTTAATGAGAACGAGGTAAATAAATGTGGGATGGAAGTTTAGCATGATCTAGTCGTACGTTTGTGGTTCTAGAGAACAAGCTCCCACCCCACATTCACTTAAACATCATATCACCATAAATAAACCGTTTTCACCATTTAATTTTCATTTAAACTAATCACCCGATGAGAAGCGCACATAGCAGCTTCGAAACGCGAAAATTTTTGTGTAGTGTTACTATACAATATAATGCTCTACGTCGTATCGGGCACTCTTTATAAAAGTAAATGCATGAAGTGGGTTTAAAACCTACGTGTTCCATAACTTTCTTACACTATATATATATATATATATATATATATATATATATATATATACTAAGGCAAATGTAATATTTACGCTTATTTAATTTATCAGTCAGATAAATGCAATACTTGGGCGATCATGTCTCTTTCGAGACATAACTAAGTAGGAAGAAGATTTTTTCCCGCAGTAGAGTGACATTACTTTCTGCGGTAAATCGGTTGCCAACCAAGGCCCAAGAAACCAATCTGTTCTTCTATTTAACCCATAGCTAGAGAGAGAAGCGACTGATTCATAACTTTTATACAAGAGTTGTTGAGGAAAATATAAGAGAAGAGTGGGAGTCAAGTATATAAGATATGGCAACTGACGTTGCACTTAAACTTTTGAAGATTGGAGCTATCAGGGAAGCACGTATACAGAAGAAAGTTCCCTAGGCTGTGGTTGTGAGAAAAGAGGCTGCTGGCGGCTACATTTGCTTGATTTAACTGTGAAAGGATGAGACCTAGGTCAAGTAGATCGAGTGAAGAGAGGGCACCAGGTATCTAAGTACATTGGAGGAAAAGGCGTAAAATTGAAGAAAAACATGGATGATAGTTGTAAAACAAATTTGGTTCATATTTACGTGAATGGCTTAATTTTGCTTTGCGTTTTAATAGCGACTAGCAGTATAGCCCGGCGTTGCTCGGGTGTAATGAAAGCTTTAAAACTAATCTATGGTCCTGGAGCTCAGACTCTTTAGAAAGTTGGCACAAAAAACGTAGGTTGTTAAGACTAAGAATTACAATTATACCTACTTAGAGCAAAACCTGAAGCAAAAACCAAAATAAAAGGGCTGAAAACCTGATTTTGATCAGACCCTATAGGATATCAGGGTATCGATTTCCAATATCGGAGTCAAATAAGTCATCCAAAAATAAACTAACCTACGTAAGTCCATGAAAACTTATCGTACCCATCGGGAGTAAAATTGGAGAAAATGAGTCATATTGATGGCTGAATATCGGTTTTTGATCAGATCCGATAAAATATCGGGGGAATCGATTTCCGATATCGGGGAAAATGAGTCATCTGAGAAGATCTACTATAATTTTACCAAGTTAGAGCAAATTCGGCAGCAAGAACCACAATAAAAGGGCTGAAATCCTGTTCTTGATCAGACCTTATCGGATATCGGGGTATCGATTTCCGATATCGGAGAGGAATCGAAAAAATAAGTAGCCCATGACCTGACCAGAAGCCTACAGAATATTTGTGAGAAATTTGGGGAGAATCAGATAAAAATTGTGAATTTGTATATAGGACAGACAGACAGACAGACAGACACACACACACACACACACACACACACACACACACACATACACACATCTTGCCTTTTATACAAATAGATTAAATATTGACATGAACTTTCCTGAAAAGCAAATAGAGTTCAGGCACGATTCGGGGTAAATACGAGATCCTTTTAGTTGAATTGTTCTCCTATATTGCATATGATCTTTCGCTTTTTCAAATGAGAATTTTTTTCCGTTTCTACGCGTAGTAATTTTGAAATAGGGTTATAGGTAAGGAAAATAAATGTAACTGTACAATTGAACTTCATGATTTATAATGAAACTATTGTTACGAAAAGTGGCGGAGACTTACGAAATGCATTAATACCCGACACATTTAATTTAGTTATTTGAACATTATTTTTAATTTGAGTAGTTATTGTTTTTAGTTAAACAGTATATATATATATATATATATGTGTGTGTGTGTGTGTGTGTGTGTGTATTTAAGAAACAAATTTTCTTTTAAACATGTCAGATTAAATAAATTGCATACTCACGGATAATTTTTCGCGTATATGTAAAATTGACAGTTGTTGTTATCAATTTTTCAATACATGAAAATGACCTCGGAAAGAGGTTGAAAGTACTTGGGTACCTTGAGAAATTAATGAAAATAACATGTCAACGTTACAGCTCATTTCTGACATCTTTTAATTGTAATGTGCGAAAGATTATCCGTGAGTATGAATGGATTTTATTAAAAATAAGCAGACATAATGTTTGCAATTTATTTAATTTGATATATATACAAACAGATATATATATATATATAGCTGTGCCACCCTGAACATTTTTTGATATATTTTTGTTATGAAAATATGTATCATTCGAACCTACGACCTTTAACAACATAGAGAAAGCCATCAATTGATCTGATGCGTCCTAACCGCTACACCATGAATGATGTCGTAGTAAACGAAGCCGAATCAAGACTTATAAACACTTATTTTTGATTTCTCATACATATCTATCTCTGTTCTGAAAGTGTATTTTAATGTAAACAAATGTAGACTGAAAATTTTACGGAAATTTTCGGAGATTTACGAAATTGATTAACAACGGACATATTTAATTTATTTGTTTCAACATTACTTTTAATAGATAGTCTTATTTGAGTAGATATTCCGCTTCAAATTAAACAATATATTTGTAGGTATATAATTCTAATTCTCAAAAATTTTTAAACCGGTAGAGTTATATATATATGTGTATGTGTGTGTGTGTGTGTGTGTGTGTGTGTGTGTGTGTGTGTGTGTGTGTGTGTGTGTGTGTGTGTGTTGTTATAATGATTAATTAAAAACGGAATATCTACTCAAATGCGAGTATTGATTTTAAAAAAGAAATAAAATAAAAAAAATAAGCTGAAGACGACTGTTTCAGTGAAATGGAAAAGTTATTAATTTCAAATCTTAAAATAACGACTACCATTCGTATTTAAGATTGTCATTGCAATATTTTGTTAACGTTGTTCTGCTCAAATATTTGCCGATCCGACAGGGGAATTTCTACTGATATTTTATTGTCATAGAACTCGCCATGAGCTTATTAAATCAATAACTGAATATTTAAAACACATCAGAAAATTCAAATTGGGAAACCGTAAAGTTTTCACAGGTTAAAAATCATTCAACTCAAATACAATTCTGTCAAATGCAAGATAACGTTCATTTGCTAAATTTATATGGAAGAATGGTCACTAAAATTAGTTTGGCCATCAAAATCAACACTGCATGGTGACTTGTAGTTTCACTTCTTTGACATTTTCAAATGTTTTCATTTGTACCCACTTCTTAAAACAACGAGTAGTATTTATATTTTTGATTGGTATTGCAATATTTTGCTAAAGTTGTTAAGCTCAAATATTTCACAATGCGATAGGGGAAATTATACGGATATTTTATTGTCAGAGAATTCGCCAAGAAGCTTATTCAATCATTAACTGAAGAATTAAGGTTCATCAGAAAATGGAAAGAGAGAAAATACATTACTTGGATTTTGTAAGTATGTGAAAGAAAGAAAGAAAGAAAGAAAGAAAGAAGTGATGTCTGTTTTAGTAAAATGGAAAAAGTTTCTAACATCACATTTTTTTATTTGTATCCCCTTACTTCTTAAAATAATGACCAGCATTCATATTCATGATTGTTATTGCAATATTTTGTTAATGTTGTTAAGCTCAAATATTTAATTTGATAGGGAAATTTCTACGGTTTTCTTGTTGTCAGAGAAATCCTCATGACCTTATGCAATTATTAACTGAAGAATTAAGGTTCATCAGAAAATGGAAAGAGGGAATTGACATTACTTGGGTTTAGTAGGTATGTAAAAGAAAGAAAGAAAGAAAGAAAGGAAGAAAGAAAGGAAGAAAGAAAGAAAGAAGTGTTTAATGTCTGTTTCAGAAAAATAGAAAAAAGTTGTCAATTTCAAATTTTTTCATTTGTACCCACTTCTTAAAACAACGGCCAGCATTCATTTTATGATTGTTATGGCAATATTTTGTTAAAGTTGTCAAGCTCAAAAATTTAAAGATGCGATAAGGGAATTCCTACGGATATTTTATTGTCGCCATGAAATCATTCAACCATTAACTTAAAAAATTAAGATTTATCCGAAAATTTAAACAGGAAGACCGTGACACATTCAAGGCTTAAAACTGGTATAAATAATCAAACGTCGATAAGTATTATAAGGTTTGATAAGAACAATGATCCTCTCTCCTCAAGACAAAATATTTATGGAAAAATAATAAAGATATGATAAAACCAAAGGGAATGGTGAAAATAGTTTCTGTCATATCTTGGGTGAATAACTCTGGCTTCTGTGTAGGTAGGTCACGGAGTGGAGACAATTAACGCTCTTATGTGGAGGGTAGGGATGGAGACTTTCACGGGTTCGAAGACTCTGGAATATGGAACAAAGAAATATGTAAAAAATCTGCGGTGGGGCAGGGTTGAAGGAAGTGAACTCGCTTAGGGTGGCAATGCATTCTTGGGTGTCTGGAGACACGCACACAACAGAAACTATTCAGTTACTTGCAGACGGCAGTTGGCTTACTACCGAACGAAACAGAATCAAAATCATAATAATAACATCTAAAATGAGCAGTCTAAGACTGCAAACCTGCGCCAAGGCAAAACCGACATCATCTCAGCCATTAGCAAGTGATGATTATTAAAATGAGAAAGAATGACTGCAATGAACTTGACCGCTCTCAAAAGTGAAAATATAAAACTAGAAAGAGCAAACCTCAGCCAAGGCAATACCGACATCATCTTGCCGATTAGCAAGTGATGATTATTAAAATGAGAAAGAATAACTGCAATGAACTTGACCGCTCTCAAAAGTGAAAATATAAAACTAGAAAGAGCAAACCTCAGCCAAGACAATACCGACATCATCTTGCCGATTAGCAAGAGATGATTATTAAAATGAGAAAGAATAACTGCAAGGAACTTGACCGCTCTCAAGAGTGAAAATATAAAACTAGAAAGAGCAAACCTCCGCCAAGGCAATACCGACATCAACTTGGCGATTAGCAAGAGATGATTATTAAAATGAGAAAGAATAACTGCAAGGAACTTGACCGCTCTCAAGAGTGAAAATATAAAACTAGAAAGAGCAAACCTCAGCCAAGGCAATACCGACATCATCTTGCCGATTAGCAAGAGATGATTATTAAAATGAGAAAGAATAACTGCAAGGAACTTGACCGCTCTCAAGAGTGAAAATATAAAACTAGAAAGAGCAAACCTCAGCCAAGGCAATACCGACATCATCTTGGCGATTAGCAAGAGATGATTATTAAAATGAGAAAGAATAACTGCAAGGAACTTGACCGCTCTCAAAAGTGAAAATATAAAACTAGAAAGAGCAAACCTCCGTCAAGGCAATACCGACATCAACTTGGCGATTAGCAAGAGATGATTATTAAAATGAGAAAGAATAACTGCAATGAACTTGACCGCTCTCAAAAGTGAAAATATAAAACTAGAAAGAGCAAACCTCCGCCAAGGCAATACCGACATCATCTTGCCGATTAGCAAGAGATGATTATTAAAATGAGAAAGAATAACTGCAATGAACTTGACCGCTCTCAAAACTGAAAATATAAAACTAGAAAGAGCAAACCTCCCCCAAGGCAATACCGACATCATCTTGCCGATTAGCAAGAGATGATTATTAAAATGAGAAAGAATAACTGCAATGAACTTGACCGCTCTCAAAAGTGAAAATATAAAACTAGAAAGAGCAAACCTCCGCCAAGGCAATACCGACATCATCTTGCCGATTAGCAAGAGATGATTATTAAAATGAGAAAGAATAACTGCAATGAACTTGACCGCTCTCAAAACTGAAAATAAAATAAAACTAGAAAGAGCAAACCTCCGCCAAGGCAATACCGACATCATCTTGCCGATTAGCAAGAGATGATTATTAAAATGAGAAAGAATAACTGCAATGAACTTGACCGCTCTCAAGAGTGAAAATATAAAACTAGAAAAAGCAAACCTCAGCCAAGGCAATACCGACATCATCTTGGCGATTAGCAAGAGATGATTATTAAAATGAGAAAGAATAACTGCAATGAACTTGACCGCTCTCAAAAGTGAAAATATAAAACTAGAAAAAGCAAACCTCAGCCAAGGCAAAACCGACATAATCTCAGCCATTAGCAAGTGATGATTATTAAAATGAGAAAGAATAACTGCAAGGAACTTGACCGCTCTCAAGTTTGAAAATATAAAACTAGAAAAAGCAAATTCCACCAAGGCAATATAACAGTATTTTGGAACGACGATAATTAATTTGATTAATTAATTAATAACCATAACCGGAAAATCTTCTAATTGCTTTTATAGATAATAAGAGTACATACTACGAGAAATTTTCCTTATCCTCCGAATATGAGTAAAGGAAAACGGAGGTGATTAATTTTATTAAATAATTATGAACTGTAGCTGGAAAATCTTTATCTTTAAAAAGAAAGCAGGGACGAAAAATAACACCTGGTATTTCTCTATTATTGTAAACCCGGAAAGAAGAAGAAAGAAAAAAGAAATGGATTTGTTTAATGTCATAGAGTCGATTTCGGCCCACCCAAAGGAAGCTAGCAATTGTCATAAGGGGAAAGATAAATTTAATTGTTATTTTTTCTGGGTGACGGAAACGGAGATTTCATTTTGCGTCCGGATTATTTCGCTAGCATGAATTGTGAAAAGAATTGAGATAACAAATGTTTTGATTCCGAGTCGAAGTAATTTAGAGAAAAGGTATTTTCACTGACATCAGGGTAGGACAGATAATAAGGCATTCTTGTCGCTTGAAAATATAGGTGACTCAGAGAATGGATATTAAAAACAGGTGCGGAGAAATTATTATTTGTGTAACAATGTCAATGGACAACTTGTTTTGGGTGAAGTCAGTTCAAAAAGGTTATTAACTATTGTTTTAAGAAAAAAAAATCCCCGAAATTGTTTCGTGAGAAAGAAAAAATTTGAGAGAGAAAATTCGGTTAAGTTCAGCCCAGAAAAGGTGTATGGGAAGATGACGTCATAAGATCGAGAGAAATTCCATTGGTCCTGCAAACAAGCCCCGAAAGTGGGAGGCGACTAACAATTGACGTCATGAAAAGAAGATTAATCCCATTGGGTAAACCAGAGGCAACAACGAGTAGCAGCTAACCTCAGGATTTTATTGGTTGCTGAGATGGGGGATTAGTCATCTAGCGACCGTCGGCCCTACACCATGGCATGGGCATAAATACAGGGTCCCGAGGGACCAAAATCAGTTGGAATTGGATTCCAGTTGGAGTTAGTGTAGAGTTGGATTGGAGTTGGGACCCAGCAGCGGTTCGAGACAGTTCAGTTTCAGTTCCAGTTACCGGCCCAAAAATGTAACGATAAACATAGGCGCCATGGGTTAGGGTTAGGGTTAGAAGAAGTAAAGAGACAGAGAGATGATTGCCATGCCGTTGGGTGCCGACCGTAGAGAAGCCTGTCGCCAATCAACCAACCAGAGTTAAGAGACAGACAAGAGAATTTGCAGGCAAGTCTGAAATTGCTTACTGAAAGAGAATAACCCAGCACTTCGGCAAAACAATCAACAAGTTGACTAGACTTATAACGAACTTAGATTTCTGTTCGAAGCAGCGAGCTGCGGCCAGCCAGATTCATCGTTATTGCTTAGGAGAATAATTCGATTTACCTAAGAAACATCCGTTCCGCTACCAGTTGATAGAAGCAGGGATGGGAAATTATTCAAGAGACTATTGTGTATAATCTGTATATAAAGACATTATTTTACAACATTTTTCAGTCATCGGTCCACTTATTTTCCTTGATGATATATTTCTTTCTTTTATTACTCAATTGTGTGCACAGTTCCCGGTTTGGTTTAGTTCGGCAGAGGGACAGCTAGTGGAGAACTCATGTGACTACCGTGTGATTAATCAACACAACGTGAGACAAGGAAGAACACCGTAACAGAGTTAATCTACGACCAGCTGACTGGATCGAAACCAACAGCGACCGGACGGGTAGTGGCATAGCAATACCGATATCATCTCAGCAATTAGTAAGAGATGATTATTAAAATGAGAAAGAATAGCTGCAATAAAATTGACCGCTCTCAAGAGTGAAAATATAAAACTAGAAAGAGCAAACCACAGCCAAGGCAATACCGACATCATCTTGCCGATTAGCAAGAGATGATTATTAAAATGAGAAAGAATAACTGCAATGAACTTAACCACTCTCAAAAGTGAAAATAGAAAACTAGAAAGAGCAAACCTCAGCCAATGCAATACCGAAAGCATCTTGGCGATTAGCAAGAGATGATTATTAAAATGAGAAAGAATAACTGCAATGAACTTAACCGCTCTCAAAAGTGAAAATATAAAACTAGAAAGAGCAAACCTCAGCCAAGGCAATACCGACATCATCTTGGCGATTAGCAAGAGATGATTATTAAAATGAGAAAGAATAACTGCAATGAACTTAACCGCTCTCAAAAGTGAAAATAGAAAACTAGAAAGAGCAAACCTCCACCAAGGCAATACCGACATCATCTTGCCGATTAGCAAGAGATGATTATTAAAATGAGAATGAATAACTGCAATGAACTTGACCGCTTTCAAGAGTGAAAATATAAAACTAGAAAGAGCAAACCTCAGCCAAGGCAATACCGACAGCATCTTGGCGATTAGCAAGAGATGATTATTAAAATGAGAAAGAATAACTGCAATGAACTTGACCGCTCTCAAGAGTGAAAATATAAAACTAGAAAGAGCAAACCTCCGCCAAGGCAATACCGACATCATCTTGGCGATTAGCAAGAGATGATTATTAAAATGAGAAAGAATAACTGCAATGAACTTGACCGCTCTCAAAAGTGAAAATATAAAATTAGAAAGAGCAAACCTCAGCCAAGGCAATACCGACATCATCTTGGCGATTAGCAAGAGATGATTATTAAAATGAGAAAGAATGACTGCAATGAACTTGACCGCTCTTAAAAGTGAAAATATAAAACTAGAAAGAGCAAACCTCCGCGATGGCAATACCGACATCATCTTGGCGATTAGCAAGAGATGATTATTAAAATGAGAAAGAATAACTGCAATGAACTTGACCGCTCTCAAAAGTGAAAATATAAAACTAGAAAGAGCAAACCTCCGCCAAGGCAATACTGACATCATCTTGGCGATTAGCAAGAGATGATTATTAAAATGAGAAAGAATAACTGCAATGAACTTGACCGCTCTCAAGAGTGAAAATATAAAACTAGAAAAAGCAAACCTCCGCCAAAGCAATACCGACATCATCTCAGCGATTTGCAAGAGATGATTATTAAAATGAGAAAGAATAACTGGAATAGACTTAACCGTTCTCAAGAGAAAAAATACAAAATTAAATGAACTCTTAAAATGAAACAGGGAGGTAATTAAGTATTTGAAAAACAAAAGGGTCTACATACAAACTACAAGAAAACTGAATCCATGATCATCAGCAAAAAGATAAGGGCGTAAACACCAATTACAAATGGGGTATACTAAAATCAAGCAGGTACAGGAATTTAAATATCTGGGAAGTATGCTGACAGAGGACGGAAAGTGCGACGTGGAGATCCGAGGGCGTATTGGCATGACTAATGATGCATTCCAGAAGCTGAGTAGAGTATTAAGAGACAGGAAAATTTCGCTAGAAACAAAGAAGAGACTACTGGTTGTTATGTGACGTTTGTTATTCAATATGGCAGCGAATTCTGGATAATCTCATCAAAAAAGCAGAAAAGACTTCAAACAACCACAAACATTTTTCTACAGAAGGTTACTAAGATTATGATGGACAGAATATTTGAGGTTTTGGAGAAGAGGAAAATAGAAAGGAAACTGATACTTAACACCAGGAAAAGAAAGCTGAAGTTTCTAAGACACGTAATGAGGAAGGAAGGCATGGAGAGTCTGATACTCACTAGATGGAGAGAGGGGAAGAGAGACAAGGGATAGTAACGCATGACTTACTTGATGGTCTTCATCAGATGGATAGCAGGAAAGTGTTTGGGAGGAGTAACAAGACAAAGGTGTTAGAAGATTCAAAAAGAGGGAGAAGTAGAAAACTATGTTCGTCTACGTCCTGAAGGGACACGGCACATAGAAGAAGAAGAATTTCTGTAGAACTTCTATAAAATGGATCCAAACATAAACATGATAACCCTTTTACATTTCAGAATAGAATTTATACATGTCATGGGTCCTTACCTGTAACTCCATAATGAACTCTTCCTAACACTATATATACTAGGCCTCTCAAGGGTCATACTAACAACTTTCACATTTTGTATTGTTATTCCTTGTTAATATATATTTGTTATTTCTACCCTTGTAGCCGTGTTGTTCTTTTCAGACCTTAACCAGGTCCATAACACTTAGATAGATAGATAGATAGATAGATAGATAGATAGATAGATAGATAGATATGAACAGACTAAGATAGATAGATAGATAGATAGATAGATAGATAGATAGATAGATAGATAGATATGAACAGACTGAGATAGATAGATAGATAGATAGATAGATAGATAGATAGATAGATAGATATGAACAGACTGAGATAGATATGAACAGACTGAGATAGATAGATAGATAGATAGATAGATAGATAGATAGATAGATAGATAGATATGAACAGACTAGATAGATAGATAGATAGATAGATAGATAGATATGAACAGACTGAGATGAGATAGATAGATAGATAGATAGATAGATAGATAGATAGATAGATAGATAGATAGATAATGAACAGACTGAAATAAATAGATAGATAGAATGGCTTATTGTCATGGGTCCTTATCTGTAACTCCAGAATTACCTCTTCCTAGCACTATATATACTACGCCTCAAGAGAGAGAAAGAGAGAGAGAGAAAAAAAGAGAGAGAGAGAGAGAGTCGAGTTGGTAGTAGTTCACTCCAAACCAGACTGACAGTCATACTAACAACTTCCACATTTTGTATTGTTAGTTCTTGTACATACATATTTGTTATTTCTACCCTTGTGGTCGTGTTGTTCTTTTCGGACCTTAACCTGGTCCAGGACAATGCATATACTCTAAAGATATTTTTATACAAAATTTAATAATTTTTGTATACATAGAGATACAAGCAATACCGCTACGCCCCTAATATTCACACGGACTTTTCAGTGGTAAAATTAAGATTCCACTTAAGCATTAAGTTTTGTAACCGTTTGTGGAACTCCCTTACGTTTACTCGTTTCCTAGATAGCTACAATCTCCAAAAGTTTAAATGCAACGTCAGTTGCCACCTTCTATCTCCTTGATTCCCATCTATTTCTTATCCTTTCTTCGACATCACCTGTACCTTGTTTTTTCTCTCACTGTAAACCCTTGCGCACTAGTAGCGGTCCCGATTCCCTGATAGGTACAATATCTAAAATTTTAAATGCAACATCGATTGCCATCTTTTATCTCCTTGATTCCCATCCTTTTTTTGACACCCCCTTTTTTCGTCACTGTAACCCCCTGTGCACCAGTAGTGGTCCTGTCTTGCTTGAGTAAAATGATTATAAATAAAATATTTCTGCACGTGTACAAACAAAAGTTGTTTACTAGTCACAAAGAAATATATAGATAAAACACTGCGCCTCCTCGAGTTAACTCTCACAACAGACCTCAAGTGGAATGACTATATAGAATCCATAGCTAAATCAGCTGCTAAGAAAGTCGGTTCCCTGTTTAGGGCCAGGAAGCTTTTTCCTGCTAAAACCATCCTGTACATATACATCTACCATCCGCCCGTGAATAGTGAATATTTCTGCCATATCTGGTCGGTTGCTTCTGCTATCCACCTAGGGGTCCCTGACAAAATTTCATCGAAGAATCTGTAATGTGATCGATCCCGACTTGGCCGCTCAGCTACAGTCACTTTCTCACCGGCGCAATGTGGATTCCCTGTGTCTCTTCTACAAATACATTCACGGCTTCTGCTCCGATGAACTTAGCTCACTGGTGCCCCCTATATATGAATTTACTCGAGCAACAAGATTAGCAACTAGGTCCCACCCTTTTACTGTGAAACCAATAAAATGTAACCGCAAATTCTACTCCATCAGCTTCTTTTCGCGCACTTCCCGCCTGTGGAATTCCCTTCCGCTTACTTGCTTTCCCGACAGCTACAATCTCCAGGAATTTAAATGTAAGGTCAAGAGTCATCTCCTGTCTCACTAACTTGCTTCCTCTCTCTCATGCTCTTTTCTCCATCCACTCCACTCTCATCAATATTCACAACCTTCTTTACCCACTTCCTGACACCCTCTATAACTTGTCGCTCCTTCTCATAACTTTCCTCCTATGTAACCCCCTGCTCAACAGTGGTAGTAAACTGCCTTGCTTGGGGTGATATGTTAATAAAAAACAAAAGAAAATATGCACCACCAAACCCTACTTCTACAAAATGAAGAGGGTACATCTCAGTGTGAGAAGGAAAATTCAGTAAGCTATCCGTTTCTGTTAATGATGTCGTGTTTTGATTGAAATGTTACAATACATACAGGTACAGTATTTGTATAAACCAAAACATGGTTTCTGGTGACAGTTCAATATAATTAACAATCTATTTGTAACACAGCAACGCAATAATCAGGCTGCTGGTAGCCATGTTGCTTTCTAAAATTTTCTAATTTGAGGCAGAACATTGCATCACGTAAAAAAATTTTGGAAATTTTTTATTTAGGAATTTCTAAGAAACGATACCCGGCCCATACGGAATTATGACGGGGCAACCAGTGAGGAACAAAGTTGAGTAAAATGGAGTAGCAAAAGTCATCGTTAAACCATGCCTATTTCAGTTAAGTGGTTTTTGTAAGCCCTATCTGAAGCTTAAATTTGTATGGTGCACCTAGTGAGGATCAAACTCACGAATGAGTTATAATCGTCGATCAGACTGACTTCGTTGGTCGAGAATAATTCCATACCTAAGCAATAGTAATAATTGCTCAAAATAGTCATTGGCTTGTCTGTTCGAACTATGGTTTCAGGTTGAGAATGACCAAAATTACTTCGGTTTTCAGATTTTGGAGGGATTTTGGAATAGAGGCTATTTAATTTGTAAATCTAATATAAACTTATTTATAAATGGAACTTTGTCTGTCTGTCTGTCTGTGTGTGTGTGTGTGTGTGTGTGTCCGTTACTTATAGACTCCGAAACGGCGGAAACCATTTTCTTGAAAATTTACACAGTTGTACTATAAGCGTCTGCGAGTGTTCTTAGCTAGGTTTTGTGTAGAGCTACACCCGATAAATATCGAAAATCGATAATCGAAAAAATCGGGTTATAGAAGGAGTGGTCCGATTTTAATCAAATTTCATACACTCATAGACAAAGACATAAGAAACGATATTCAGAAGTTTCAAGGTTGCAGTTCTTACAATAGTGCAGAAAATCGGTAATATACATATATAAAAGGCAAGATGTTTGTGTGTGTGTCTGTTTATCTGCCTGTGTGTCTGTATTTTTTCAGCCCTTTTATTTTAGTTTTTGCTTCAGGTTTGGCTCTAAGTAGGTATAATTGTAGTTCTTAGTCTCGGCCATGATACCATTTACTCAGAGGACTTATTTAGCCTTCAAAATTCAGTTTACGGCGAAAAAAAAACCGATAGCAGGAAATCAAAATTTGACTTAAATCCATTGATTTTTCTTTCAGTCTACGGTTTCGCTTTAACTGGAAACAATTATTGCTTTTTAGTCTTTCGTGCCAACGTCCAAAGAGTCTGAGCTCCAGGACCATGGATTAGTTTTAAAGCTTTCATTACACCCGAGCAACGCCGGGCTATACAGCTAGTAGCATATATAAAATGGTACAGTTTGGTATGGAACACATACATAAACACGATACCCCTTCACATTTAAATAACAGGACAGGTTGGGTTCTATAGCCTTGGCAGGCAACCAGTCTACCGCAGAAAGTAATGGCAACCTACTGCGGGATAATCTTCTGCCCTGTCAGTCATGCCTCGCAAGAGACATGATCGCCAAAGCGTGTATTACGTATGGCATTTAACTGACTAACTCAGAAGGTAGATTTATGTGAATGACATATACCCGGAAAGTATTATTAAAAAATTTTAATAAATTTTGTGTTCATACAGATCCAGATAATGACTTTAGTCATCTAATGCTCATCTGGATTTTTTATTGGTTTATTGAGAGAAGAAACTGTTAGCATAGGAATCATAATAATATGAGAAGAAAAAAACATGATTAAGCAGAGAGAACAATAAAAGAACTGCTATTAAGAAGACAGAAGATAACGATTGACATTGCTTTTAAATTTTTGAAGATCAAAGTTGACCGAAGAAGCAGGAAGATAGTTCTATAAGTGAGAAGTACGATATAAAAGAAAATTTTAGCATAGAACTTACGTTTACATCTAGCAATGTCAACTGTAAAATTACGAGACCTTACCGCCAATCTAGTAGTGCGTTTAAATTATTAAAGTCTAGGTACTATAGAGAAAAGTGATATTCATTTTATTATGATACAAAAAACGTGGTTTTCTTTTGTCTCTCTTCCCCTCCATCCGTCCCATGAGCATCAGGTTCTCCAAGCTCTCTTTCCTCATTACATGTCCCAAAACCTTTAGCTGTCTTTTCCTGATGTTATGTATCAGTTTCCATCTCGCGTCCAAAACCTCATCTTTGCTCATGTGTCTCTTTTCTGGTATCCTCAGCATCTTTCTGTAGAACCACATTTCGATTGCTTCTAGTCTTTCGTTCGTCATTGGGGAGATTATTCAACACCCGCTGCCATATTGAAGGACAAAATGTCACATAACAATCCAGTACTTTCTTTGTTTCCAGCAAAATTTTCCTGTCTCTTAATACTTTGCTCGGCTTCTGGAATGCATCCTTCGGCTTTTGGATCTCAGGAATATAAATGTATAGAAACTGCTGTGACCACAAAGTGAGGGGTCAGTTTATATATTCATTGTAATATTGAATTGATCCCCCCACTTTATATCCAGTATGCTTCTTTAGAACCAAATTTTGGTTGCTTCAAGTCTTTCCTTCATCCTTGATGAGATTGTCCATTATTCACTGTCATATTGAAGAACAGACATCAAATAGGAATCAAGTGCTCTCTTCTTGGTTTCCAGCGAAATTTTCCTGTCTATTAATGCTCTACTCAGCTTCTAGAATACATCTTTGGCCATGCCAATATGCCTTCGGATCTCCGTATCGCACTCTCCGTCTTCTATTTGAACACTTCCCAGGTATTTAAATTCCTGCACATGTTTGATTTTAGTATCTCCAACTTGTAATTGGCATTTTGAACCCCTCTTTTTACTGATTAGACTGAATTTTGTTTTTCTTGTAGTTTATATGTAGTCCTTTCTTTTCGCTTGCTTTACCTATTTTCTGTCGAAGGTCTTTTTTTCTGTTCTGCTATCAGCACTGTATCATCTGCGTATCTTAGATTGGAAGCAGCCACCAATGACAAATCCTTACAGGACATCTAGAGCCCACCGAATTGTCTCTCTTTTTACCTCCTAGAACTGAGTCTCTGTTGAGTGATAAAAATATCTCTGATATAATGTGATCTGATATAATCTTTAACTTAGATCCTCACAAAGCATGATATCCTGTAATAGTCATTAATTAAGAAATGTGCTCCCGAACACTGACTCTTGTTCTCTCTAAACTGTATGATAAATCACTCGCTGCCTCTTGCTTTCCTGTCTGCTAGAAGTTATCATATGTTGTACCAGATTTTAAAAATTCTGTAAGTCGTTGGTCCCTTCCAACTTTTACCTCGTCTTGGGAAACTCTGAGAGGCCTAAATCAATGATCCTTTTATTCATCATCTCTCAACATCTTTTTTCAGACATACATTATGGTTTTGGTTTTTCCAAGTCAACTGCTGATGTCCTGACGGAAGGAGTATATCATGATCTAGATAAAAATCGGTGAAGCCCGGGCTGTAGCGTTGAACATCTCATTTGACAGGGTACGGCTGATTTCACCACAAGTTGACAATGTCTCCGTGTACTTTTTTGAACTGATCCAGTCTTTCCTATTAAAACGTTAAATTAAATAATCTTGGAATTATTTCGAACATAGGTGTTATAATAGACACAACGTTTCGACCAATTACTTTCTAGTCATCATCAGGTGTTCATATATTGGCTGATGTGGATTATCTCGTCGATTATTGCGAAATATCCTGTGAAATCTATTATTATTCTTTCATGTTGGAATTTGGTTCGCCACTCAGTCAGTTAGTTAAGTGCCATACGTGATACACGCTTGGGCGATCATGTCTCGAAAGAGACATGACTGACTGGGCAGAAGATTATCCCGCAGTAGGTTGCCATTGCTTTCTGCGGTAGACTGGTTGCCGACCAATCTGTCCTGTTATTTAACCCATAACTGGAAGGAAGAGACGGATTAATACCTTTCCCAAGGGGATTTGCGTAAGTGAATACAATGGATTCAACTGGAATTCGAACTCGGCTCCCCGGTTTCTCGTTCAGAGCGATATCCACTGTACCACAACGCACATCGCCACTACCAAGTCCAATAAACGAACTCATGACCACTAGATGATACTAACACATGTATAACCAACTACTATATCCACTACGCCACCGTCCACGAAGGACTTTAATGGTGTATTTTTGGAGCCTTTTATATTCAGTGTCAGATGGATTTGGACAACTGGATTATGTTAGTGGGTTCGTGCAACTTGTTATAATTTGTATTTATTTCTGAGATGAGTCATTTTCCAGATACAACAATTTTCTCCTGCCTCGATACTAGGGCGGATCAGACCGACAAGGTCAAAATGGCAGCCGAGGTTCAAAACGACATCAAGTTCGTCGTTAACTGAGACGAACGATGGCTTGTTAATTTTAACGCGTCCATGATTAAACTTCTCACCATTCAGTCAGTCAGTTAAGTGCCATAGGTGATACACACTTTGGACGATCATGTCTCGAAAAGACATGACAGACTGGGCAGAAGATTATCCCGCAGTAGATTGCTATTACTTTCTGTAGTAGACTGGTTGCCAACCAAGGCTATAGAACCCAATCTGTCCTGCCATTTAATTCATAACTGGAGGGAAGTGACGGATTAATACCTTTTCCAAGGGCATTTGCGCGTAACTGAATGCAAGGAATTCAACTGGAATTCGAACTCGGCTCCCCGATTTGTCGTTCCGAGCCGATATCCACTACACCACAACGCACATCTCTCCATTAATCATCTGAAAAAATCTCCCTCTCTTCCGTCAGTACGGCTGATGCTAACCTCCAGGTGAGTGACCCGTTGCCTCATCTCGGGCTCACGTTCTCAGCTGACAGGAAGTAGAATGACTATATTGAATCGATTTTTAGGTCAGCTCCCAAGAAAGTCGGTTCACTGCGTCGGGCGAGAAATTTTTTTATCTCCAGAAACTATCTTACATATCTATAAGATTTGTTTGAACATTATTTTTGATCGATACTCGTATTTAAATAGATATTCTGTTTATAATCAAACAGTATTACATATTTATTTCTACCGGCCTGATTATTTACGATACATTTTACAAAAATGTGTGTCATTCGGCAGGATTCAAACCTGCGACCCCTATCCACATAGGGGAAGCCACCATGTGATCTGGCGCGTCTTAGACCTCTCGACCACGAATGACGAACAGTCTGAACGAAGTCAGATTTCGAGAGGTCTTGTGATATCAATGCCTGACAGAATGGAGGCTGTGATCAAAGCAAGAGGCTATTATACTTAATATTAAATTTGTTTTGTAACAAGTATTTTTTCTTGTTAAAGGATTTGTTGAGTAAATCAAATAAAATTACTTTAATTAATTTTTTTATTTTCTGACA
>JBBBDQ010002203.1:1222500-1245000 GCA_037127315.1 Ascarosepion bandense
GTGATGAAAGACGACGAAGAGGAATAGAGTACGTGATAGATAGATAGATAGATAGATAGATAGATAGATAGATATGAACAGACTTAGAAGAAAGAAAGAAAGAAAGAAAGATAGATAGATAGATAGATAGATAGATAGATAGATAGATAGATAGATAGATCTTCAATTGGAGTAGATAGATCAATCTATCGCCCGGTTCACTCCACCCTCGTCTATTGTTCCCTGTTTAGGATGTGGTTTCCGGCTTTCTCTTTTCCAATCTTTTTGCTATTACATAGCCCCCTGCACATCAGTGGTGTTACCGCCTAGCTCGGGGTGATACAATTAAAAAAAAAAGAAAAAAAGATAGATAGATATGAACAAACTTAGAAAGAAAGAAAGAAAGAAAGAAAGAAGTGACATAGATAGATAGATAGATAGATAGATAGATAGATAGATAGATAGATAGATAGACAGACTTATATATACTATGGCTAGATTAACGCTTGACGCATTCACACAACCCTGTGCCGTTCGCTGGTGTGAGTCTGTGCGCGTGTGTCCGTCGGTGCCCGCGCGCGCACGCGCTCCTTCACTTTGACAACCTCTTTCTTTTTCCTCTCATTGCTTCTCCCACTGAGCTTGCTCCCCTTCCCGGCACCTCGACGCCATCGTTCACTGCATTGCCTCGTTTTCAACTTCTCTCCCATTCTGACCTGCTCGCACATACAGCCTCCCTTTTTACATGCTGCTTATGTGAAACACCCCCACCACTTCTTCGTGTCTTCATCTCCCTCTCTCTCTCTCTCTCTCTCTCTCTCTCTTTCACTCGTCTAGCATTTCTCGCTTCTCCTTACCCACCTTGTTTTTTATACATGTGATCGCGCTCGAGCGTCAAACCCTTATCTATCTATCTATCTATCTATCTATCTATCTATCTATCTATCCCAGTCTCTTTCTTTCTGTCATTCTATCCCCGTCTCTTTCTTTCTTTATATCTATCTATCTATCTATCTATCTATCTATCTATCTATCTATCTATCTTTGTCTCTTCCTTTCTAGCTATCTATCCCTGTCTCACTCTATCTATCTATCTATCTATCTATCTCACTCTGCTCATATCTATCTATTTTTTAATCTTTTCTTCATCTATCTATCTATCTATCTATATCTTTTCTTCATCTATCTATCTATATATTTTCTTCATCTATCTATCTATCTATCTATCTATCTATCTCTTTTCTTCATCTATCTATCTATCTATCTATCTCTTTCTTATCTATCTATCTATCTATCTATCTCTTTTCTTCATCTATCTATCTATCTATCTCTTTTCTTCATCTATCTATCTATCTATCTATCTATCTCTTTTCTTCATCTATCTATCTATCTATCTATCTATCTATCTATCTATCTCTTTTCTTTCATCTATCTATCTATTTCTTCTCTATCTATCTATCTATCTATCTATCTATCTATCTATCTATCTATCTATCTATCTATCTATATTTTTATCTCTATTCATTTCCATTTCTTTATCTCAGTCATACAAGCACTCATAGACATTATGTTTATATGTATGTTCATATCACTAAACAATCCTAAGTCTTTCTGTCTGACTTTCTCTCTTTTTATGTACGTATGAGCGTGTGTGTGCGTGAGAGAGAGAGAAAGAGAGAGAGTTTTACTCATATCGATCTATAAACACTTTAAAAACTAGCTTGATTTTTATTTAAAGTTGTTCAGCTCATTTTTTGCCCCTTTCTTTCCGTTTATTTATTTAATCTCCTCTCCTTTCTATTTTTCACCCTTTCTCTCTCTCTCTCTCTCTGATTCTTCTTCTTCTAATTCTTCATTTCTCTCTCATTTTAAAAACAATCCCCCCCCAACCCCAAAACTGGAAGAAAGGAAAGAAAACATTAAAACATCGATAGTCGCACTCGTAGTAATAGTAATTATAGCAATTAATAATAATAACAATAGTAATAAAAATAATGATGCAAGTAAGTTCTACTTCGTTAAGAAAAAAACCGGTAAAATGAAAGGTTTGTACACTTTAAATTCGGTAAGCAAGATAAAGACATTTTTGTGTGGAATTTCGCCATCTCTACTACCGCTAACTACTTACGATATCTTCGTTTGTATACAATATATATATATATATATATATATATATATATATATATATATATATAAATATATATCTTTATCATTCGTATTACTAAAGTCTGTGCTTGGAATAACTTCCTTTTATTAGTCGAACTAAACCTTACCATCTCTGTTTATAATTGTTATCTCTGATTGTAAATAAGTCTTCTTCTTACGTTTTAAATTTCTTGCAAGTGCTTCTTTTTTTTTTTTTCCAATGTCGATTTCTCGACGTCGCTCCTGCTGCTGCTGCTTCTTGTACTAAGAAAGAAAGACAGAAAGCAAAGACAGAGAGAGAGAAAAAGAAAACGAAAGGGTAACGAATTAGAGAGAGGAGGCCGACCCTTTCGTGAAAACTCGCTTTTTCACTCAGTCAAGACTCCGTGTTCAGAACACGCACGTTTTATTTGAAGGACTTTACCTATCATTCACACGCACCATATATATATATATATATACATACATATATATATATTGTGTGTGTATGTATAAATATCCATACATATATATTCGTATCAAAACAACTGCAAAAAGAAAAATATATCTACATATATTTATATATATATATTTATAAATAAATATATATATATATATATATATATATATATATATATGAAAAAGCCATCCAACAACTTAATTATTGTTCATTACCTACAAGTGAGTGTTTCCTACTAAGTAATTTTTTAAGTAAGCCACCCTAGGATTACTTTCCTTTCTCTGGTTTGGAAGTCAATACTGGATAATTGTTTATATATACATGTAGATATTTATAAAATCTACTGTGTGTGCAACTACACAAAGGATTTATATACGTAAAATAAAACGAATTCTCGTTACTCCAAATTCACTTGTCATCGACACTTAATTGGAAATTAATAAGTTTTTAGATTTTTAATTTTTTTTTTTTAAACTCGAAAATATCACTTTTTTTTAAATTCTTCTGTTTACTCAACGATTCCATAAGTCTTACTCAAAGGATTAATTCGGAAGAGCCACTTTAAAAAAATTTACAAAGTTAAAAAAAAAGTACTCCATGGATTTTAAAAAATTATGGTAAGTGTTTTTTTACGATATTTTTTGTTGTTGTTTTTAATGTACAATATTCGATTTTTTAAAAATATGTTTGTCACAATGTATGAAAAATAGTTTTTTAAAGTTTATATCTGTTTTTAATTTGTAACCCCCCCCTCCAAAATAGTTTTTTTATTTTTGTTTTTTTTCTTCAAACTGGGCGTGAACGTATGAAGACAGATAAACATTTTTTTTTATTTTAAAAAATAAAGTTCTTTTTATTTTTTAAAATACCTGCTTAATTACTACGCTAGATTTTTATTTTTAAATAACCTTTTTGGACTTAAAACTGTAAAGTAAAACCATGTTTTTTTTTTTGTAAAATTGGAAATGTCTTCCCCATCACCCATAAATAAATAAAAATAGCACTTTTTTTTTTTTTTTTTTAACAGTTCCAGTTTTAAAAAGAAACAAACACCATTACTTTTTTTATTTATTACTATTCTGTCAATTTATATAAATAAAAATATTTTTGTAGCTGATTAGCAAGTGATCTTTTGGTCAAAATATCACTACCATATAGGCAAACATAAAAATAGATTCTTTTTCTTTTCCAAAATTTACCTAGCTACTAAAAAAAAAAAACTTATAGCAATCAATGAATATTTTTGTAGCAAATTTTACAATGTATTGTAGTGGCTAGATTTATGAACCTATCCATGGATTTCTGTTCTGAATTTTGTGACAACTAGGACGGAGAAAACCAAATTGGGAGTACCAAAAACCATAGGCAAGTACGCGAGTCGTCAGGTCGATTATTATTATATTTTCTCTCTCTTCTTGTTTATCTTGTTCTCTCGAAATAACTGCTCTTGGGGCTTAAATTATTACCTATTCAACGTTATTATTTGCAGTTTCTTTGTTTTTAACTTAAGTCAACAACACTAAATGCTGTACTCAAGCGAATTAATAATACTGCCTATTCCGTGCTCTAATATGACTAAAAATTGGAGAAAGCAAATCTTTCTTTCTCTCTCTCTTTCAGTGGAATGTCTTCTTTTTCTGTGATCGCTTGTCGTCCGCTCTAAAAATCTCCCCGGACTGGATCATGACTGACATCAATAAATACTCTAAATAGATTAAATTCGTTTAAACTATACTTAAATATATTTTTGTTGGATTTTTTTTTCTTAGTCGGTCCTTGTCTGTTAGTATTATTGTGTATATATTGACTGTATTTAGTCTTTGTGATTGGTGTGTTACTGTGTATACCGGGAAATGGAGGGGAATTTTATTTAAAAAAAAAACAGTTTTTAATATATTTTATAAATCAAGAGTGTTTGGGTAATTAAAATAATTAAGACATAACGATCGATTGATTTAAAAAATAGCTTTTTATTTTATTTTGGAAAATTCATATACCACGAAGATTCGTGTGTCCGTTTGAAAAATGTAGTCGGTGGGAATTTGGGATTAGTAGTTTGAAATTGGTGTTCTACAACCATGAGAAATAAATAAATCATCACATTATGTAATAAAAACTAAAATCTTTTTTTTTTTTAAGCTTCAAATGTAGACACGAACTACACTACAGTGACACACCTTTGTTAAGAATGAATTAAAAATGAGAGGGTGGGAAAGTCTTACCTAGTATACATCACACATACCTGGAAAGCATTGACGTGTGTCCTAAAACATAGATAAGGTAGAGGGAAATATAACTGGAGATAAGGTTTTGAATAGTCGCGAAATTAACACTTCATATCTGAATGCAAATATCAGTTCGCTTCTCTGTGAACACTTCTAGCTTGGATTATGTCAGTGAATTTAAAAAGATTTTTAAAACCATTAAATAATAAAAAAAAAATCACCAATCTCTCTATCTCCCTCTCCCTGTGAGAACGGCTTAATGTTGCTGGTTTGTTTTAGCAAACCTCGAAGGTGGCGAGAACCAAAGTAGCCAGTCACACGACACAGTTTTAAAATAAAATTTTCATATCTACACCGCAAAGGTAGTAAAGTAAGTAGACTTGATTATCGGAAAGCTAACACATGCACTCAGGTTTAAGAGACACAGGACAAATACATTACATTCGAAGATGCTAAAAAGCTAAACATGTATTATATTTATTATCATTCGTGCTACCATCACAAAGAACAGAACAAAAAACACATTCAGTTTGTGATGTGTACACAAAGGGACTTAAATTCAACGCAAAGAGAGCGAGTGCCTTACACATTTCAGAGCTAAAAACACAGACTAAGACGAAAGAATTGCCATTTATAGAGAAAAAAGGAAAAATAGATAGGCGTGTACACGATTCTATTTTTCTTTCACTCTCACACCAAATTTCAGCTGGGTACACAAAAACCCTGCCATTGTTAATATACGCTACACAGGTTATGACGTGAGACACACGCATGCGGTTTTTCGTGTATTCACGTTTTGGGAAAGAAAACACAATGGTGCGTACATAAAATACGAATTTATTGTGACCATACAAATTATTTATATATATATATATATATATATATATATATACACACACATATATGTGTGTGTGTATACACATATCATACATTTCTTCGTTTATGGAGACGATCTTTCATAAATTTCCACACAGAGGATAATTTTGTGGAAACACAATCGTTTATGAATATATATTTATTTATTTCATTGATTTTTTAGACACGCACACTCACAGGCTATATTTTTGTGGACACACGATTTAAGCAAACGATTGGATCAGTAAGGCTGTGTATTTGCTAAATTTTCATTTAAAATCATCGAAATTGCTCTATCAACGTCATATGCGATCCGTACAAGAGCGTCGGGTTAAGTGCATTGACAAAGAAAGGGTGGTGGTAGTGGTGTAAACAGGTATATATATATATATATATATATATATATATGTATATATATGTATGTATATTAAAACAATTATTTCACCATTATTAGGATAAGGGCTTACAGATCTAGCGAGACACACACAACGTTTTTTGCCCCCCCCCCCCCCCAAGAAAATACGTACATGAAGATACACACAATCCTTTAAAAAAGCCAGACACGGATGTGCATAAATGGTGGGGGGGGGTGATTTGTGTGTATATGCATATGCACTCACATAATTGTCGCAAGAGCTTTTTATTTAGGATTTCATCAATGTAGAAATTATTCAAATCAAGTCATATCTATATTATTGTTGGATTAACTTCCGTATTTTGTTATTAAACATAAAGCGGACCTGTCTAAATCGTTCTTGTAAAATTTAAGGCTTGATGATTGTTATCTTCAGCAAAAGATACAAATCTCTAATATAGATAAAAACATGCATATATATCTCTTTATTCTTATGCTGTGTAACAAAACATTTACATGCCGAAGGAAATCTCACTGATCTGTACAGATCTTATCCAACACGAATATACGCATATAGTCATGAAGAAGATACACGACAATTCTCCGAATTTCACACGGTGGAGTAATGGATAGCGACTTGGATCGAGAATCGGAGAGACGAGGTTCAAATTCTAATCTAGTTCGTTGCATTTTACATTTTTCACTTACGGGAAAATAACCACGGGAAAGATATTCATATCTTTTCTCAAACCTATCTATGGAAACAGCAAGACAGAATGGTTCCTGTAGCTTTCCTTGGGTGGCAACCGGTTAATGAGAAAGACAACTCTGAATTCAAGGAGGGAATCCTTCAAGGAGTAAGAAGGTAGTTCTTTCAATCCTGGAACCACTTCTTTCGAAACAAAACCCAACAGAATTATGGCAGGGAGCAGTGAGATGTTATTAAAATCAAATACACATTTTTTAATTTAAAATTTAACCATTTAGTTATCAATCAAAATATTTAGCTTTTTTTTTTTTTTTTTTTTTTAACACTATGTATTTTATGTTATACAGGTCGTATATTTTTCTTAAAATAAAAATCCAAAACTAACTCTTATATCCTGGTATTTAAGTTTGGGTAAGGTTTGACTTGAACTTAACATCAGAAAGAGAGGGTTGAAATTTCTAGTGCACATGAGGAAAGCGGGTTTGGAAAATATAATACTCAGTGGAGCAAGAGGAAAACAACGCCTCATATATTTAGAGAGCTTCAGTAAATGTGTGGCAGAATAAGGTTTAAGAGAGATAACAAAAAGACATTTTCACTCAGCTCCCCCACTGAAGGGAGTTGTGACACAAGGTCGGTTTTTAGTGTGGGAGACACAAGCGCGGACGCTTGGCTCAAAGTTCAAATATTACCCAGTCACCGTTGTAGTTAGAAATTACAGGAAATTGTGGAGAGCCCTGATCACCAACGTCCTGAAGAGACACGGCACATAGAAGATCGATAATGAAGGTATTAGATTCACACATAAATATTCTCATTTGATACGCTAGTCTTCCTTATGTACCCGGATGTGCCAATATTAAGTTATCAATGATACAATAAAACACACACAAAAAAAAATAATGGTTTTAAATTTTCTTCAATGTTTCGTGTATAATGATTGATGCGTATTATACACCGGGGAAAATAAACATTTTGAAATTAAAATCTTCTAATCACTAATATTTAAAGTGTTTCTAAAAACGGCACATGGATATTAATATAGAAGTTTGTATTTAGCTTCATCTGGTACAAGGCTACAATTATAGGTCAACCTATGATGATTGCACTCACTGTCTCTTCGGGTAACGTCCTAAACATTATTTCACACTCATATTATGCGTAATTCTCTCTCTCTCATATATATATATATATATATATATATATATATATATATATATATATGCGTATAGTGATAAATATATCAAAAATTAAAATCTTTCACAGTAATTTTTAATGTGTTCATCATAGAATTTTTAAATACGGGTATGTATAATAAACAGTACACTCACATTAATGTAAATTAATTTATATTTACCTTTGTCTGGCTCAAGGCTATAATTATGGATCACCCATTGGGGACTGGTCTCTCTACGGCCTTCTCGGGTAAGTCCATAAACCTTATTCTTCGACACAGGTCCAAACTACAAGAGCTCCTAACGGTTAGATATCCGTAATCTTAGCTTAGTCTGACACAAGGCCATACAAAAGAACACTCAGTTAGTAGACTACGTTGCTAAACACTGTCGTGTCTATTTATAGATGTTGGTTTGATGAGCCATTCCTACCCCCCCCCCCGAGAGAAACGAAATCCCTTTTTTAATCGTGACATGCCAGGTAACGTTAACCCTTTTCCTGTGGCGTGGTGATCTATTTTTATGCATTTATAAGTGTGGCACAAGGCTACAAGCGAGTTAACTCACAAATTGTTTAATAGGGCAGTTTAAGCATAATTATACTTAATGAACTTAACCATTTTCTTTTTTGTTTTGTTTAGTTTTTTTGTCTTTGATAAAGACACAACTATGATGCACCTAGCGAAGGGCGAACTTCGTCCAGGTCTTCAACACACCGCTTCTAAAAATCATTGCGATTTATAATAAACGATGATGGGAAATTATTTCTCTCATCTTGAGATAAAACTATTTAAGAAAACACACTAATAAAAAGAAAAACAATATTAGGACACCCTATACCCTGAATGTGCGTTGTGGTGCAGTGGATATCGACTCTGAATGACAAATCGGGGAGCCGAGTTCAAATTCCAGTTGAATTTCTTGCATTCACTTACGCACAAATACCCTTGAGAAAGGTATTAATCCGTCTCTACCATCTAGTTATGGGTCAAATAATAGGACAAATTGGGTCCTATAGCCTTGGTTGGCCACCATTCTACCGCAGAAAGCAATGGCAACCTACTGACGGGATAATCTTCTGCCCATTCAGTCATGTTTCTTTCGAGACATGATCGCCCAAAGTGTGTATCACGTATGACACTTAACTGGCTGACTGATACCCTGAATGGCCACTTACTGTGTTCTCGCTCTGGGTTTTGCGAAATTACATCCAATCTTCAGAAGATATGATTGTAGAATTTGAGCGAGATGAATTTTACCAGCAAGTCTCCATGAAACCCGAACTAGAGAAATTGTTGTTATTATTATTCCCTCTCTATCTCTTGGCATTAAAAAGGGTTTCTGAAATATCCACGTCAACCATTTTTGTGCGAAATATCATCTTTGTTTACAGAAATGGACATCACATACACACACACACACACACACACACACACACATATATATATATATATATATATATATATATTAGTGTAAATATGAAAACAAAGAAAACTTATCTTAGCTGACAGTTTTTGTTTTCTGAAGCATTCTATCAAAACAAATACAAGGATTTTATTTTGTAACAAGTATTGACATCACATAAATTAATCAAAATCTCATCTATATATATATATATATATATATATATATATATATATATATATATATATGGTAGGTATGGATGGAATAATATTCCGTATCCTAAGAAACATTATTCTTAAAGTGCTCAATACAAAGTAGAGCTAATAATATTTATTCAGAAATTATAACATGAATTTGTTATAATATCACTACAAAAGTAGCTGTTTTGTTTCGACACTTCTTGTCTTATCTAGTGATGAGGTTTATTTCAAGTTGAAGATATATAAATGTGTGTGTGTGTGTGTGTGTGTGTGTGTGTGTGTAACTAATGTTCACTAAGTACAAGGCATAAGAGCCACTCAAAGTAAAGGGTTACTCTATGGAGTTTGTATCAGGAGGATAGAGATAAAATAAGTTAGAAGGAACCGGAAACGCATTCCTAAACAGGAAACAAGGGAAAAACCTCTACCCCTATTGAACAAAATAGGTAACAGTGTGAACTTTATATATAAAGTTTCGTTAAAACTGACTGACAAAATGCTGTGTTTAATTTTTTTTTAAATAATTTTTCATATGATGTTATAATTAACGTTTTTTACTAGATAAATTATATAAAAAATTGTCTGAATTTTTTATTTATCCAATCGCTTTCGGCTATTGCAGTTATCAAGGATAAATTTAAATTTACTTTTAATACAGATTATTTTATGTATGTAGAATTATAGGAATGTTTTATTTTCCAAAGTCAGCACATTGTAGCTGTGTTCATAATTGATATTGTAGAGCGAGATATATATATATATATATAGGATGTGCGTTGTGGTGCATTGGATATTGGCTCGGAACGAGAAATCGGGGAGCCGAGTTCGAATTCCAGCTGAATTCATTGCCTTCACTTACGCGCAAATACCCTTTGGAAAGGTAATCCGTCTATTCCTTCCAGTTATGGGTTAAATAACAGGACAGATTGGGTTCTATAGCCTTGGTCGGCAACCAGTCTACCGCAGAAAGCAATGGCAACCTACTGCGGGATAATCATCTGCCCAATCAGTCATGTCTCTTTCGAGACATGATCGCCCAAGCATGTATCACGCATGGCACTTAACTGACTGATATATATTGAAAAGAAAAAATTATTAAAAAAAACTTAACCACAGCACCACGTCTGTCATTTTTAACGAAACACACACACACACATATATATATATATATATATATATATATATATATATATATATATAATGCGCACATAGCTGATTATGCCTCTGGCATCACTTCTTGATGTGTGGTGGAGAATTGTAAAGGATATATATATATATATATATTGCTATCGCCATGGTTCTGAATTCAGAATTGTTTTCTGGGCTGGCTGCCACTCAGGGCTGAACAGTTTAGTTTACCCAGCTATTTAGCTCATAAATCGGAGTAGAAAAATGAAAATGGATTCCTGCATTTTCCCCGAGGACGTTAGTGCGAAAGCTGAACGCAGCAGACGTGGTGCGTATTTGAACTCGGATCGCCGATATCCGTTAAGCCACCTGCACACATTCAAAGGAGCTCTGCTCGTTCAATATCTTCTCGACCACGTGATCTGAATTCGACGTCCTTGTTTTTACGCACACAATAGGCACGATTTCATTCAGCTGAGACGTCATTACTATGCACAATAGGTATTTAAGCATTAGACACCTTTGACACAAGGTTAAATTCGTACGAAACTAGGTAAGCTGGTTCTGAGTAATTGCTTTGGTCGTAAGAATTCTTAATTCAGTACCCTTGGTTCAAAACAGTACACAATAGTTAGTAGCAGCTCGCATAGATCTGGATTTACGTACCTGATTTCAGAAATATGTAATTATATTCACCTGACTCTTTTCTTTCATTACTGCTACACCTGAAGGCACCTTTTTAAGCGGGAAAAATTCCAACTTCAAATAGTGTTTCTTTATTGAATTTTTCCTACTGTTTATCAACCTTTTGCGAGTATTTAAAGCCAGAAAATATTTTTATGCTGCAAGATTTTTTTTATTATTTTTATTTTTATTTTTTTTAATAATACTGGTTTAGTGATAGAATTCTTACTAAAAACTCGCAGCTCGGGAGAGACTGGGAGTGAATTCATACCTTTTCTAAGGGTATTTCACCGAAAGAAATCCTACCGGTTATTGAAATTTGGCTCACCGATTTAAAATTCTGTGTCGTTATCTACACCACTCTCACATCACCGAATTTTCCCAAAAGTTCCCCCATCTAACTAGTGACCAAGCTGCACGTTGCTTAACTTCAGTGATCGTAAGTGAACCGGTATTTTAACGTGATGTAGTCGCAAGAAATTTCGTTCATCTCAGTCAGTTAAGTGTCATATGTGATACACGCTTAGGCGGTCATGTCCCGAAAGTGACATGACTGAGTGGGCAGAAGATTTTCCCGCAGTAGGTTGCCATTACTTTCTGCGGTAGACTGGTTGCCAGCCAAGGCTATAGAACCCAATTTGTCCTGCCATTTAATTTATAGCTGGAGGGAGAAGAGACAGATTATATTACATTATTATATTAAGTATAATTAGTGGGAGATCAGTTTATTACTTCATGGCAATAGAAAACCGATCCCCCACTTTATGCCTAGTAGAAGTTTTAGTCATGTTTCCAACTATTATATACAGTCAGTCAGTTAAGTGCCATACGCGATATACGCTTTGGGCGATCATGTCTCGAAACTGGGCAGAAGATTTTCCCGCAATAGATTGCCATTAATTTCTGCGGTAGAATGATTGTAAACCAAGCCTATAGAATATAATCTGTCCTGCTCTTTAACCATAGCTAAATAGAGAAGAGATGTATTAATATCTTTCCCAAGGGTATTTGCGTGTAAGTAAATGCAACGAATCCAACTAAAATTCGAACTCGGCTCTCTGATTTCTCGTTCCGATTCGATATCCACTGCACTAAACGCACATCCATAATGAAAACTCCCACTGCTTACAGGGCTAACACCTGTATCTCGTTGAAACAAGTACGGACAACGTGGTTAAGAAAGGTCGAACGTGGTCAGTGTGTGGATGGTGTAATTTGATAACGGCTCTGAATTGAAACAAGGAGAGCAGAGGATCAATTCCAGCTGGGATCGTTATTTACCTACTGACAAATACGCCCTGGAAAGGTACAAAGCCACCTCTTCTCCCTCCAAGTATGGGTTAAATAATAGAACTTGTATCAGTAAATCATTATTCCTTTCTAAAGAATTCTTAAAATCAAAAAAATACTTCCTGGTTTTAAATAACCAGCAATGGATTGTAAGCAATAAAGAAAATGAATTATTATGTATGACCGCCCCCCCCCCCGCCAACCAACTTCTTCCCCAAGCTCTTAGTACGATTTGTAGCAGTAAATCATTATTATATTCAAGACTTTCGTACAGTTTAAAAATATTTTCTTGTAAAAGGTTGATAAACCGCAAAAAAACAAATTAATCAATTAAAACTCTCATAATTTTAAAATAAATATTGATAAGTATTTCTTTTTATTTTCGATTTCATCACAGGTAGTAAAGCCTCTAAAGTACGAAAGTTTTCTTGGTTGTTGAAGAATTAGAATAAAATTCCTGTAATATAGCATTTATTTAAAATTATTTTTGCTAAATTTAATAATCCAGACCCCCTTTTTATAATATGTACATGTGAAGCACGGTTTTGTTTTATATTAAGCGTATATATATATATATAGCAATGTTTGCGACATCTATCGAGGAATGACTCCGATGTCAATTCTTACGAGGACACACATTCTCTCTCCTAACCTCCAATCTATTGCAATTTCTGTAGGAAAAAAAGATTTTAAAAATACTATCAGTGCAGTCATGCAGCAAAAGATACGGTTCATTAAAGATCACAAAACCATTTTTTCCCATGTTTCAATAAAACGAGTTGACAGATGACAACATTTCGAAATACTATCCGTCAATTCTCCCTTTAGGTAAGGGTTAAATGTCAGGTCAGATTCGGTTCTATAGCCTGGGTTTGACAACCAATCTACTGCTGAAAGTAATGGCCACCTCCTGCGGGGAAAATCATCTGCCCAGTCAGTCATGTCTCTTTCGAGACATGATCGCCCAGGCGTGTATCTCCTTTGGCACTTAACTGACTGACAAGAAAGTTAACAAACTCGGTGAAATTTCCAAATAAAATAAGATTGCCTCGCAGTGAGTTTAACGTATGAAATTAACTTTATTATTGAATAAACCCCATTCTGTATCATGTGTGCAACGGGCCTTGAACACTGTGTGTGTGTGATTCGATGATTAACACTGGCAATTGAGGATTTATCTGCTGTCTAAGTTAAATTAAATTTGTTTGCTATATACTGACAGATGTATAAAGTCCCTTTTAATGGATTCTTTGTGTGTGCATATATATATATATATATATATATATATATAAGAAAAATTAAGGCAGACACGTTATTTCATGGTAAATCGGAAATATGGGTCTATTTCAGGCGAACCATTATCAGCTTCTGTATTTATTTTACAAAGGATTTTACACGGATGAGATTCACAAAAACCTAAAAAATAAAAATAACGGTCGCCTCATTAAAACAAAAAAATCTGTATGTACAGGATATTCTTTTGGATTCTTCTATACCCACACTGCATGCTGAGATATCTCTCTCTCTCTCTCTCTCTCTATATATATATATATATATATATATATATATATATATATATATATATATACTTTGGGTGGAGATAGTTGTGGATCCGAATGCAATTTTATGGTTATTTATAGTGTTAATTTCCACAATTATTTCTACCCAAAATAATATATAATTAATAAAGATTTTAAATATGAGATTTTTATTCCCTTTATTAAATTTATTTGAGTGTGCAGGCAGGTAGATCACTTTTTAGAATACGGAGATTTTACCTAATTAAGAGTATCCGGTAAAATAACCTTTGAGGTTATATATATATATATATATATATATATATATATAATTTCAAATATAACGGTTGAAGCAAGAAGGAAATTTAGAGTAATTTTTAGCAACACAGTCTTGCAGTTATTTTTGGTTCCCATAACTCAGATCCCTGAAGATGATCTCGGAAGGAGATTGAAAGTACATGGGTACATTGAGTAATGAATGATAATAACATCTGTCACGTAACAGCTCATTTCTGACATCTTTTGATTATAATACGGGAAAGATTATCCGTGAGTATGAACGGATTTTATTAAAACTAAGCAAACACAATGTTTGCAATTTATTTAATCTGACATGTCTAAAAAAAATGTGCCACCTAAATACACAAAATTTAAAATTTATGTGTGTGTTTGTGACAACTATCGCGGAATGTCTCAATTCTTACGAGAACACTTTCTCTTTCCTAAACTCAAATCTATTGAATTTTTTGTTGAAAATTATATATATATATATATATATATAATTATTAACTAGTTATTGGTCAGAATAAAGTTATATCAGTATACAGTTCTATTAAAAAGTTCCTTTTGTGATATTGAAACTTCTTGTTGAGCGTTTGAAAAAAAAGCGTTGGAGAATAAGTCGAGTAGAGGATTTTAAAAATTAACTGAATATGCAAAGCCAACAATATATTAAAGAACGAAATAAATGTTCCCCACTTACTTATTACCCAGGTTTTCAACTATATAGGTATGACCAGGCTGTAGGGGCAAACTGCATTTCTTAAATCAAAATATGAGGTTTCTTTACAATCAGATGAGACCTATATGGCTGAAACCTCGGAAGCAAGTGGTCAACATTTCGTTTTTTTTTTTTGTTTTTTTTTTTAATCACTTCGGTCATTGTTTTTACATGTGATACCTCTGAAACGCATGCGCCATACATAACTTTCATTATAACATCAGAGAATTATTCCTTATTTCCTATTTAAGATTGCATTTCCGGTTCCTTCTGTAGTGTTTTTCTTTTCTTTTACCCTGTCAGTCCTTGCGTCTTAATGACTACTACTTTGCTTGTGATGAATTTATTTATATATATATCTCAAAAAGAACTCTCGAAGTCTCTTAATTTTATATTTATTTTAAAATTTAAGGTTTTGTTTACTGTGATCGAACTTTTAATCAAAGATTTTTGGATTAATATTTTCTGCTGAGATGTGCCTTAAGATAACAGAATAGTTGAAAAAAGGTTACTATGTAAACGCGTTTCGAAACTTGAAATATTATCAAGGCAACTGAAATATTAAAATGAACAAAAAAATAAAATTAACACACTACGATCGCACTTGTAAACACAAGTAAACGTAATATTAATAATAATATACAGAAAATAACGAGTGAAAGAAATCGACACTATAATACTGCATTCGGATCCACAACTATTTCCACTCAATTGTCCTAGCATAATTTGGAGCATAACCGTTACCGCCTGCCAAAACAAACATTAGAACAATACAAAAGAGTAAAGACTTATCTATAATGCACCGTTGACTAGTATACATTATAGTCAAGACAAATCCTAACACACATGGTCTGAAGATTGCATTTAAGCACGAAACAGACGTTCGTCGTTACGTGTTCACCTTAATGTCCACTTTTATTTTTTTATTTTTTTAATCGTATCACCCCGAGCAAGGCGGTAACGCCACTGATGTGCAGGGGGCTACGTAATAGTGAAAAGATTGGAAAAGAGAAAGCCGGAAACCACATCCTAAACAGGGAACAAGGGATGAGCCTCTTCAACCTGTTCAATAGACGTGGGTGGAGTGTGAACCGGGCGATAGATCTATCTACTCTAATTAAATATACGTTCTATCCCTGATACGAGCACTTCAAGCTATAAATATCGCGTACTTTAAAATTATATTTACCATATATATATATATATATATATATATATATATATCTATATATATATATATATATACATACACACACACACACACACACACACACTACCGTCCATAAATATTATGCGACCCCTGTTTTATTTTTAGTTTTGTTTTGTTTTTTTTTAAAGAAATAATGTATTTCATACTATTTTTAGTATTTATTGCTAAGTGGATAATTCTAAATGAAAAGAGAATGGTTCTTTTCTTATTACTTTGCAAGGCAAGGAAGCAAAGATTAACTCGTCCGAATCACCCTAAATTTTCATTCTTTGAAAGATGAAACTGCAATATAGGTAATTATTAAATATTTATAACTTCATTTGATGCACATGTTATTGTGCAGTATTAACAGAAGAACCAGTTCTATTTTCATTTACAATTATTCACTTGGCAATAAATACTAAAATTTGTATGAAATACATTATTTCTTTAAAAAAAAAACTGGGGTCGCATAATATTTATGGACGGTAGTGTGTGTGTGTGTGTGTGTGTACACATATATAATATTATATTATATTATATTATATATATATATATATATATATATATATATATATAAATTTTATAACAGTCCAGTATTTTTTTTTTTTGTGAATTACTACCTTCGCCAGTGCTACATACGTACTGAAAATCAGTTACCCCATCTCCTAGACTGAATGCCAACCGCAGCTCGAAAACCTAGGCTGCCCTGATGTTAATCATCATCTGGCCGACAAAGAAATGGTTTCATATCTTTCAAAACGAGGTCGACCGGAACTTAAATTTTGCTCGCTGATATCACGTCCTTGACCGTTAACCATTACACTTTACAAGTACTTCTAAAATAATATACTAAATCGAAGTTTACATCTGGCACATGACCGAAAGTATGTGGAACCTAGTGAGGATCGAACTCTCAATCGTAATCGATACAAGACTAGCCTGGTAACTATTATCAGTCAGTTAAGTGCCATACGTGATACACGCTTTAGGCGATCATGTCTCGAAAGAGACATGACTCACTGGGCAGAAGATTATCCCACAGTAGATTGTCATTGCTTTCTGCGGTAGACTGGTTGCCAACCAAGGCTATAAAACCCAATCTGTCCTCATAGCTGGATGGAGAAGAGATAGATTATATTACATTATTAATGTATAATTAGTGGGGATCAGTTTATTACTTCATAACAATAGAAAACCGATCCCCCACTTTATGTTCAGAAGTTTTAATTGTTTCCAACTATTATATTCAGTTAGTCAGTTAAGTGCTTGGGCGATCATGTCTCGAAAGAGTCATGACTGACTGGGCAGATTATTCCGCTGTCGGTTGCCATTTTTTCTGTTGTAGACTGGTTGCCAACCAACGCTATAGAACCCAATCTGTCCTGCTATTCAACCCATTGCTGGAAGAGGAAGTGACAGATTATTACTTTTCCGAAAAGTATTTTCGCCTAAGTGAATGCAACGAATATACTGGAATTCGAACTCCGTTCTCCGGTTTCTGGCCTATATCCACAACACACGTTCATTATAAAACGTCAAAAAATGATTTTCTAAGCGTATCTTGGCTGTGGCACATGGCTGGAAGTGTGGCGATCCCAGTGAGTATCGAACACACTATTTAATCCTAATTTATACAAGTCAAACCTGCTAACCAATATATCACGTCGAAGTGCTACAATGATTTTCTAAGCATAGCTTAGACGTGACATAAGAAGAAATGTATGGAGCACGCAGTGAGAATTGAACTTGTTACTCAGTCGTGATTGGTCTAGCGAGATAAGTTTAACCATTACACCAAGTCGAAGAGCCCACAAGCGCGTATATAACATTACTAAGGTATACAACACTGCATTGCTTACGTAATTAGTGTTACCAGAAGAAGAAAAATCCCAGCGAACGCATTGGCTTCCACGGAAATGACACCAGCAACGCACGAACAGCCACGGCAGGTGAGGGTGGTGTTATTTCTTCTCTCTTGGATTTGGGGTACAACCTTTAAAGTGAGTTCGATCCGCTGTAACTGCTTTTGTTAATGTGCCTTTCATACAAATGTGGTTTCGATCAAGTAAAAATGAAAGAAGGGGCTGCGGCGGACCTGAAGCAGACTACCACCACGTTTAATTTTTTTTTTTTTTTTTTTTTTTTCAGCGCAACTATCGATTACTTCCTTAGCTTTACGAGTGACAAAAAAGATTTCGAAAAGTTTCAATATTTAATCATTTTCTGGGAGGGATCAGTTTCTCATACGACGTTATAGTAAATCAAGCCTCCATTTTGAAACCAGTCGCCGTAAATTTGTTTATTATCAAATTTTTGGGACTTCTTTTTTCAGTGCAATATTATCTTTTACACCTTAAACTTTACGAATGACAAAACAATTGCAAAAATTTCAATATTTAAACAGTATTAGAGGGAGGGCAGTTTCTCATACAACCTTATAGTCTATTGAAAATGAAACATCTATTTACTATAACGTTGTATAAGAAAATGACCCCGCCCAAATTTGTTTAAGTATTGTACATTTTCAATTTTTTTTTTTTTTTTTTTTTTTTTTTTTGATAATCGGAAAGTTTAAGTAACAATTGATAGAACTGCACTAAAAAAAGTAAAAAAAAATAAAAACAACGAAATTAAACGTGGTGCTTCAGGCCCGCCGGGGCTGCTTTGTAAAAGGTGTCAAAATTTTTTCATTAAAGATATCGCACAGCAGTCGGGTAAGTTTCCGGTAATGGACGACTCTCTCCTCACACTGATTTGATCTCAGATTTGCCTGGCGTCCATGTTGGATTAAAAGCAATCGAACTATTAACAAATGCCTGGTCAGTTGTAGTCTCCGTTCTCGGCGCTGCTACGTGGCGTAATGGTTAGCAAGCTATTCTCGTTAGCTCAGTTACGACTGAACGGTGAGTTCTATTCTCACCGGGTGCCCCATACGTTCGACCCTTTGTCAAGCCTAATCTATGCTTCATAAATCGCTAAAGGTTTCCGTTTAGCATTAATAGGTCCTTTCTTTCTCTCTCTCTTTCCCTTTCTCTCTCTCTTTTCCTTTCTCTCTCTCACATTGAGTGCAGGCGTTAATGAAATAATGCTCGATTTCAGTCAGTTAAGTGCGATACGTGATACACTCTTGGGCGATCATGTCTATTTCGATCCATTACTGACTAAGCAGAAGATTTTCCCGCAGTAGGTTGCCATTTCTTTCTACGGTAGAATGGTTGCAAACCAAGGCTGTAGAACGCAATCTGTCCTGCTATTTAAGTCATTCAGTTAAATACCATACGTGATACACTCTTGGGCGATCATGTCTATTTCGATCCATTACTGACTAGGCAGAAGATTTTTTATACATCATACGCTAAAAGTCTGCCTCCTTCTACCGAGCGCCAATAGCTCAGAGGTAGAATCGCCGACTGACGCCAATTCGGTCGGGTTTCAATCCTGGGTTAAAAGCAATCTGAGTTTAACGTACTGATGAGCTGTGATACAGCGAAACAGATCTCTCTGCTGATGACTAATCCCGGTTCACACTCCACCCATATCTATTGAACAGGTTAAGAGACTCATCCCTTGTTCCCTGTTTAGGATGTGGTTTCCGGCTTTCTCTTTTCCAATCTTTTCACTATTACGTAGCCCCCTGCACATCAGTGGCGTTACCGCCTTGCTCTGGGTGATACGATTAATATATATATATATATATATATATATATATATATATATATATATAATTACTACGTTAGAACATGTGCGAAGTACAAACTACTTCAAAATTGTACATTTTGTTTCGACATGGAAAGAAAAATATCATCTGGTAGTTAATAATGATTTTTCTTTCAATGTCGAAACAAAAAGTACATTTTTGAAGTAGTTTGTAGTCTGCACATGGTTTAACTTTATAATTAATATTAATTGCTCTATTTTTATATTGAGCACTTTAAAATTATATGTGTATATATATGATATTTCTCTTGTCTCACTCATGGAGAGAGACAATAACTAGGCAGTATCGGTTCAGTTCATCCTCTTTACTACCAGTTTTTATACTTGACTACCAGTTATGAAAGCTTTTGCTGTGTGTTTGTTTTTTAATAGCTCCTTGTTTTATTTTTAGTTTGTTTTTATTTGCAATAATTTATGTCGTCGAGTCGTGACAACAATTTATATGTATATGTGTGTGTGTATAATATTTCTTTCCTGTCACACTCAGGGTTTTATTTTTTTTTTCTTATGTTTTAATGTAAGACACTCAATAGTAAGTACATCAATAAATATTTTGCCCTCATTTTTGACGACATGGGCCCAGTCTTTAAGGATATAACAATTAAGAGAAATATATACTGCATAAATAATTTCGTGTTTGAAATTTTTTTTTTAATCATATCACCCCGAGCAAGGCGATAACGCCCCTGATGCGCAGGGGGCTACGTAAGAGTAAAAAGATTGGAAAAGAGAAAGCCGGAAACCACATCCTAAACAGGGAACAAGGGATGAGCTTCTTTACCTGTTCAATAGACGTGGGTGGATTGTGAACCGAGCGATAGTTTAGTCTATCTACTCCAATTGAAGAAAAAAAAAAAAAAGAAAGAAAACAGTGAAAAGATTGGAAAAGAGAAAACCGGAAACCGCATCCTAAACAGAAAACAAGGGATGAGCCTCTTCACCTGTTTAATAGACGTGGGTGGAGTGTGAACCGGGCGATAGTTTAGTCTATCTACTCCAATTAATTAATTGAAAGAACTTATTTGACATAATAAAACTATTCAGTTCCGACTCCCCACTATAATTTTTGAACAGGAGTAGATGTTTAATCCTTGTTTGCTATTTATTTCCTTTTGAAGTATTTTTAATGGTCTTTCACTACCGAGTGACCCTTTGCGTTGTCGACTTGTTCGGGGTAAATTGATTAAAAAAAGTCATTTTTCAATATATGTTTTCTTGCTATTTTTTTAAAAGTTTCTTTTCTTTTTTTCCAATGAACATGGAACAACACCACCTCACTATACACGTGGAAGATCAAACCATAATATTATACAACCTGAGCACCCCTGCCATAAAAAAATGACGGCTATATACATATTCTTTAATAATCAACGATATAATTATTGCAAAAAATTAAAGCCGTGAGGAGAAAATGTATATTTATCATATCAAATTTCTCTTACTTCATAGGGATCATTGTTTTCTGACCAGCAGAATTTGCCGTGCGATGATAATATATAAAATTATTATTATGGCCTGATCATTGCGCCTAGCATAAAAAGTATGTCGCCACTGAGGGTTGACTTCATTGTTCACTTGTATATTTACATATGCTCTATTTATGATATTGAGCACTTTATCTTGTAAATATAGCTCAACTTAAAATATATAAATATATATTTATCTGTAAATTCAGATAAAACTGAGTGGGGAAATAGCCATTTTCAACACGTTATTTTAAGGCATGAATTCTTTGACCCCTTATAAACAGAATGAGAAAAATTTTAAGCCTAGAGGTTAGCTTAAGTAAAGTGGTTGGGATGCATTGGTTTTATTTGGATTAGGCTAGGGAACAGAATTTAGTAATTTCCTCTTTGGTAGTGGGAGGTATGTGGCTTAACCCTTGAATTAGTAGTGGTAGGGAAGTAACTGCTTGGCCAAATTTTTTTTAAAAATTGAAAAAATTTTGGTACTAATTGGGAGAATAGGATAATTATTGTAATTTATACTTATTTCTATGCCAACACATATTTATGATCTCGCTTCGTTTGTTAAAGAGAATATTTTGGTCTTGAAATTTCAAATTGTAATTTTTCTGTCAAACATAGATTACACCTATCTCTTAATCTATTAAGTGTCCTAGCTTTGCCTATGAGTTCCTATTTTATCTGGGGATCTAAGTTACTTTCTTTTAATTTCCAGTGTTTTCTAAAAAGGGCAGTTTGGTATCTTTAAAGATATTACTAGGATCCTCCTGGATTATTTACCAACCTTTTTCGGATTTTACCAATCTTTCCTGTTTTTTTTACCGCCGCTATATATATATATATATATATATAATCTCCCATCCTTTCTTTGGTATCCCTTGTGCAATTTCTCTCTCTCTCACCCCCTGCGCACTAGTGGCAGTTCTGTCTTGATTGGGTTGAAACCATTATATATATATATATATATATATATAACATAGTACACTTGGTATACAATCCAGGTAAATTCCGATAGAGACG
>JBBBDQ010002203.1:1255000-1302500 GCA_037127315.1 Ascarosepion bandense
ACATAGTAAAAAAAAAAATATCCAAATGTTGGAGAATTTTTGTCTTTATTTTCACCTTAAATTAAAGCCAAAATACGAGGTTTAGAACGGCTCTTATATTTAACAGTATATGTTTTAAAAAAAAGTATCCGCTGCCTCGATACAATATATATATATATATATATATATATAATGCGCGTGGTGTGAATAATTATGGAACTCCTACCCTGTAAACCCCCATTTCACATGATTGTGTGAAATTTTCTTGATCTCTGAATCTCCAAAATCTTCCTGCTACCGCTACTATTCATGATTGTGATAACGTGTGTCGTCGACGAGGTTTTCGTTTGTCCTGCTACGAACGACTATCATTTAACGAGATTTACAATTACATTATAATTCATCAGAACGAGAAAGCTTTCCATTGTTCAATTTATTTTGGTAGTTAGTGTTATGGTTTATGATCTCCTGTTTAGCTTCCCCCGAATGAGAAATCAAAAATCTACAGCTAACTGATACCAGTCATTTTGAAATAGCTTCACATTGTGGGATTTGAGTCGTTTTAATAGAGACGGCCTCGATTTCTACAGTCGCACGCCTTTCAATCGTATTTTCTTCTCTCATTTTCTCTCCCTAGGAATTGTTTCTTCATTCTCTTTTTCTCTCTTTTCCACCATTTTTCTTATTTCCTCATCCTTTCCTTTTGGTTTATATATATATATAGAGAGAGAGAGAGAGCCGTTCTAAACATCGTATTTTGGCTTTAATTTCAGGTAAAAAAGGCGGGTATATATATATATATATACCTGCTGTTTTCTTTTTTTTCTCTGTCACTGTTGCCGACGGATTTTTTCACTCTCTTTCGTTCTTTACGACCGTTTTTCCCTTCTCTCTCTTATTTTTTCTCTCTCTCTCTCTCTCTCTCTCTTTCTCTCTCTCCTCTCTCTCTCCTCTCTCTCTCTTTTCTCTCTCTCTCTCTCTCTCTTTTCTCTCTCTCTCTCTTTTCTCTCTCTCTCTCTCTCTCTCTCTCTCTCTCTCTCTCTCTCTCTCTCTCTCTCTCTCTCTCTCTCTCTCTCTCTCTCTCTCTCTCTCTCTCTCTCTCTCTCTCTCTCTCTCTCTCTCTCTCTCTCTCTCTCTCTCTCTCTCTCTCTCTCTCTCTCTCTCTCTCTCTCTCTCTCTCTCTCTCTCTCTCTCTCTCTCTCTCTCTCTCTCTCTCTCTCTCTCTCTCTCTCTCTCTCTCTCTCTCTCTCTCTCTCTCTCTCTCTCTCTCTCTCTCTCTCTCTCTCTCTCTCTCTCTCTCTCTCTCTCTCTCTCTCTCTCTCTCTCTCTCTCTCTCTCTCTCTCTCTCTCTCTCTCTCTCTCTCTCTCTCTCTCTCTCTCTCTCTCTCTCTCTCTCTCTCTCTCTCTCTCTCTCTCTCTCTCTCTCTCTCTCTCTCTCTCTCTCTCTCTCTCTCTCTCTCTCTCTCTCTCTCTCTCTCTCTCTCTCTCTCTCTCTCTCTCTCTCTCTCTCTCTCTCTCTCTCTCTCTCTCTCTCTCTCTCTCTCTCTCTCTCTCTTTTCTCTCTCTCTCTTTTCTTTTCCCTCTCTCTCTCTTTTCCCTTTTCCCTCTCTCTCTCTTCCACTTCCCCTTTTTTCTTTTTCTCCTTCGTCTCCCCATTCAGTTCTTTCCTTTCCTTTCTTTCCTTTCCTTTCCGTTCTTTCCTTTCCTTGTTCAATAGCCACTGACCTGGCTATTGAACCGTATACTTTTTATAGCTTCCACCTGGATGCTCTTGCCACGGAGCCATCAGTTAACGATTTCAAACGTCAGTAATATATATTTATGGCTTTAATTATTGCAGCTTTGCTTAAAATATCGAAAGAAAATCTATTGTGAAATATTAAAACATTTCTAGAAACTTGGTTTAATACAATAAAGTTGACTTTTCTCTACGACATTCTTGTTGGCTTATTTTATTGACTGATTACAAATAAGTGGGCCTTGGGGTAAATGCCCCAAGCACTTAACAAGAAATACTGACGAAATGAGGAAATAGTTTATTTGTAGAAATTGAGGTTTTTGGTGAGTTCAGGTTCATACGGATTTGTTAGCAAACACGTTGAAATAAACTAGCAAAAAGTATAGTAGTTAGATTCTTGCTAGTACTTCTCTGATTGATTCGTTTTTTATGGTTTATCAACCCTTCCTAGGTGATTTAAAACCAGAAAATATTTTTAGATTGTTAAAACTTAAGAAAAAAAAATGTGTTGGATGCACACGTAATCATAATTTGATAAACAAACAAGAAATTAAAATGCGGATATAAAGTGGGTGTTCAATTCAATATTACTATCAATACACAAACTGATCCCTCACTTTATGGCCACGGTCGTTTCTATCTTTATATTCCAGAGAATGGAAATAAATCTAAGAGACCTATATATATATATATATATATATATATTTCTTTATGTGGCCGTGAGACTAAGAATGTTTTTTGTCTCGACCTATTTCCCTATATCTGATCCTGCTCGAAATTATGTATTCCGAGCAAGACCACTGTACTATCACAGAAACCCCCAACAGCGGAGGGGAGGAATATTTGTTGAGTGCCCAGGACAGGGCTTTTTGGCCCTTGCTTACCTTATCAACATTTGATTTTTTTCTACATATATATATATATATATATATATATATATATATATATATATATAGGTTACAAATTGAACCAAACACCAATGACTATGGAAGGAAGAAAAATTTTCGACGATTTTGATATCAGTGTGGTCTTCTTTTTTCTTTTCTTTTTGTGTCCCAATGTGTGAATGTGTTTTGCTCATGTTAAATCTCTCGAAAAAGACGCTATATAAAATTGACATTTTTTTTATTCATGTTTAATGTTAAATTTTCCGAACTTTTTAACAAGAAAAATCTCAAGTTGATATGAAAAATTACTGCAAACGATGGAACTATTTATTATGACAGATCTCTAATTTTATTTAAATACACTGCATTTATTCTCAATTTTTCTAGTTGAGTTGTTCATCTATATTACGTATGATCCATTATTATACATCTATTATGACGGGTCTCTAATTTGTATTTAAATAGATTGTATTTATTTTTAATCTTTCTTGTTGAATTGTTCACCTATATTCCATATGATCCATTATTGTACATAGGCTGGAATGATCTATTATGACAGGTCTCTAATTTCTATTTAGATACATTGTATTTATTTTAAATTTTTCTGGTTGAATTTTTCACCTATTTTGCATGAATCTTACATTAGAAAAAATGAGATAAAGTAGAGTGGGGGGACCCCCGTATCATAGATTCGGGGTCACAAGACCTGAGAATATGATCCATTATTGTACATGATTAGGTTAGAATAAAATGTGTATTTCTATATGAATTCTACCTCATGAGAATTTAAATATAGTCCAGTTTGGGTAGCTTATGATAGATTGAATTCGAATTCCAGTTGAATTCCACGCATTCACTTACGCACAAATATCCTTAGGAAAGGTATTAATCCGTCGCTTCCCTTCAGTTATGGGTTAAATAACAGGACTGATTGGGTTGTCCAGTCTACCGCAGAAAGTAATGGCTACCTACTGCGGGATAATCTTCTGTTCAGTCAAGCGTGTATCATGTATGGCACTTAACTGACTCACTGAATATAATTGTTGGAAGCATACTTAAAACTTCTACTGGGCATAAATATCGGTTTACTATTGTTATGAAGTAATAAACTGATCCCTCACTAATTATACTTAATATAATAATGTAATATAATCTATTTCTTCTTTCCCCAGCTATGAATTAAATGACAGGGCAGGTTGGGTTCGATAGCATTGGATGGCAACCAGTTTACCGCAGAAAGCAACTTACTGCGGGATAATCTTCTGCCCAGTCAGTCATGTCTCTTTCGGGACATGATCGCTTAAGAGTTTATCATGTATGGCACTTAACTGACTGAATGATGATAGATTGGAAGAGCACAAGGCCCTCGTATGATGTTAAAATTGCCAGGAATCATTGTTGATTTATTATAAACAGAATGAATTATCATGACAAATTGCTAATTTATAATTACATTACTTATTTTCAATATTTCTAGTTGAATTGTTCCTTTATACTGCAAATGATCCATTGTTGTGCATTATTAGGTTAAAATAAAACTTATATGAATAGTACATTATGAGAATTGAGATGTAAAGTAGCGGGTGCACGGTATAAAAGATTCTATCTTCTCCGTCTATCCGCACAAATTGCTCCATAACGTAACCCCCCTACCTTAAGTGGTCCCCGGGCCTTGTACAATATGAAAATGCTATTGCTGGGATCAGTATTACGGAAGATCTTTGTCATAATAAAAGGACATCATGAACATCAAAAGAAAAAGAAGGCTTATAAAACGTAGAATTTTTTATGACTACTGCAAGCAACAATAAAAATATTAATCTACGGAAAAACAAAGGTTCAGACAGGGCAAGCGCGTACTGGAACTGAACACCCAGATCAAGATAGGAGTAGCCTGATTGGAAGTCCTGGGCATTGCTTTATGACCCTCACTCTCTTAACATTTTCCTTTATTTATTTTATTTTTTATATTTTTAATTTTTTTACCTATATTTATATAGGTTACAATTAAACTAAAAAAGCTTGAAAAGGACCTCCGATCCGTGGCGGACTGGTGTAAGAAATAGCTCGTGAATTTTAATGCTTCCAAAACGAAGCTCCTATCTAGTAACCAACAGCCAATCGCTCCTACCTCCATTAGCATGGATCAGGCTAGTCTCCCTGAAAGCAAAAGACTGCGTCTCATCGGCTTAACTCTCACAATACTCAGAATAGACTTCAAGTGGAATGACTATATAGAAAACATAGCTAAATCCGCTGCAAAAAAAGTCAGTTCTCTGTGGAGGGCCAGGAAGTTTTTTTTTTCCACCTAAAACAATCCTGCCCATATATAAATCTACCATCTGCCCGTGTATTGAATACTGCTGCCATACCTGGTCGGGTGCTCCTGCTATCCACCTAGGGGTCCTTGATAAAATCCAACGAAGAATCTGTAATGTAACAGATCCCGACTTGGCAGCTCAGATACAGTCACTTTCTCACCGGCGCAACATGGCTTTCTTGTGTCTCTTACAAATACTTTCACAGCTTCTGCTCCAATGAACTTAGCTCACTGGTGCCCCCTATATATGAATTTCCTCAAGTCACAAGATTGGAAACTAGGTTCCACACTTTTACTGTGAAACCAATAAATTGTAAACGCAAATTCTACTCCAGTAGCTTCTTTTCTCGCCTGTGGAATTCCCTTCCATTTACTTGCTTCTCCGACATCTGCAATCTCCAAGAATTTAAATGTAAAGTTGTCATCTCCTATATCTCTAACCTGCAGTCTCTCTCTCTCTCTCATGCTCCCTTCTCCGCCCACTCCACTCTCATCAGTATTCTCATCCTTCTCTTACCCACTTTCTGGCACCCCCATAAACTGTCACTCTTTCTCATAACTTCCCTCCTATGTAACCCCCTGCAAAACAGTGGCAGTAAAATGCCTTGCTTGGGTAAGACCGTCTAAAAGAAGGCCGGCTACATGTGACGTCAAGAACTCGTGACGTCATCAACTTGTGTCCTAAGTTTTAACAAGTAAACACGTCGTTTGTGTATTTAGATTTTTCAAGGTGTTTGTAAATTGTCTGTTTTTATTGTATTTTTTTTTAATATTGCATTTATTTTGTTTGTGTATTGAATACTGCTGCCATATCTGGTTGGGCGCTCCTGCTATCCATTTTGGGGTCCTTGACAAAATCCAACGGAGAATCTGTAATGTGAGCGATCCCAACTTATTTTATTTTTTTTAATATTGCATTTATTTTGTTTGTGTATTGAATACTGCTGCCATATCTGGTTGGGTGCTCCTGCTATCCATTTTGGGGTCCTTGACAAAATCCAACGGAGAATCTGTAATGTGAGCGATCCCAACTTATTGTATTTTTTTTAATATTGCATTAACTTATAAACAAAAAAAATGCATTACACATGTTTTGTATCAAATTGCATAGGAAATTATTAAAACGGCCCAAGTGTTCATGCATTTTCTTTTCCGAAAAATAAAAAATTATCTATCTCTGGATTCGTACTCTCAAAAGAGACAATTTTTTTACCTATAAATTCAGCAAAGTGAGTATATTTTTTGTATTAAGAAATAAGCAAATATAATTGAAATTTATATGATTAAATTTCATATCTTGAGTAGTATACAATCTTACCCTGTTTTTTAAATCGTAATTTAAAAACTTTTTTAAAGACTTTCTTTAGTTTACAATCCTTCATTACTGCTGGTCTTACTAACCGAAGACCTACGTAGGACTACTTTTGTGACGTTATGTCACGACTGAGCCGGCCTTCTTCTCTTAGACGGTCTTGGCTTGGGGTGATATGATTAAATTATAATAAAAAAAGAAAAATGCAACTATTATGACATGTCGCTAATATCTATTCAGTTACATTGTATTTATTTTCAATTTTCTTAGTGTTCATTTACATTGCATATGATTCATTATTGTACATAAGTTCGAATTCCAGTTGAATCCATTGTATTCACTTACGCGCAAATACCCTTGGGAAAGGTATTAATCCGTCTCTTCCTTCCAGTTATGGGTTAAATAACAGGACAGATTGGGTTCTATAGCCTTGGTCGGCAACCAGTCTACCGCAGAAAGCAATGGCAACCTACTGCGGGATAATCTTCTGCCCAGTCAGTCATGTCTCTTTCGAGACATGATCGCCCAAGCGTGTATCACGTATGGCACTTTAACTGACTGACCTTATGAAAACTGAGGTGGGGTAGGCACGATTCGGGGTGGCCATGAGATCCTTGTACCGGCCCTGACAATGAACATGATATTTTTCCTTTTATTATTACATGGACAGTAAGATAATTATGGGTGAGTGATTGATCAATTGCACACTATTCCCGTTTTTCTCTGTGAAGCAACGTGGAATGTCCACTTTGAGACATGGGACGGAATACAAACATGTGAATTCATGACTTTCCAGAATCTCTCTCTAATATATATATATATATATATATATATATATATATATATATATATATATTGTAATAGTTGTTACAATGGTTTATAAATTCATAGTATCACAACACAAAAATTTTCGCGTTTCGTAGCTACCTTTAGGTGCTTTTCATCGGGTGACAAGCACTCTTTATAAAAGTAAATGCATGAACAGCAGGTTAAAAAACCTAAGAGTTCCACAACTTTGTTACAATATATATATATATATATATATATATATATATATATATATATATATATATATATATTGAGTATTTAATTGCTTAGTTTTTGGTCATTATAGAATTAGACCAATACACAGATGTATTAAAGTGTTCAATACAATTATGTTGTAAAACTTTTGAATATTCCTTCATTTGTAAGCGAATTATTCCGCGACCTAGGTTTCTACCATGTGGTGTCTCCAAGCGATTTTCAATAACTGATTTTACCGTTTACCCTTTTTTTTTTTTTTTTAAGAACGCTCAGGTAACAAGGAATTTATGTGAACTTTCCAAAAAATCCCCGTTACGTGAGCGTTCTTAAAAAAACGCTCAAATCAGTTATTGCAAATCGACTTAAGACACCACATAGTAGAAACCTTGTTCTTCTTCTTTGTGCCTTGTCCTTTCAGGACGCAGGCGATCATGGCCTTCCACATCTCCCTCTGGTAGCTCTTAGCACGCTTTCTCCTGCAACATGTCGCAACCGCCGTTCTGTCATCCAGGCCCTTCAATTATGTTATCCACTGCTTTCCTCTGTCTCTTTTCTCCTCTATCTGGCCTGTTAGTATCAGGTTCTCCAAGCCCTCCTTCCTCTTTGCATGTCCCACCCTCTCTTCTTCTTCCCCCCCACTCTCTTCTTCTTCCCCCCCCACTCTCTTCTTCTTTCCCCCCACTCTCTTCTTCTTTCCCTCACTCTCTTCTTCTTTCCCCCTCATTCTCTTTTCCCTCATTCTTTTCCCCCTTTACTCACTTCTTTTCCCCCTTTACTCACTTCTTTTCCCCCTTTACTCACTTCTTTTCCCCCTTTACTCACTTCTTTTCCCCCTTTACTCTCTCTCCTTTCCCCTTTACTCTCTCTCCTTTCCCCCTCTCCCCTTTTCCCCTCACTCTCTCCCCTTTTCCCCTCACTCTCTCCCCTTTTCCCCCCACTCTCTCCCCTTTTCCCCCCACTCTCTCCCCTTTTTTCCTCACTCTCTCCCCTTTTTTCCCTCACTCTCTCCCCTTTTTTCCCTCACTCTCTCCCCCTTTTCCCCCTCACTCCTTTCCTTTAATCTCTCTCTAATAAGTCACTCTGTCTTTGTTACTGTCTCTCTCTCTCTCTCTCCACTGTTATTTTCTTTCCTCTCACTCTCCATCTTTCCCTCTGCGATATTAATTCACCATTCAGTCATTTTTCCCCCCGCTTCTTTTTCTAATAAGAAATATTTTCGTTTGCGCAGAAAAATTATAAAACCTGAAATGAAGCAACAGTGGCGCTGCGATAAGAAAAGTTGAAACCTATGCAATACGACTATCGTCGTTGTTTTTGTTTTTCTTTTTACCCCTAACCCCGTCCCGACAGAATTCTCTCTCTCTCTCTCTCTCTCTCTCTCTCTCTCTCTCTCTAATTATCATTAGAATGAATGAATTTAATAAATCACGTGTTACATAAATCGCTAGCACCACTACTTTTAGTTTTGCATAATTAGATTTCTTCTTCCCCCCCCCCCTCCATTTAGTTAAAATCTTTTTTAATGTGCTTCTCGTGTGTTCTCGTTAGACTTTTTCCTTCTCGTCTCAAAACACGACAGCCAACACAAAGACGATACTTTGAAGGGAAGCCGAGGAGAAACATCTCTTTTAAATGCTACACACACAGTAGACTTCCGTCATGTTATCTCATGTACCCACTCCCCAGCCGTTCTTATTCTTTTTTTTTTTTTTCTCCTGCATTCGTTAACGGTTTCGCTCTCATTCTTCTTACCGAAATCTCGACTGTCATTTCTCTCTTTCACTCTCCAAGACTTTTGTTACAAACAGGCTCACAATAACAACGTATTCCCCCAACCCTTTTACCTTTTTTTTCGTGTACGCTTTTTCAAATATTCACCCATGACGGCTGAAAGCTTTCGATTCTTTAAAGCAGGGTTCGGGCGTAGCTTATCAGATACTAATTCGTTTACCTATTTCGTCAATGTCTAACCGACGAGAGGGCGACTAAATTTTAGATCAAAATGCGTTCATTCTGTTCTCCTTCTCTCTCGCTCCATCAGTTGATCTTGATTCCTTTCGCTCTCTACCTCCCTCCATCTTTTTAACATTCACTCGCTCGATCACTTTGACTTTGTGTCACTCTCTCTCCGTCTTTTTGACTTTTTGTCACTCTCTCTCTCACTCCGTCTTTTTGACTTTTGTCTCTCTCTCTCTCACTCCGTCTTTTTGACTTTTTGTCACTCTCTCTCACTCCGTCTTTTTGACTTTTTGTCACTCTCTCTCACTCTCCGTCTTTTTGACTTTTTGTCACTCTCTCTCACTCTCCGTCTTTTTGACTTTTTGTCACTCTCTCTCACTCTCCGTCTTTTTGACTTTTTGTCACTCTCTCTCACTCTCCGTCTTTTTGACTTTTTGTCACTCTCTCTCACTCTCCGTCTTTTTGACTTTTTGTCACTCTCTCTCACTCTCCGTCTTTTTGACTTTTTGTCACTCTCTCTTTCTCTCTCTGTCTTTTTGACTTTTTGTCTCTCTCTCTTTCTCTCTCTGTCTTTTTGACTTTTTGTCTCTCTATCTCTCTGTCTTTTTTGACTTTTTGTCTCTCTCTCTCTCTGTCTTTTTGACTTTTTGTCTCTCTCTCTTTCTCTCTCTGTCTTTTTGACTTTTTGTCTCTCTATCTCTCTGTCTTTTTGACTTTTTGTCTCTCTCTCTCTCTGTCTTTTTGACTTTTTGTCTCTCTCTCTCTCTGTCTTTTTTACTTTTTGTCTCTCTCTCTCTGTCTTTTTTACTTTTTGTCTCTCTCTCTCTGTCTTTTTTACTTTTTGTCTCTCTCTCTCTGTCTTTTTTACTTTTTGTCTCTCTCTCTCTGTCTTTTTTACTTTTTGTCTCTCTCTGTCTTTTTTACTTTTTGTCTCTCTCTGTCTTTTTTACTTTTTGTCTCTCTCTGTCTTTTTTACTTTTTGTCTCTCTCTCTCTGTCTTTTTTACTTTTTGTCTCTCTCTCTCTGTCTTTTTTACTTTTTGTCTCTCTCTCTCGGTCTTTTTTTACTTTTTGTCTCTCTCTCTCTCGATCTTTTTGACTTTTTGTCTCTCTCTCTCTCTCGATCTTTTTGACTTTTTGTCTCTCTCTCTCTCTCAATCTTTTTGACTTTTTGTCTCTCTCTCTCAATCTTTTTGACTTTTTGTCTCTCTCGATCTTTTTGACTTTTTGTCTCTCTCGGTCTTTTTGACTTTTTGTCTCTCTCGGTCTTTTTGACTTTTTGTCTCTCTCGGTCTTTTTGACTTTTTGTCTCTCTCGGTCTTTTTGACTTTTTGTCTCTCTCGGTCTTTTTGACTTTTTGTCTCTCTCGGTCTTTTTGACTTTTTGTCTCTCTCTCTCGATCTTTTTGACTTTTTGTCTCTCTCTCTCGATCTTTTTGACTTTTTGTCTCTCTCTCTCGATCTTTTTGACTTTTTGTCTCTCTCTCTCGATCTTTTTGACTTTTTGTCTCTCTCTCTCGATCTTTTTGACTTTTTGTCTCTCTCTCTCGATCTTTTTGACTTTTTGTCTCTCTCTCTCGATCTTTTTGACTTTTTGTCTCTCTCTCTCGATCTTTTTGACTTTTTGTCTCTCTCTCTCGATCTTTTTGACTTTTTGTCTCTCTCTCTCGATCTTTTTGACTTTTTGTCTCTCTCTCTCGATCTTTTTGACTTTTTGTCTCTCTCTCTCGATCTTTTTGACTTTTTGTCTCTCTCTCTCGATCTTTTTGACTTTTTGTCTCTCTCTCTCGATCTTTTTGACTTTTTGTCACTCTCTCTCTCTCACTTTTTGTCTCTCTCTCTCGGTCTTTTTTACTTTTTGTCACTCTCTCTCACTCTCGGTCTTTTTTACTTTTTGTCACTCTCTCTCACTCTCGGTCTTTTTTACTTTTTGTCACTCTCTCTCACTCTCGGTCTTTTTTACTTTTTGTCACTCTCTCTCACTCTCGGTCTTTTTGACTTTTTGTCACTCTCTCTCACTCTCGGTCTTTTTGACTTTTTGTCACTCTCTCTCACTCTCGGTCTTTTTGACTTTTTGTCACTCTCTCTCACTCTCGGTCTTTTTGACTTTTTGTCACTCTCTCTCACTCTCCGTCTTTTTGACTTTTTGTCACTCTCTCTTTCTCTCTCTGTCTTTTTTACTTTTTGTCTCTCTCTCTCTCTCTCTCTCTCTTTTTTTACTTTTTGTCTCTCTCTCTCGGTCTTTTTTTACTTTTTGTCTCTCTCTCTCGGTCTTTTTTTACTTTTTGTCTCTCTCGGTCTTTTTTTACTTTTTGTCTCTCTCGGTCTTTTTTTACTTTTTGTCTCTCTCTGTCTTTTTTTACTTTTTGTCTCTCTCTCTCTCTCTCTCTCGATCTTTTTGACTTTTTCTCTCTCTCTCTCTCGATCTTTTTGACTTTTTGTCTCTCTCGGTCTTTTTGACTTTTTGTCTCTCTCTCTCTCTCGATCTTTTTGACTTTTTGTCTCTCTCTCTCTCTCGATCTTTTTGACTTTTTGACTCTCTCGGTCTTTTTGACTTTTTGTCTCTCTCTCTCTCGGTCTTTTTTACTTTTTGTCTCTCTCTCTCGATCTTTTTTACTTTTTGTCTCTCTCTCTCGATCTTTTTGACTCTCTCTCTCTCTCTCTCTCGATCTTTTTGACTTTTTGTCTCTCTCTCTCGATCTTTTTGACTTTTTGTCTCTCTCTCTCGATCTTTTTGACTTTTTGTCTCTCTCTCTCTCTCTCTCTTTTTGACTTTTTGTCTCTCTCTCTCTCTCTGTCTTTTTGACTTTTTGTCTCTCTCTCTCTCTCCGTTCTCCTTCTTTTTTTTTACCTAGACTGTCCCTCTGTTTCTATCTCTTCCTCCATCTCTTCTTTCCTCACTTTTCCTTTTACTCTCTTTTCCCATTTCTTCCTGTTTCTCTTATATCCCGCTCCCTATTTCCTTCTCCGCTTCTCTCTCCCACTCTTTCTTTTTTCTTACCCCTATTTTCCTTTCTCTCTCGCTCTCCGCCGGAAAACAATGAAAAGTCAGTTGCCAGTTTAGGATCGATTACATTCCAGACCCTTCTTTGGATTTTGTCAACAAACTCAAGATACCGTTTCTTTCCGCGTAGAAAATGACCTTCAGATAAGACGTGGTCATCCGCAGACATATAACCAGTCCTTTGCGATCACCCCTTCTTTCATAAAAAAAAGTCACATACGGCAGGTGGTCGCTCATTAAAGGCTCATAATCATGACCTATTTACTCCAGGAACGTATATTCCACTCATCAGAATGTACATATTAGAATTTTACCATGTAATCTGGTAATAAATAAATGAGAACATAAGAAAATGGCCTAATTTATTTAGCATAATTCATTTAAAAATGTTAAATAGCCTATTTACAACGGTCAACAAGAGACCAAAATATTTATTCACAAAAAATATTTATTAAGTGGACTTAAAAAAAAGTTTAGTTTCAGTTTTTTCAAAGAAGTGAATCATAGCAAAAGAGAATCTGCGATAATACATGGAAAAAAAAAATACAAAAAACTGACAGCGATCGTGGGTGGGGCTAGAGATCCAGAGAGATAGAGGTAGATATACCCAGATAGAAATAGAGTAGATAGATACACAAAAAATAAAGGAACGAGATAGACATTTAAAAAAGGGACATAATTGTGATTTTCCAATCCCTAAATTTATCCAAGTCAGTACAGAGACTGCGATAAATCCCTTGAACATGTCAAATGCAATACATGTTGTACAAAACAGCCGATGTTTGACCGTAAAGTGAACTCAGGCAATGTACATTTCAGCAAGAAATAACTGGTTGATACAACACTACAATAACAAAACAATGAGGAAGTGTTCCTGGCTTTAGATCAAAGCAAAATGAAATAGATTAATTTAGTTTCTTGTAATTTAGAATTTCGCAGTGTATGACCAAAATGGATTTTTTTTTTCTTTTTTTAAGCGGTCGCTTGATCGTGGATTTTCACTCGTTGATGTTAGTCGCTGGTCGCGTTCTGGAGGTATTCGCTCACTAAGGGTCAATTAACATTAGCAAATCGTCCGTGCATAGAAAATGGTCATTAACAACAGGTGGTCGCTGACGAAGATTGTCGCATACATGTTCCACTGTATATATAAATTTTTCATGAAGTTATTCTATACCTGTAATATAAGACCACGGCTTATTGATTATATAAAGATGATGCTATTGGAAATGTTGTTACTGTATCCAAGTAGTCATAAGTTATCTCCCTCTAACCCTTTGTGTTACTTGTTCACCTCTGCTGTAGTCTGGTATTGAACGCACAACTCTTTGGGTCAAGTCACAGGAATTGATTGTAATAAAGGATTCGGTTCGAAATTCTTAGCACCTGAAGAAGGCCGAAACGTTGTACAAATGGTAACAAAGATGAGGACGATAGTCGGAATAATGTGGATACTGTAAAGATTCCAAAATCAAACAAGAACAAAAAGTTGAATATTTGGAAGTGTTTTAACAGAAGACCGAAATTGCGATATTGAAACCCAAAATCTCAAAGGGATAGACGAAGATTCCTTCCACAAGCTAAGCAAAGTATCAAAAACATGAAAATTCGCTAGTAACGAAGGGCACTTAAATGTTATGTAATATCAGTCCTCTTATATGACAGTGAGTGCTAGACAATCTCATAGATTAAGAAGAGTTTGAGTTTGTTTAACGGCATATCAACACCTTCTTGGGGTTATTTAATGTCAAAAAGGTGAGGTTTTAAGGTACTTTTTAATGTTTAGTAATAGTGAGGAGGGTGATTTAGTCCGATTTTAATTAAAGTTTTTTGTTTTTATTCTTTTTTATTTTAGAAAACTGAAGATGTCTTCTAGTTTTGTATTAAAAAATGTTTTATGGTAATAATTTTTTCTTCAAACATGTATCGTTGGTAATATTTTTCGTTCAAAAATGTATATTTTTTTTATAAAAGTGTATTTTTATACTTTCATAGTGTTTTGACCCCAGTTTGGTGGAGGGTTAACTAATTGCCCATAGTTGGAACTCTAAAAATGCTACCACTCCGGATCAGGGTGTACTTGGGAACAGCCGCAATTAAGGGGTGGCTCCATGCTCCTCGCAACCACCCAATCAGAGATCTTGCTGCCGGATGCAGTTTACCGTCATGCCCAGGACCAAGATGAAGAGGATTAAAACAACAGATACAAACAAAAACTGAAACATTATCTAATATCGTCCCTCCTATGTGAAAGGTTGCGCAATTCCCCCACAGATAAAGAAGAGAATTGATAGAAATTTTGTTCTGCTGAAGGATGATGAGAATGCCATAGACCGTATATGTGAGCAATATGACAGTTTAAAGGAAAGTAGAAACAAAAAGAATGCTTATACTTACAATCAGAAATACAGTTTAAATTGATACTTACAAGATATATTGAAGGGAAGATGGGCAGTGGAAAGCAGCGGGTAATCTACCCAACGAGCGTATGTGTATGGATGGTAAAACAGATTAGGAGACAGAGCAGAAATACTAAATTTACAAATTGCTCCAAAGAAAAACGAAGTTGGGGAGAACCATGAAGCTTTGCGGGCGCACAGAAGACTGAAAATGTTTCATCTAATATTCCACCCACGTCTATTGAACAGGTGTAGAGGCTCATCCCTTGTTCCCTGTTTAGGATGTGGTTTCCGGTTTTCTCTTTTCCATTCTTTTATTCTTTTTTTTTCAGTTGGAGTAGATAGACTAAACTATCGCCCGGTTCACACTCCACCCACGTCTATTGAACAGGTGAAGAGGCTCATCCCTTGTTCCCTGTTTAGGATGTGGTTTCCGGTTTTCTCTTTTCCAATCTTCTTACTCTTACGTAGCCCCCTGCGCATCAGTGGCGTTACCGCCTTGCTTGGGGTGATGAATAAAAAACAAAACAAAAAAAACAAATGCATAATGACTGGGCTGTGCCTTTACAACGAGGAAAATACGATTTGTAGAGAATAATTTCTCTTCGTTGAAAAATCTATCGAAAGAACCCTAGCCAAATCTGCGTGTGTTTCCTAGGAGTGAAGGACGACTCATCACCGTCACATCAACACCAACCAAATTATTTCCTTGACAACGCAGCTTTAGACTTCTCAGCGTGAAGGCAACTCAACGACATAAAAACTATAAAAAAATTTTTCATCGACTTTTTGAAAAACAAATTAAAGTAAAAGGATTATTTTTAAAAGATAACTTTTGAAAAGCAAATAAGAATCATTTATTAGGATCATTTTTAAAGCAAGACTTTCTAAACCGAATAAAATAAATTTATTAGGATTATTTTTAAAGCCAGACTTTTTAAACCGAATAAAATAAATGTATTAGGATCATTTTCAAAGCCAGACTTTTTAAATGCGAATAAATATATTTTATTAAGGATCATTTTTAAAACATGGCTTTTTAAAACCGAATAAATACAATTTATTAAAGGTCATTTTTAAACTATGACGTTTGAAAACCGAATAAATAAAATTGATTAAGGATTATCTTTAAAGCTTTTCAAAACCAAATAAATATAATTTATTATGGATCATTTTTAAAACATAACTTTTTAAATGCGAATAAAAGTAATTTATTAAGGATCATTTTCAATTTATTTTTAAATTAAAAATTTATTGAAATTTTCTGCAATTCCTCTCAAATATTCAGTTGGAGTCAGTTAAGCGTGATACGTAATACACACTTGTGCGATCATGTCTCGAAAGAAACATGACTGACTGGGCAGAAGATTATCCCGCATTAGACTACCACTTCTTCCTGCGGTAGGCTGGTTGCCAATCAAGGCTGTAGGACCTAATTTGTTCTGCTAGTCAAGTCTTTTATCTAGAGGAGTCAGTTAATTACTATACGCTATACACGCTTGGGTGATCATGTCTCTTTTGATCCATGACTAAGCGGAAGATTTTAACGTAGCATGTTGCCATTTCTTTCTATGGTATCCTGGTTGCCTAGCAAGGCTATGAAACCCAGTCTGTCCTACTTTTGAAGTCAATCTGTTAAATGCCATCACGTGATAACCACTTGGGCGATCATGTCTCTTTCAATCCATGATTGACTAGGCGGAAGGTTTTCTCTCAATAAATTGCCACTCCTTTCTGCGGAAGACTGGTTGCCAACTAAGGCTACAGAACCCAATAGGTACTGGTATTCAACCCATAGCTGGAGGGAGAAGAGATGGATTAATATCTTTCCCACGGATATTTGTGCGTAAGTGAATGCAGTGAGTTCAACCTGAATTCCAACTCATTCCGAGCCGATAACCATTGCACCACAATGGACATTGTTGTGGTAAAGAAGAGACACTTTGCAAAATTTTTTCATTTCCCTTCATAAACTTCTTCAATTTAGGGGGTTGGGTAGGTTAACCTTCAATTAATTTCTCGAAAAATGCAATTTTTGCAGTTCTATAATGAATCCCCATATTGTGGGGTCTGCTCCATCGCCAGCTTTGTGTGCCGATTTTTATTTCCTACTCCTATGGGCCTTGTCCTTTCAGGACGTAGGCGATCATGGTCTTCCACGCCTCCCTATCCCTGGTGGCTCTTAGCACGCTTTCTCCTGTTACACTAAGCAACCTCCGTTCTGTCATCCACCTGATCAGGTCCTTCAAATATGTTATCCGTTGCTTTCCCCTGTCTTTCCTCCTCTCTACCTGGCCTGTTAGTATCAGGTTCTTTAAGCTCTCCTTCCTTATTGTGGGTCCCAGGAACTTTAGCTGTCTCTTCCTGATGCTTAGTATTAATTTCCTTTTCGTTTCTATCCTTTCCAAAACCTCATCATTGCTCACACGCTCAATCCATGATATCCGCAGCATCCTTCTGTAGAACCACATTTCAGCTGCTTCAAGTTTTCCCTTCATTTTTGATGATATTGTCCAGCATTCACTGCCATATTGAAGAACTGACATCACATAGCAATCTAGTATTCTCTTTGTTTCTAGTGAAATTTTTCTGTCTCTTAATACTTTACTCAGCTTCTGGAACGCGTCATTCGCCTTCGGATCTCAGTGTCGCACTTTCCGTCTTCTGTTAGAACACTTCCCAGGTATTTAAATTTTTGTACCTGCTTTATTTTAGTATCTCCCAATTGTATTTGGCATTTTGGGTTGATATTTTTGCTGATGACCATGCATTCGGTTTTCTTGGAGTTTATTTGTAGTCCTTTTTTGTTACTCTCTTCAGCTACCTTCTGTAGGAGGTCTTGGAGTTTCCTTTCCGTGTCTGCAAACCACCCTGTATCATCTGCGTACCGTATATTATTCAAATTGCGGCTTCCGATTACGAATCCAGGTATAACTTCTAGGGTCCTCAAAATAGTCTCGCTGTACAAGTTGAATAGATCCGGTGAAAAGACACATCCTTGTCTTACGCCCTTTTCTATCTTTGTATATCTGCTGACTTCGTTACCTGTCCGTATGCAGGCGGTTTGTCTGATCTTGAAGGTCAAATACCATTCAGCTAAATAGGCTGTTGTAATTAACAAATTACTAAAACAGACAACCAAACTTTTAAAATCTCTACAACTCAAAGCCGATCGAAGAGACGTGCTCACTATGACAGCAGACGCCGGCTGGCCGGGGTTTAGTTAACTGCAATGTCCAGACGAGATGCCGAAGTCGTCTGAAGTTCGTGCTCGAAGCCAATAGCGATTTTACTGAAAAAAATTACTTTTTAGTATTTCAAAAGACTTATGTAAATTTGGTAAATATATCTGTTAAAATGAGATGTCATTGTTATTTTCATTTTTGCGTAATTTCAACAACATTGACATCTCATTTTAACAGATATACAGGGTGCGATGGATGAATTGTCGTCTAAATGAGGCCAAAATGAAAATAACACTGACATCTCATTTTAACAGATATACAGGGTGCGATGGATGAATTGTCGTCTAAATGAGGCCAAAATGAAAATAACACTGACATCTCATTTTAACAGATATACAGGGCGTGATGGATAAAATTGTCGTCTAAACAAATTTATAACTCTAAGATAATTTGCAGTCTTGGGGTATTCAATACAGTACCGTTCCAGTAAGTAGTTGATTACTTCTAATATCTACCTTTACAAGAGCCAGATAAGGTGGTTTGTTTTAACCTCCAGATCAAGATGGCCTTTTGGACTGAGCGGTTTGAAGCTGACACGATGTTCGTAGCCGAGGGTCATTAAAAGTTTCAGGTTTTCCTTTTTTGTTTTTATTACGACAATTTTTTTATGACATTTTCTCTAATAAAATTCTACGGCATTCTCAAATCTCCCAAAGAAAAAAGATTTTGAAGCACTAAAACTACCCAGTGCCTACGACGACGTGTATCGCTACTATTTTCGCCGCTTGACATCATATACGCTTCAGTTTTTAACATGCCAGTAATTATTTTAAAATCATGTTTCACTTACATAGCAGGTCACTTTAATTTAAAGTGTTAAATTCGCAGATCCCTAAGACCTAGACATCTGGAGCATGGGTCCACTTGTTTAAAATTTGCTTTCGTAAAAACAAAAGCAAACTGACTTCGATCTCCGGTCAGTGTCCATTGATTTTTGCAGCTACGTGTAATAAAAAAAATAAATAAATAAATAAAAAATTTATTCAAAATTAAAAAAGTAATACTCAAGGGATATTAAATTAATGTATTTTCAAGAAAATTTGTACTTCGTGCCACGTGTCTGAAGGGTAAATTTAAAAAGAAATTAATTTAAAACTTTAGATTTCCGGTTTGAGAAAATTTGGATTTTAGACATTGGTAAAACACTCTCTTTCTCTCTCCTTTCTCACTCCTCCCTCTCTTTGTCTCTCTTCCCTCTCTTCCTTCTCTCTCTCCTCCCCTTTCTTTGCTTTCTCTTCACTCTTTCCTCTGTCATCTTCCTCGTTGTCAATCTTCTCTTTATCGCTTTCACTTCTCTCTCTCCTCCCTCTCTTATCTCTTTTCTTTCCTCTCTCTCTCATCTCTCTCCTTTCTCTCTCATTTTTCCTCCCTCTCTCTCTTATCTCTCCTCCCTCTTTCTCCTCAATCTCTCATTTTTCCTCCCTCTCTCTCTTATCTCTCCTCCCTCTTTCTCCTCCATCTCTCATCTTTCTTTCTCTCTGTTTATCGCTTTCACTTCTCTCTCTCTCTCTGTCAGTCTTCCTTGTATTGTCTCTCTCTTCCTTTTTTCTGTGTTACCTTTCTCTGGTCTTTTTTATCGCCCCCCTCTCTCTTTCATTTTCCGCCTTTCTCTCTTATCTCTCTCTTTGTTTTCACTTTTCTTTTTCGCCTTTCTTTCTTTTGTTTGTTATCTCCCCCTCTCTCTTCCTTTTGTTGTCTTCGCTTCTCTCTCGACTTACTTCTCTATTTCTCTCCCTAACTTTTTTGCTTATCTTTTTGCCAGTTACCTTATATTTGTCTCTCTTTCTCTCTCAGTGAACTTAATTGAAGGAACAGCTAAAATATGGCCTCCTTGGTACGACGATGAATTACATCTGGCAGTAAGGCCTCTGATCGGAAGATTTTTAAAGGAGTGTGGAACCACTATAAATACTTTCACGGCTTCTGCTCCGATGAACTTAGATCACTGGTGCTCCCTAGGTACGAATTTGCACGAGACACTAGATTAGCAACTAGGCCCTACCCTTTTCAGTGAAACCAATAAAATGTAACCGCAATTTCTACTCCAAGAACTTCTTTTCTCGCACTTCCCACCTATGGAATTCCCTTCCGCATGCTTGCTTCCCCGACAGCTACAACCTCCAGGAGTTTAAATGTAAGGTCAATAGACACCTCCTAACACACAAACTCGCACCCATTCTTTCAAAAACTCTTCCTGTGTACCCCCTTACTCGTCTATCACCCTCCTTCTGACATTTCCTATATCCAATCGCTCTCTCAGCACCTTCCCCTATGTAATCCCTTGCGCTATAGTGACAATGGAATGCATTGCTTGGAGTGAAATGATTTAAAAAAAAAGCTTAATTGCTGTTGTTTCCAGGTCCTCTCTGACGCTGGGTCGTAGCACCTGTTAGGATTCCGGGTTTAGTCGAATAAACCTCAATCTTGAGTCAAAACCCTATGAAATTATAAAAAATAAATTTTAATAGTAAAAATACCAGTAAAATTTAAAAATTTAATATTACCCGCAATACATTTGATACAAAAATCCTCTTTACAAGAATACGCTAATGAAACTTGACGTGCAAACTGATTTCTTTCAAACGAACTTATCCTCAAAATGTTGTCGACATTAATTCTGTTACCATTACGACCCTGGCAATTTCTGCTGTCATTAATGTCGACCTCATTACATAAACAGGCATCAATGTTGACCCTATTATAAAGGAAAAGTAACGGTTAACCCTAGACTCTTCATGTCTAGGGTTAAGAATCAAGATTGTAGTGACTGGGAAAACATCCTGCTGGGGATCTGTTCCACAAAGCTGTAGTTCTCGGAAAGAAGCTATCCGAATAGAATTACCTCCTTACTAATGAAATATGAAAAAAATGGGCATAATACACCCCTGTTGTAAAGGTCAAGGGTCGTGAGAAGTAGCTCATTAAAATATGCCAATAAAGAGTCCATTGACCAAACATAAGATTCCATACAGATTTTAAAGTGAAAATACAATCATATCTAAACTTATTTATAAATGGAACTTTGTCTGGCTGTCTGTGTGTGTCCGTTACCTAGAGACTCCGAAACGGCTGAACCGATTTTCTTGAAAATTTACTGAGTTGTACTGTAAGTGTCTGCTAGTGTTCTTAGCTAGGTTTTGTGTCGAGGTACCCCCCGATAAATATCAAAAATTGGTAATTGAAAAAATCGGGTTATAGAAGGAGTGGTCCGATTTTAATCAAATGTGATATACTCATAAACAAAGACATAAGAAACGATATTCAGAAGTTTCAAGGCTGCAATTCTTACAATAGTGGAGAATATATATATATTCTCCACACACACACACACACACACACACATATATAGGCAAGATGTTTGTGTGTGTCTGTTTATCTGCCTGTATGTCTGTATTTTTTCAGCCCTTTTATTTTAGTTTTTGCTTCGGGTGTGGCTCTAAGTAGGTATAATTGTAGTTCTTAGTCTCAGCCATCATACCATTCAAAATTCAGTTTACGACGAAAAAAACTCATTTGATATCGATACCAGGAAATCAAAATTTGACTCATATCCATTAAACTTAAACCAAACAAATCATTAAAACATATGTCGTGAAAGTAGCGATAGAACAGTGAGATGTTCGTGAGTTTCCGTCTGTGGGGAAAGGGGGTTGTATTGTGGAAATATTTCCCCACCCACAAGGCGAACAAATGAAGACAATAACTTCAACCCGGACATGTCATCAACACTCCATTTTTGGCCTGATCTGATACTGATGCCCCGAACTGAAGACCGACTGTCGCCAATCGATGCCGACATTAGTGTCCTCAATTATATATTTACACGTATATGTAAAGATACTATAGATAAAAGAAATATAAATTAATATATGGCTGAACAAAGGCAAAGGATGATAAATGCTTACTAAGCAATAAAATACAGAAAACTGTGGAGAGCTATGTACATTTAAAGTGCAAGCATGTAAAATATCTCAAATAAAGATTCATGTCTAATATATATATATATATATATATATATATATATATATATATAACTTTATTTTCATTTATTTATTTATTTTTTTTCAAAATTGGGTATAATATACCCATGGTTAGTAGTGGTGTAACTTTAATTTATGGTGAGTGTTCCAGGGTTAACTGAATATGATGGATAGATTGATTGATTAACCCGAGAACACTAACCATGGCTATATAGTCAGTCAGTCAGTTAAGTGCCATACGTGAAACACGCTTGGGCGATCATGTCTCGAAAGAGGCATGACTGACTGGGCAGAAGATTATCCCGCAGTAGGTTGCCATTGCGTTCTGCGGTAGACTGGTTGCCAGCCAAGCCTATAGAACCCAATCTGTCCTGTTATTTAACCCATAACTGGAAGGAAGAGACGGATTAATACCTTTCCCAAGGGTATTTGCGCGTAAGTGAATGCAATAAATTCAACTGAAATTCGAACTCGGATGACGCCATTTTAATTAAAATTTAATTACAATTTTCAGTACCTGATTTTCTTACCTAAATAATGTTTTTCAGTTCCTATTAACGTTAACTCAAAGTACAAAGTTTGAAGTGCCTGCATGTAAAATATTTCAAATAAACATTTATATTTAATATTTTGTTGATATTTTCCATGGTTAGTAGTGGTTTGATGATTAGTGTTCTAGGGTTTTAAGGAACTTGTACAAGTAGTTGGTAGAATATGAGCTGCGAGCGATTTTACAAAGATAAACTTTAAGAGCTGAAAAGGATAGGAAATTGTAGATAGCCATTATTACCCACCTGCTAAAAAGACATGGTACATAGAAGTGGGGGTAATTACTTGCCTTGAGGTTTGCAGCTCTCAAAGATACATTCTTTTTTTGTTCCGGATCCCACAGCAATAACAGGTGTGCTGTAGTCAATTCTTGGACAAAGTTCTGTTACAGCATTCTGTGATTTAAACAAAATAATAAAAAAACAATGTTAAAAAATTAGGAATAAACATAGACAAATATTGAGAGAAATAAAAAAAAAAGAAAAAAAACAGCATAAAATGAAGTCTGCAGTAGCGTTTTTACTTAGGTTCTAAAGAAAGAATACAAATTAATTTGATAGTTAAGTTAAAGGGAGATAGCTACATGGCTACCAGAAGTGGCATCGCACATTGAATGAGAAAGGGTTCGGTTCGAAATCCCTAGCACCTGAAGAAGACCGGAGCGTACAACGGCCGAAACGTGGTAAACATGGCAGTTAAGATGAGGACAATATTCCAAACAATGTAAATAGTGTACACGTTTCTTTTTCTTTTCCCTCTTCTTAAAAATCTCGTAATAACAAAGTTTTTAGAGTAAACGGCTAAAAAAAGGAACTTTATAAAATAGGAAAGAGGGCTTGGAAAATTTGATACTCAGAGGTTATATTTTAATAAAGAGTGAAAGAGGAAATCAGTGCATAAACTACTTAAGAAACTTGTGCAAATAGTTGACAGAACATGGGCCGGGAAATATTTTACAAAGAAAAACGTTGTTAAAACTGAAAAGTACAGAGAACTGTGGATAGCCATTATTACCCACCTCCTAAAGAGACATGGTACATAGAAGTGGGGGCAATTACTTGCCTTGAGGTTTTCAGCTCTCAAAGATATAGTCTTTTTTGTTCCGGATGCCACAGGAATAACAGGTGTGCTGTAGTCAATTCTTGGACAAAGTTCTGTTGCAGCATTCTGATTTAAAAAAAAAAACAAATGTTAAAATATTAAAAATAAACGTAGACAAATATTAAGAGAAATAAAAAAAAAAAAAAAACGAAAAAAAAAACAGCACAAAATGAATTCTGCAGTAGCGTTTTTATTTAGGTTCTAAAGAAAGATTACAAGACGAAAAAAAATTAGGGCATATGTCTTTAACAACACTCTGAAACACATCAAGCGAATCGGGTTGCAAGTCGCTCTCGCTTTCCAAACGTGTTACGTCAGTGCAAATGTCACACATACCAACCATCCTTTAATGGCAACTGCGTAATTAAGGAAGTTTGTTACGACTTTAAGTAGCGTGTTCAACAATAAAAACTGGAATTTCTGAAATGTGCGTCGCCGATAGAATCCTTTTGTACTTGCCCCAACCCTAAGTTAGCACGACGCTTAGGTCCTCCCAATACCTCACAAATAACGAAATATTCCGTTTAGACTTGTTAGAAAATCTACTTGGTGTCAGTGCAAAAAAGAAAGAAGTGTCTAACGTCTCTTTCTAATACTTCATAAATAACGAATTATTCCTTTTTGATCGTATGGAAAGACAACTTATCAGAGACTACTTGGTTTCAGTGAAAGAAAGACGTGTTTAACGTCTCCAGATAATACCTCATAAATAATGAATTATTCCATTTAATTGCGTGAGAAGACAATATATATCAAAGACGCCTCTTGGTTTCAGTGAGAAAATGAAAGAAAGGAAGATAGATGATATTCTAAGCGCCGCTTAGATGTGGTACAAGGCCGAAAGTATGGGACACCCAGTGAGGATCAAACTCACTACTCAGTTGTAACTGGTTCTATCAAGACACGCTTGCTAACCATTACAACACGCCGAGGTGCCACAAATAGAAAGGAAGATAAGTGTTTTCAGTGAAACTGAAAAAAGTTGTCAGTTTCAAATCTCTTATTTGTACTCCCTTACTTCTTAAAATAACAACCAGCATTCATATAGTTATGATTATTATTGAAATATTTTGCAATATATTCCGCCTCAAATAAAACAATAAATATATATATATATATATATATATATATATATATATATATGACTCTATTTCGCAAAGATTTTCAGGCCGGTAGAGTTATATATATATATATATGTTATAATGATTAATTAAAAACGGAATATCTACTCAAATGCGAGTATTTATTTAAAAAAGAAAAAAAAAATAAGCTGAAGACGACTGTTTCAGTGAAATGGAAAAGTTAATTTCAAATCTTAAAATAACGACTACCATTCGTATTTAAGATTGTCATTGCAATATTTTGTTAACGTTGTTCTGCTCAAATATTTGCCGACCCGACAGGGGAATTTCTACTGATATTTTATTGTCATAGAACTCGCCATGAGCTTATTAAATCAATAACTGAATATTTAAAACACATCAGAAAATTTAAATTGGGAAACCGTAAAATTTTCACAGGTTAAAAATCATTCAACTGAAATACAATTCTGTCAAATGCAAGATAACGTTCATTTGCTAAATTTATATGGAAGAATGGTCACTAAAATTAGTTTGGCCATCAAAATCAACACTGCATGGTGAGTTGTAGTTTCACGTCTTTGACATTTTCAAATGTTTTCATTTGTACCCACTTCTTAAAATAACGAGTAGTATTTCTATTTTTGATTGGTATTGCAATATTTTGCTAAAGTTGTTAAGCTCAAATATTTGACAATGCGACAGGGGAAATTATACGGATATTTTATTGTCAGAGAATTCGCCAAGAAGCTTATTCAATCATTAACTGAAGAATTAAGGTTCATCAGAAAATGGAAAGAGAGAAAATACATTACTTGGCTTTTGTAAGTATGTGAAAGAAAGAAAGAAAGAAGTGATGTCTGTTTTAGTAAAATGGAAAAAGTTTCTAACATCACATTTTTTATTTGTATCCCCTTACTTCTTAAAATAATGACCAGCATTCATATTCATGATTGGTATTGCAATATTTTGCTAAAGTTGTTAAGCTCAAATATTTGACAATGCGGGGAAATTATACGGATATTTTATTGTTGTAGAATTTACCATGAGCTTTATTGAAAAATAAATTGAAACTTAAGATTGATATGCCTCCCAATACAATCATACGAACGTGCATGTCTCTCAGGACTCTATTCTGGATCCTACGCTTTTCTTGATCTTCATTAACGATCTCCCCGATGTAATAAGATCCCAAGTAGGCATATACGCTGACGACACTACGGTTTACTCTTGCCTTGATCAAAAATTTGCCGAGACTGACAAAGCAAACCTCGCTGCTGAGCTTGAAAAAGATCTCCAATCCGTGGTGGACTAGGGTAAGAAACGGCTCGTGAATTTTAATGCTTCCAAAATGAAACTGCTATCTATTATCACAGACAATCGCTCCTAACCCCATTAGCATGGATCAGGGTAGTCTCCCTGAAAGCAAAACACTGTACCTCCTCGGGTTAACTCTCTCAGCAGACCTCAAGTGGAATGACTATATCAAATCCATAGCTAAATCTGCTGCTAAAAATGTCAGTTATCTGTGTAAAACTAGGAAGTTTTTCCCGTCCCAAACAATCCTGCACATACGTAAATCTACCATCCGCCCGTGCATTGAATATTGCTGCCATATCTGGTTGGATGCTCCTGTTATATATTTAAGGGTCCTTGACAAAATCCAACGGAGAATCTATAATATGATCGATCCCCACTTAGCAGCTCAGATACTTTCTCACCTGCGCAATGTGGCTTCCCTGTGTCTCTTCTACAAATACTTTCACTGTTTCTGCTCCGACGAACTTGGGTCTCTGATGTCCCTTATGTATGAATTTACTCGAGCCATAAGATTAGCAACTCGGCCCCACCCTTTTACTGTGAAACCAATAAAATGTCAACACAAATTCTATTTCATCAGCTTCTTTTCTCGCACTTCCCGCCTGTGGAATTCTTTTCCGTTTACTTACTTCCGACAGCTACAATCTCCAAGAATTTAATCTTATCAGTATTCTCATCCTTCTCTTACCAACTTCCTGACACCTCCCATAACCTGTCACTCTTTCTCATAACTTTCCTCCTATGTAACCCCCTGCGCAACTGGCTGTAAACTGCCTTGCTTGGGGTGATATGATTATAAAAAAAAAAGATTCAAATAGAAAAACGGTAACATTTTACTGATATTTATAGTTTTAACAAATGTCATCTTCGTTAACTTCTCTTTTCTCTGAAGTAGTAATCTTTAGGTAGTTTCCATTTTCAGAGCTGAAAAGAAGTTGTTTGAATAAGCAGATAATATTGGGTGCTAGTATAGCGTGAGGTCTACCCAGGTAAAGTGCGGAGGCCTACCGTGCACCTCCACTGACATGGCCATAAGGTCAGTTGAGGTCTAACATGGATATTTATATATGTCTCGCATTTTCTAAACACGTGACCTGCCCATATATAAAGAAGAAATTGAAGTATGTAAATCAGAATTCTCTTCGGCCTGAACCAGTCAACAAATATTTCAAAACTTCAGGGTACTTCAAAATGTTGCTGAAGAAGTTTTATGTGGATCCAGTGATAGAAGCATACACCCAGACATTTGAGCGATTGTGGGTGGATGCTATGACGATGATTCTCAAGAAAATGCGAAGTGTTGGTAGTTAGCTATTCCAGTCATATCGTGATCATATTTTATTTTGCTTGAAGATTAAAAAGAAAAAATTCCAATAATCTATTCATGCCATTCCTACAAAATATACGAAGTGTTTATTCAATAAAATAAATATATATGTATTAAATTTTTGTATTTGATAGTGTGTTTATTTTCTTAACTATCTTGGCTAACCTTAATATAATTGATGAAAAGTTTGAGTTAAACTTTTTTACGCTATAGTCGAAACGAGGGATAGACCTCGTTATGTTGAGGTGGACCTTAGGCTATATGGTCGAAACGGGAGGTAGACCATGCTGTTGAGGTGGACCTTAGGCTATATGGTCGAAACGGGAGGTAGACCATGCTGTTGAGGTGGACCTTAGGCTATATGGTCGAAACGGGAGGTAGACCATGCTGTTGAGGTGGACCTTAGGCTATATGGTCGAAACGGGAGGTAGACCATGCTGTTGAGGTGGACCTTAGGCTATATGGTCGAAACGGGAGGTAGACCATGCTGTTGAGGTGGACCTTAGGCTATATGGTCGAAACGGGAGGTAGACCATGCTGTTGAGGTGGACCTTAGGCTATATGGTCGAAACGGGAGGTAGACCATGCTGTTGAGGTGGACCTTAGGCTATATGGTCGAAACGGGAGGTAGACCATGCTGTTGAGGTGGACCTTAGGCTATATGGTCGAAACGGGAGGTAGACCATGCTGTTGAGGTGGACCTTAGGCTATATGGTCGAAACGGGAGGTAGACCATGCTGTTGAGGTGGACCTTAGGCTATATGGTCGAAACGGGAGGTAGACCATGCTGTTGAGGTGGACCTTAGGCTATATGGTCGAAACGGGAGGTAGACCATGCTGTTGAGGTGGACCTTAGGCTATATGGTCGAAACGGGAGGTAGACCATGCTGTTGAGGTGGACCTTAGGCTATATGGTCGAAACGGGAGGTAGACCATGCTGTTGAGGTGGACCTTAGGCTATATGGTCGAAACGGGAGGTAGACCATGCTGTTGAGGTGGACCTTAGTCTATATGGTCGAAACGGGAGGTAGACCATGCTGTTGAGGTGGACCTTAGTCTATATAGTCGAAACGGGAGGTAGACCATGCTGTTGAGGTGGACCTTAGGCTATATAGTCGAAACGGGAGGTAGACCATGCTGTTGAGGTGGACCTTAGGCTATATAGTCGAAACGGGAGGTAGACCATGCTGTTGAGGTGGACCTTAGGCTATATAATCGAAACGGGAGGTAGACCATGCTGTTGAGGTGGACCTTAGGCTATATAGTCGAAACGGGAGGTAGACCATGCTATTGAGGTAGACCATAGGCTATATAGTCGAAACGGGAGGTAGACCATGCTGTTGAGGTAGACCTTACGCTATAGTCGAAACGGGAGTATTCTGTTAGTATGTCGTTTCCACATTGATTCCAAAACAGTGTTGGTCATATAAACCGTAACGACAAGAGTGTAAACGATGTTGTCGAGCAGAGGCAAGAAAGAAACCTGCATTATTTTTAAGCATAAAAACCAATTTAAAACCAAGAGCATTTTACCACTGAACCACTGGATGCCATTCAAGTTTCAATTGCTCAATTCACGAAATGCACATCTCTTGTTAGGGCATTTCGAAGTCTGTACCTACTAACTTTATTCGATGCTACTATAGCGAGAGATCTATCTTCTACCCAGGTGCCGTACAGAGGTCTACTGCGCCCCTCTCCTCAAATTCACACACTCAAGAAATTGAGAGATCATGGTTGGATGCTAAAACTATGAGTCTTAAGAAAATGCGAAGTATTGGTAGTCAGCTATTCCAGTCACATCTTGATCATTTTTGCTAGAAGAGAATGAGAAAAATTCCAATGATCTTATTCGTGCCATTCCTAGAAGATATACGAAGTCTTTATCGATAAAATATATCTATTACTAGCAGTATAGCCCAGCGTTGCTCGGGTGTAATGAAAATTTTAAAACTAATCCATGGTCCTGGAGCTCAGACTCTTTGGACATTGGCACGAAAGACTAAAAAGCGATAGTTATTTCCAGTTAAAGCGAAACCGTAGACTAAAAGAAAAATGAATGGATGTAAGTCAAATTTTGATTTCCTGGTATCGATATCAAATAAGTTTTTTCGTCGTAAACTGAATCTTGAAGGCTAAATAAGTCCTGAGAGTAAATAGTATCATGGCTGAGACTAAGAACTACAATTATACCTACTTAGAGCCAAACCTGAAGCCAAAACTAAAATAAAAGGGCTGAAAAGAAATACAGACATACAGGCAGATAAACACACACACAAACATCTTGCCTTATATATATATATATATATATATATATATACATATAATTATCGATTTTCTGCACTATTGTAAGAACTGCAACCTTGAAACTTCTGAATATCATTTCTTATGTCTGTCTATGAGTGTGTCAAATTTGATTAAAATCGGACCACTCCTTCTATAACCCGATTTTTTCGATTATCCATTTTCGATATTCATCGGGAGTACCTCGACACAAAACCTAGCTATGGTTTAGTCTTTACCAACCCGTATGGTGAATACGGCACATCCCCTGAAATGACGGATACAAAATCAGGAAGTCATCCAGAGAGGGGTTCCTCAAACGAGAGTGAAAATAAACTTGATCCAGATTTAATCTTAGAAACTTCATTTTGGACATATAACACGAATAGGTATTTCGTGTATTGATTTACTAAGCGCCGCTTAGATGTGACACAAGGCCGATAGGATGGAGCACCCAGAGAGGATCGAACTTACTACTCAGTTGTAATAGGTTCTTGCAAGACCAGCTTGATAACCATTACACCACGTCGATGTTCCCGAGGCATTTCATGTATTGTTTAATTTTATTAATAGTGACATACATTTCGGGGTGGCTAATATTCGCTATTTCAAAAATATGCTACCAGACGGGTCTATTCAAGATTCAGGTAACATTGGATATTTACGTTTTATGATACTAAAAGGAATTTTAAATAATCAAATTTTAAAATAATCAAATTTTAAATAATCAAATTTTAAAATAATCAAATACTTTCTTCGAAAGGAAAAAATCTCGGCCAATGACATTTAATAAGGTCGTCTTGCAAAAACAAAAATCTCTTTTTGGTGCATTCTCCCGAGGCATTTCCCGTTTCCCGCTCTTAGCTCCTCACTTCGTTCATTTCCCGTTCCCTCCACTCCTTACAAAGAGGCATCGTTCGTTTGTTACTTCCCACAATTCTGAGTAACAGGCCTCGTCGTTTCCCGCTCTACTCCACTTCTCATTAAGTGGCATCGTTCGTTTCTTTCTACCTCTACTTCTCACTGACGCGTCGTTCGTGTCCCCCATCGTCCACTTTGAAAATCTGTTGCATCTCCGTTTACCTGCTCCCCTAAACATCACACTCCGTAGCATCGTCGGTTCACCCCACCCCTGGGCACCGTTCGTTCCTCCACCCGGGCACCGTTACTTCGCCTGCTCCTAACTTCACACTCTATCGCATCTTTCGTTCGACTGCTATCTTTATCGTCTCATGACGTGTCAACGTCCGTTCGCCTGGTTACCCCCTAACTTCACACGGCGGGCCGACGTTTTGTTCGCCCGGTTACCCCACTACCTTCACACGGCGGGCCGACGTTTCGTTCGCCCGGTTACCCCACTACCTTCACACGGCGGGCCGACGTTTCGTTCGCCCGGTTACCCCACTACCTTCACACGGCGGGCCGACGTTTCGTTCGCCCGGTTACCCCACTACCTTCCACGGCGGGCCGACTTTCGTTCGCCCGGTTACACGGCGGGCCGACGTTTCGTTCGCCCGGTTACCCCACTACCTTCACACGGCGGGCCGACGTTTCGTTCGCCCGGTTACCCCACTACCTTCACACGGCGGGCCGACGTTTCGTTCGCCCGGTTACCCCACTACCTTCACACGGCGGGCCGACGTTTCGTTTCCCCGCCCTTCGGCGGGCCCGACGTTTCTTGCCCGGTTACCCCACTACCTTCACACGGCGGGCCGACGTTTCGTTCGCCCGGTTACCCCACTACCTTCACACGGCGGGCCGACGTTTCGTTCGCCCGGTTACCCCACTACCTTCACACGGCGGGCCGACGTTTCGTTCGCCCGGTTACCCCACTACCTTCACACGGCGGGCCGACTTTCGTTTCGCCCCCACCTTCGGGCCCACGCGTTACCCTTACTCCCCCCCCACCTTCACACGGCGGGCCGACGTTTCGTTCGCCCGGTTACCCCCCCCTACCTTCACACGGCTCTTCCTTGATAGTTAGATGTGGCACAAAGCCGAAAGTATTGGGCATTCATCGAGAACGTTTGTGGACGAATCTCTTTTTTTTTTTAGAATTGAAATGCTACTTTCCAAGACAAAATGGCGCAGAAAAATCTTATTAGGCGGTGGTATATATATATATAGAGAGAGAGAGAACATGTACAAATTATTATCTACGACAAAGTGTACATTTTATTTCGACATTGAAATGACAATGTCTCATCAGGTAGTATAGAAAGGAATGGAAGTTCTTTCCTTTATATTTGGCGAATTGTGTGTGAGACGCGTAGGTGGGGCGGGAGATTGGATAATAAGTCTTGTAAATTGTCCATTGGAATTTTGAACAAAAAGAGGGAATAGGAGGGGATAAAGTTGACCAATAGGCGTGATGAAAGTCCTGCAGGCAGATTTAACATTAGAGAGAAGGTATAGTCTCCCACAGCCTAATGGCTGGTTTTCTTCGAGTTTAATAAAAGGGGAAAATAAGGAAATGTATATTGGGTGGAAAGGAGTAGGATTGGATGCGATGAAGTGCGAATATAGATAGCTATTTTGTGAACATGTCTTTATTAGTGAATTCTACGACTACAAATATTATTGTATTTAAACTTAGTTTTTATAATTAATCTATTTTTGTATATTTAACCTTAATTTAAAATTTAGGAAATCTCTTTTTTTTATATAAAACTTTAAGTTAGATCACTGTTTGTGGTATGAAATAAAGGTACAATTTGAGGTAAGTGTTGTTATATATATGTGGGGGGGGGGGTAGGTAAGGATGGAATAATATTCCGTATCCAAAGAAAGACTATTTTTTTTTAAAAAAAAAAGGGGAGGGAAGCCTAAACTTATAAGTACTAACAGCCAAGACTAGGAAACAATAACCCAAAACCCATGCGAAACCGATACCCACCTAAAAAAAAAAAACACGCAATCACCAAGTATTATCCCAACAATGACGTGCCGAGACCCCGCCAAACGATGCATGCCAGAACAAGATCCATCGAATACCGGCACGACAATCGATGCCGGGCAGGACACCCTACAACGATACAACCCACCGATCAATGCCGGGCCGGACGCTCTGCAAACATCAGCACGATAACACAGGGCGAACGAGACATTCAGCAAGGATTAACCGGAACGTTCAACCCGATTAAAACCATCCACCAAAAAAGGCAATTAAAAGGTTATACGTAAATTCTCATTACTACAACCCGGATTTTAATGTAAATACTGAACTACGTTTACAATGAGCAGTGAGCTCATTTCTCTGGTTTAACCTTGTCCCTAAATTTGATAATATCTCACTTATCGTTAAGACAGAGGTAGCAAGATGCACAGAGAGAGTTACAAGTTCGGGCTTTTGTAAGGATTTTCCATTTAACAGTGGGTGTTTTGTCTTTTTATTTTAAACACCAATAGTACTTAGATAATGAAGTGCTGTATTTATAAGAACTATTGTTAAAAAATAAAGTGTGTTAATACCAGCGAGTTTTGAATGGGTTTTTAGTAGAATCGATATAAACCTTTTTAGTATTAGGATTTTCAGTTGTGGAGACGGTACAAAGATAAACTAGGAGCTAACTAGACAATTATTATGCAAAGGGCAATCATTAGGATTTCTACAATTACATCCGCTGGTATTAGTACTTTTGTCCTTGGTGCGATCTATATGAACATTGTAATTTACCGTGTTTTTTTGTATCTTTACACTTGTTGAAGACTTTGTTTTTAATTATTTTTTTCTAAATTATCCGTGCAAGAAAAGCTTAACTTGAATGTATTATTATTGAATATTTTGCTAAGAGGATTAGTTTCGGGAAAGTGTTTGCCAATCAGATTTAAGAATTTTTGTCACAGTTTAGTTTTAACCATCATATTGTAGGGAGGGGTAAACTAGAGAATTTTTCAAGATCTTTTATTATCATTGTCAGCAGGGTTTCTGAATTTGATATCAGTAGCTCTATAACTGCTGTTTCTAAGTGCAGAATTATAAAATTTGCTATCCTGATCAAAAATGACTTTTCTAGATGATTTGATACTAAGTCTCGATTCAATAGAAGATGGTATATGTTTAATGACTGATGGGGGGTGGTTAGAATTAGGATTTATGTAAATTGAGTTGGAGTTAGCCTTCCTATAAGGTTGGAAAGAATTATTGTTAAAGTCCAGAGTAACATCTAAAAAGTCTACCTGCTTAATGTTGGTGGTTATTTCTACCCTGAGGCTTAAACTTTTGAATTCCCTGTGTATTACCTTCCTAATACGGTCTACCCTAATTCTAGTAGAATCTTTAACAATCAGTAAACCACCGTCCCTATAAAGACCTATACTATCTGCATTCACATCTTCGTAAGCGGTTAAGTTGTAAAGAATAAATAATCCCACAAGATCAGAGGCCCTAGCCGAGTCTAGGGAACCCATTGCAATATCACAATATCCATTAGAGGTCTTTTTAGTCCATTGTTCTTGATTATAAATCAGAACAGAACTTCTACATTTTAGTATAATATTCATCTCGCTAGTAGAAATCTCAGAGTACTCTTCTGCGAATTCCAAAGCAAAGTTAAAGAGGTACTTAGAAATGAATGGATGAATATCCACAATGTCAAGTTGTATGAAACTACAATTTTCTTTAGTCTGGATGGTCTTAAACCAATTGATAACATTCGCGGTGTCAACCCATTGCATGAATCCGATGGGACATTTAATAGATCGAGTGATCATTTCTAAAACGGTTTTGCTGATTTTACCAAATTTTTTTCTAGTAGGATTAATTAGACGTGAAGTGTTCTAACAGAAGACGCAAAGTGCGACACGGAGACCCGAAGGCGAATTGGCATGGCGAAGGAAGAATTCCAAAATTGAGTAAAGTATTAAGAAACAGGACAATTTCACTAGAAACAAGGAAGAGAGTACTGGATTGCTATGTGATGTCAGTTCTTCAATATGGCAGTGAATGCTGGACAATCTCATCGAAGATGAAGGAAAAACTTGAAGCAACTGAAATGTGGTTCTACAGAAGGATGATGCGAGGAAGGAGGGCTTAGAGAACCTGATATTAACAGGCCAGATAGAGTGAAAAAGAGACAGAGGAAAGCAGCGGATAACATTGAAGGACCTAATCAGGTGGATGATGGAACGAGAGTTGCATGGTGTAACAGGAGAAAACGTGCTGAGAGCCACCAAGGATAGGGAGATATGGAAAGCCATGATCGTCTACGTCCTGAAAGGACAGGGCACATAGAAGATGGTTTTGCTCTAAAGTCTGGTTTATGGTCCTTTAATAAAATATGCTTCTTCTTTTGTTTGTAACTTACACGGTCACTAATGCATAATTTGTTGGTAATAAATTGATTTACCAACGTGGTTAATATTATCAACCAGACTGAATACGTATGTATTTATTTTTCCAACCCTATATTTTCCCGTTAATATAATTTTGTCCATAAATTAGCTTCTGGTAATATTTATGTATGTTTTAATTTTCACCTCGAAAAAGAAAACGGTTCTTGAGTTGTGTGAATTGCTGAGCGAGACATTGACTGTTGCTTCGTTAATAGTCAACAACACTGTTTTCTAAGTTTTATCTACAACCTGTTCTCAAAGGTAGCTTTCCTGCTTAAAAAACTATCGAAACTATTTTTATATTTCTTTATTTTGATATAAAATCATTACTACTACTACGTTATAGGTCTGTTTTTTTTGTTTTGTTTTTTTTATGACGAAGTAGGTGAAGAAGCCACTTGTTCTGGAAAAAAAAAAATACACTAAAAGTCTAAAGGTTTAAATTTATTTAATACTCCTATTAAGATTATTAAATTAGATTTTTTTTTTTTAAACTTGTGGAGTGGGATGCCTTAGCCAGCCACTGTACTTTTTTATTTATTTATTTATTTATTTTTAAACTCTTAGTACCGTTTTGAATCTTCTTGCTTGAGGGTAAGTACATGTTTATAAAACTTTAAAAAATGTTTAACTTGATTTAGATTTTTAAAACTGTTTAAATAAAAACAAACTTTTTTTTTTTTTTTAAACGAACATAGAGTACATATTTAAAGTTTAGATTTTATATACTAACTTTGCAAACTTGCGAGGTTTGGTATTGCTTTTTAAAACTCCGCCAAAAAAAAATTAAAACCTAGAAAATCTTTTTAGTACATTTTTTTCGTTTTCTTTTTATGGTGGAGTTTTTAAGCGTAAACACACACTCGACTTACTGCATGATATACGTGTGAAAAAATAAAAAATAAAAACAGTTCTTAAATCTTTTTTTGAGGTGGGTAGATTAGCTTAAAATATTTTTTTACCTTTTTTTTTTTTTCTTTGGCGGTGGTCGCATAATTTAACTTACACGTCTTGGAACTGGAATTATTTGTTTAAGTATTCTTTCTCTTGAAATATTGTTTAACCAGTATGTTTTTGGTATCACGATGTGAGATGGTTAGTGACTTGCCCCACCGTGTCCTCCATGCTAGTGGTCTTCTTTCAAAATTAGCTCAGTAAATAAAAACGCTATGCGTACAAGTTAGAAAACTTTTAAAGAATCTTCCACTGCAAAACAAAAAACGAAAAAGCTAAAATTTGCTATGTCTGAGTTTTTTTTTAATGTCTATCCTCTGACGCAAAAAAAGTTTTTCTTTTTATAAAAATTTCGAATGTTTGTTTTTTTTTCTTTGTTTTTTTTTTTTTTTTAAGAAAAATAAATGATAAAAAATACATTTGTCTTTCGCCTTTCCTAATGTGAAGATGTTTTTGCTGATAATTCTTTGATCTCGACAAGTTTCGTTAGTTTTTTCATCATAGTTTTAACCTCATTTTTCTTAATTCGACAAATTTGTGAACAAGGCAAGAGGAATAAAGGGTACAGGCGCCCGTAGGTGGTGAAAAAAGTTAATCATTAAACAAACACGTACTCTTTAATGCTAAAGATTACTTATGGTAAATCTGAAAATTATGTTCAGATAATCTAAAGAAACAAAGAATAAAAAGACAACTAGGTTTAGCAGATGCGTTGTATAAATTCTGATAAAACTTAGCGAGGAAAAAAAAAACTTTTACAACACGTCATTTTAAGGCATGAATTCTTTGACCCCTTATAAACAGAATGAGAAAAATTTTAAGCCTAGAGGTTAGCTTAAGTAAAGGAAGGAGTTGGGATGTCTTGGTTTTATTTGGGTTAGGCTAGGAGAAAAAAGTAGTTGTAATTCGTCTTTGGTAGTGGGAGGTATGTAGCTTGACCCTTGAGTTAGTAGTGATAGGTGGTGGGGAAGTAACTGCTTGGCCAAATTAAAAAAAATATAATTGGGACTAATTGGGAGAATTGGATAATTATTGTAATTTATACTTATTTCTATGCCAACACATATTTATGATCTCCCTTCGTTTGTTAAGGAGTATATTTTGGTCCTGAAATTTCAAAATTGTAATTTTTTTCTGTCAAACATAGATTCTATCTCTTAAGCTATTAGGGGTCCTAGCATTGCCTATGAGTTTTCATTTTATCTGTGGATCTAGGTTACTTTCTTATAATTCCCAGTGTTTTCTAGAAAGGACTGTTTGGTATCTTAAACTGGGGTTCGTGAAGGAGTGCCTGTGGGTATAAAGCCGTTGTTTCCAAATTCTCGCCGAAATTTGCGATATAAACATTATATCTCTCCTTATTTTCCATAGGGTAGATGGTGGACCCTATATATATATATATATATATATATACATACACACACACACACACACACACACAGGATTCGTTATGAATGACAGACAAGATATTTATGTTGAAGATGCGTTTTTATATATATTTTTCATGTGATCTTACATACAATGTTTCTTTAAAATTCATTTTTTGATATATGTCTACATTTGAGATGAGGTATTTTTACAGTTGATGTTTACAATACATTTAATACATTTTTAATAATGGCTTAAAATATAACCAATAGCAATCAAAAAACAAAAAAATACTTGGACAATTTTTATCATAATTTGATATAATTTGTTTTGAAAATAAAAAATCACATGGAAAAAAAAACCAAAAAACACTTAACCATAATAGTAATAACTTGTCTGTCATTTTTAATGAAAACTGCATCGAAGAGGGATTGCTGCCAAAATACACTATATGTATATATATATATATATGTATATATATATATATATATAGAGAGAGAGAGAGAGAGTACTGTGCAAAAGTGTTAGGACAAGAACTATTTTATCTTTTATGAGGCATATTGACAGAAAAACAATTTAATTAAAGTAATTTTATTTGATTTACTCAACAAATGCTTTAACAAGAAAAAATACTTGTTACAAAATAAATTTAGTATTTAGTATAATAGCCTTTTGCTTTGATCACAGCCTTCATTCTGTTAGGCATTGACATCACAAGCTTCTTCAATTTATCTAATGGTATCTCCTGCCAAGCAGCTTGTATTTGTTTCCAAAGTGTGTCTTGCAAAGTAACATTAGATTTATCAATTTGAGAGACTGGAATAAAAAAAAAAAAAAAGTCCGTCATATCCAAGGAGAATAGAATAATGAGTAGTTTCAAAATATCATGTTTAATAGAAAATAGGAAAAAATAAATATAACTTCTTTTTAATACATTTTCTTTATACCTAGTTTTAAATAATCAATATTTTTTAGCAATTTACTTGGCTTTTCCCCATGTATTTGAATTTCAGTGAGGTTTTTAGGAAAATCACCCGTCCTAATATTTTTGCACACTACTGGTAGTGTGAAAAAGTGTTAGGACAGGGGTGATTTTAAACTTTATTTTAATGCCTCATAAAAAAAATAAAATAGTTCTTGTCCTTATACTTTTGCACAGTACTAATATATATATATATATATATATATATATATATATATATATATGATACTGACATATGTGGTGATATGAAAAGATTTCAGTTTTTGATTTTTTAAGAATCAAACAAAAAAATTATTTAAAGGAACTTAAAATATTTAGGATGGAAATGAGGCTTTCAAAATAAATAAACAGGTCAATTTACAGCAGAACACAAAACTAAACACCATATGTTTTGACATTTTTTTTTTATTTATATTTTACAATCTATTCCTTTTTTTTTTTAATTGGAAGTTAAATTAATCAAAGAAATTAAAGAAGATTAAATGTCAGCAGGATGTTCCCCTAATCACTACAGTTTTGTTTTGAGGACTTCAAGTCCAGAGTTAATCTTTTCTTATCTTTCCTGATAACCCCATGAACTTCTCACTTGATTTCATTTTTTTTACCCTCCTACAACATGACAGGCATGTGCTTTGTGGTGCAGTGGATATCAACTCGAAACAAGAAATCGGGGAGCTGAGTTCAAATTCCAGTTGAATCCATTGCATTCACTTACACGCAAATACCCTTGGGAAAGGTATTAATCTGTCTATTCCGTCCAGTTTTGGGTTAAATTAACAGAACAGACTGGGTTCTATGGCCTTGGTTGGCAACCAGTCTACCGCAGAAAGCAATGGCAACCTACTGCGGGATAATCTTCTGCCCAGTCATTCATGTCTCTTTCGAGACATGATCGCCCAAGCGTGTATCACGTATGGCACTTAACTGACTGACTGAATATAATATTGGAATAATGATTAAGGCTTATATTGGTCATAAAGTGGGGGATCAGTTTATTACTTCATAACAATAGGAAACCGATCCCCCACTAATTACTAAACAATAATATAATAGGTTTCTTTTCCCTTTACCGATGAGTCAAATAACAGGACAAATTGGGTTCTATAGCCTTGGTCGGCAACCAGTCTACTGCAGAAAGCAATGGCAACCTACTGCGGGATAATCTTCTGCCCAGTCATTCATGTCTCTTTCGAGACATGATCACCCAAGCGTGTATCACGTATGGCATTTAATTGACTGACAACACAACAGACATGGTAACGCTGTACCTTGAAGGGACTGTTTGAACTGGGTAAACATGCCGTTCATTAAATACAAATGTTAAGACTAGGTAATTTAATTTACCTATTTATTCTACCAACTTCACGTTTTAAAACTTCATTTACATTTTAAAACATATTTATCTTAATTGGAAATGCTGATCTTTTTTTTCTTTTTTTAAATTAAAGTTACATACAATACACCTTCTTCTTCTATGTGCCTTGTCCTTTCAGGATGTAGGCGATCATGGCCTTCCACATCTTCCAATTCATGGTGACTGTTAGCACACTTTCTCCTGTTACACTATGCAACCCCACTCCATTCTGTCATCCACCAGCTCAGGACCTTCAAATACATGATCACCCTAAGTGTGTATCACATATGGTACTTAACTGACTGACTGAATATAACAGTTGGAAACATAATTGTCTACTGTGCATAAAATGGTGGGATCGGTTTTCTATTCTTGTGAAGTAATAAACTGATCCCCCACTAATTATACTTAATATAATAATGTAATATAATCTATCTCTTCTTCCTACAGCTATGAGTTAAATGGTAGGACAAATTGGCTTCTATAGCCTTGGCTGGCTACTAGTTTACTGCAGAAAGCAATGGCAACTTACTGCAGGAAAATTTTCTGCCCAGTCAGTCATGTCTCTTTCAAGACATGATCACCCAAAGTGCATATCATGTATGGCACTTTACTGACTGAGTTAATCTACAAACTGGGACCAAAATACTATGAAAGTATAAAAATATTTTTTTTTTTTTTTTTTTTTTTTACAATAAATAAAAAAAGGCAATACATTTTTTGTAAATGAAATGTTTTTTTCTCTTTGGCATTAAATGACCCATAAGTTGACATGCCACTTAAACAAACAAACAAATCCATTCTTTTAAAAATACATATGTTTGCCCTAAATATTTGAAATAGGTTAGTTAAAAAAGAGGAAATTAGGATATTTTTCTATATTAAAAGAAGCCATTCTTTTTAAATTTCTAAATTTGCTCTTGAAATATAAAATCTTTATCCACTTCAATTTAGTCAAACATGCTTTGGGCAATCATGTCTCTTTCAAGACGTGACTGACTAGGTAGAAGATCTTCTTGTAGTAGGTTGCCATTGCCTTCTGCAGTAGACCATTTGCCAACCAAGGCTATAGAACCCAATCTGTCCTGCTATTTAACCCATAGCAGAGGGAGAAGAGATAGATTAACATCCTTCCCAAGGATATTTGTGCATATGTGAATGAAACAAATTCAACTGGAATTTGAACACGACTCTCATATTTCTTTTTCTGAGGTGATATCCATTTCACCACAAAATTACTCCAAATTTGACTATATGCTCAACTCCATTAATTCCCTAAAAAATGAGCCTACCATGAAGGAAAAAAATGTTCCTAAATTTATAAAAACAAAACTTTATCATCAAATATTTGTTGCTTTTTTTTAAGCATAAAGGCCAAAGTCCTTTTTGATTATTAAATTAGAATGTTAGAAATTCTAATTCTAGTTAAAAATCTATATATTCTTTTTTAATTTATTGCATTAAGATGTGGAACAAAAGATCACTAAAGGAAAATGTTTTTTCTTTTTGTAGAAATTGCATTGATTTGTAAATTTTTGCAAAAATCAATAATTGTCAGATTTTAATGTTCAGAAATTATGACAAGAGAAATTATTTTAGAAATGTTTCTTTGAAAATCTTGATTAAAATAAAAAAAATTTTTAGGAAAATTTTCTTTAACATGTTTCATAAGTGCAATGATTTATAGACTTTTAAATTTTTGTGGGTTGACTATTTGCCCAGTTATGCAAAAACAAAACACTGTGAAAGTATAAAAACACAAACAAACAATTCTATCGTAAACAATTGCCAACAACACGGTTCTGTATTTGAAGGCATACACTTGTGTTCAAGGTATCAAAATTTCAACATTAAATAATGCGTAGGAGTTGATATACTGATGAAAAAAAAACAACTGACACATTTCTTGAAACATTTGCTGATTTTCTGTTTAAGGCGATTCCTATCCCAACTACAAATACCTATGTCATCAGCATAGCTCCCTGGTCCTGGGCATGATGGTAAACTTCATCTGGCAGTAAGGCCTCTGATTGGGAGGTTGTGAGGCACATGAAACCACCTCTTAATTGCTGACCTGGAGTGGTAGCACCTGTTAGGGTCCCAGCTATGGGCAAATAGTTAACCCCTAAAATGGGGTCAAAACATTATGAAAGTATAGAAATAGGCTTGTATACATAAAAATAAACTTTTATACCAACAATACATATTTGGAAAAGAATTACCATAACGCATTTTTGAAGAAAAAAATATTCTCAGCAAAACATTTCTGAATACAAAACTAAGACATTTTCAGTTTTCTAAAATAAAAAAAAGAATAAAAACAAATAAATTTTCCATTAAAATCTGACTAAATCAACTTTCTCACTATAACCAAACAAAAAAAATACCTTAAAACCCCACCTTTTTTGCATGAAATAACCCACAGAGGTGTTGAGATGTCATTAAACAAAACTCAAAATCAGCAAAGCTCCCCTCATCATCATTGACCTCAGGAGTTAAAACAGGATGATTGTTTTACATTGCTAGACTTATTTGGGATGCGATGTAAAATGCTCAAATGGTCAGTACGAATCTCATGATATCTGTGTTTATAAATGCTCACGGTATATTCTAGGAAGAGATTAAATAGTCTGAGGCTTTTATTTCCTCTTTGTTGTGCTCCTGATGAGGTCTGAAATGTTTCCGTGTGTGGGGTTCTTGTCAGACATGTAAGATTCTATAGATCAATGCTTTATTAGAGTGATGCATTTGGAGCTTGGAAGTCAGTTTCTAATGAATGTGAAGAAGTTGTCTCTATGGATGTAGTCATATGCTGATGTGGGGTAGACAAAGGTATACAGTTCCTCTATTAGATCAATGTATTTGGGTGATTCAGGGATTAGGTGGTTTCTAATGAATGTGAATAGCAAGTCTCTATTGATGTGGTCATATGCTGATGAGAGGCAGACAAATATATACTTTGGTTTGGTTTGTTTGTTTTTGTTTTTATGGCATATCAACCTTGGAGAGTCATTTATTGCCAACTAAATTTTTATTTATTTATTGCTGGTAATACCTTTTTCTTTCAACAATTTATTATTTTTTTATAAGCTTTTGTGTCAAGTAATACTGTTTTTTTTTTTCAAGTATCAAGATTCATTGGGATTTGTTTTTAAGGGCAGGGTTTCCAAGTCCTACCCTGTTATTTAACCTATAATTGAAGGGAAGGGACTGATTAATATCTTTCCTAAGGGTACCAGTGTTTAAGTGAATGCAGGGTATTCAACTGGAATTCGAACTTGGCTCACTGATTTCTCTTTCCGAGCCGATATCCTCTGCACCACGACACACATCTGTCACTAAATGCTCACAGCACCTGGTATTCCAAAGCGGTCAACCATCTAAGTACTGACTAGGCTCAATGTTGCTTAACTTCGGTGATCAAGCAAGAACTGGTGTATTCAACATGATAGGCCATAAACCACAAAGATATACATTTCCTCTATTAGATCAATGTATTTGGGTGATTCAGGGATTAGGTGGTTTCTAATGTATGTGAATAGGAAGTCTCTATTGATGTGGTCATATTCTGCTATTAGCATTTGATAATTTAACTGAGCCTGGTCAGGAAAATGTGAAGAGTCATGTTCATCCTAAAAGGAAATGGTAATTTACTTTTTGATGGTTGCTTATAAATAAATGAAAAAAAATGTAATGTTATAAAATCTTCAGAAAGAAAAGTTGCAAATAATTGTAAAATATATTTAATTTTTTGAGCTATATTATTATAATATAGCTATATATGTCGATATAGCTGCTATATCAACATTTAGTTTGCCAGTGTTCAAACACAAAAAAAAAGTTTTGATAAACTGTAGAAATTTGAGACAGATTTTTGACTTCCTGATGTCATTGATAATCACTGTGACAATTTCCAGGATCCTGTACCTCATAGATTGTGCAGACGAGATACACTGTTGCTGTCGACAAATTAAGGGATCTAATTTCATTGACAGTAATGTGTGTGTCACATGAAGGCTTACATTGTCAAGCGTTTCCAATCGGTAGCCAGCCAGTTATGTCCCCAATACTTTGCTCCTACCTTTTCCTGAAATAAATATGTTTTTAATACTCTTACATGACAAACAGTCAGTTGTGAAGTTATACAATCCTTCTTTAAAAAAAAGTATTACTTGCAATCAGTGCAGACAAACAAAAATGTGACTTCTTTGTAGCAGAAGACCATCTCTTCACTAGCTAGCTTTTTATACATACATACCTACATATCACACACACACACACACACACACATATATATATATATATATATATATATATATATATATATATATATGCAAAAATGAAATTTATCAAAGGTGCTGCAGTTTTTTCTGATTCAAGTACTTTTAATCTTTTCCAAGATTATCTTCAGGAATAAATTAAAAGACAAATTTATTGAAACTGAAATATATATATTAATGCATGTTTCATTAAATCATGTAGGCAAGTTTTGTCTATTTTATGTAATTTTTTTCATATTCTCTGATAAGCTTAATAGCATTATCATTAAATGAAGAAAGAAAATTACAATATTGATACATAATTTTTTAATAATCTAATCTAAGCTTTTGGCTTACATAAGCCATTTTCAAAGATGTCAAATTACATTATATATTATAAACACTGACAAATGATAATGGCAAACTGTTTTTGTTTAATGGAAGATTTCCAAGCAACAACAAACTCGTGCATTTAAGACACTGGAAGCAAATGTAGCATCACAACTCATGGCATCACACATGACCAAGCGAGAGTGAAAACAAGAAATATTAAATATGGGAAGCCATTGGAATAAACCAATAATGACTTATGTTATGTTATAGGCATTTAAGGACATTTGTAGAGTTTTCATAGTTTATCTTCTTCAGGTTAGGTTTCAACTGTTTGTTATATATATATATATATATATATAAAAATCTGAAAAAATAGCTTTGGAGAAAAGGTGTGATTATATTTTGTCTTTCACTGCTTCATGCACATGAACAAGATACTCGGTATTTTAAACGTGTGAAAAAATTTTTTTTAAATTATGTGGTGTTCAAATGTGCAAATGCCCTTGGGAAAAGTATTAATGTCTTATCCTTCCAGCTATGGATTAAATAGCAGAACAGATTGGCTTCTATAGCCTTGGTTGGCAACCAGTCTACTGCAAAGTAAAGACAACCTACTGTGTGAAAATCTTCTACACAGCCAGTCATGTCTCTTTTAAGACATGATCGCTTTAATGTGTTTCCCGTATGCCATTTAACTGACATGTGTGTGTGTGTGTGTGTGTGTGTGTGTGTGTGTGTGTGTGTGTATATATATATATATACACACACACACACATTAGGTTCATTTAAACATTCTGTTCAGACTCCCCTCTGGTCTGATGAACAGGAGTAGAGGTTTATATTGTGTTTCTTGTTTGGGATCTGATTTCTAGTTTGTTTGCTTTTGTTTGTTTTCTTTTGCTTTGTTTGTTTGTTGTTTGTTTTTTGTTTTTTTGTTTGTTTGTTTTTGCTTTTAGCCATTTCAAATAGTGCTGTGCATCTTAGCAGCCTTATTCCTTTCTTTGGGGTGAATTGGTTATTAAAAATTTTTTTTGGTCTGTTTCCCTTAAATCTTTATTTTTCACATGTTTGACTTGTCATTCTCAAAACCATTAAGTAGAATCAGATCTGTTACCTCAATTTTGATTCTCATCTGCAAAAAAAATGATTCAGCATTCATTATCTTATTGGAGGATCGATATTGCATAGCAGTTCATCATGCTACTTTGTTCCCCATCAAATTTTCCCGTTTCTTAATACTTTGTTTAGCTTTTACTATTCTTAAAATCCATTTATATATTAGCATTAAGGAGTGTACGGCTGTAACTTGAACAAACGCTGTACAAGTTGAATGAAAGCAGCCAGAAATATGGTTAATGGACTTAATAGATTCTTGACTCTCCTGCAAGACATTTAAGAAGCTTAAGGATAATCACTTCAAAAATTATTGATTTTTATCTATCAATATAATCATAATGTCAAAGCAGTATTTTTCTCTGTTTGTTATAATTGTAGCAGTGTACTCTGACAAGACATTTTCATAAAATCCTTTTGTTAAATGTTCTACAGGGTGAGACTGCCTGCATGTTCTCTCTGTCTCTTCAGGATATAAGCAGTCATGACTTTCCACAGTTTCCTGGCTTTTACAGCTCAAAATAAATGCTTCCTTTTTGTAATTTTTAAACCCTGTTCTGCCCTCTGTTTTCTTAATCATGTCGAGTACTTTATGCTCTGTTTTCATTTATCTCTCTTGCCCTCTATCTCTCCTGTGGGTATCAGATTTTCCAAGCCCTCTTTCCTTATTATGAATCCCAGAAATTTCAACTGCTCTTTTCTGATGTTAAACATAAATTTCCTTTTATAATTTAGCAATTATGATATTTGCAGATAGCATCAAAATTTCTAAATCATTTCAGTAGTGTTTGAACTCACTGTCTCACACACCTTCGCCAAAACTGTTTTTTATGTAGTGTGCACCTTTAGTGTACACTTGTAGCTCCATTTACTGGAACCTCAAGTATGTTTTGCACTGCTTTCTTCTTTCTACTCAAACTATCTTGTGAGTATCAAATTTTCCAAGCCCTCCTTCCTTACATGTTCAATCCAAGATATCCTCAGAATCCTAATTGCTTCAATTCTCTGAATTTTCTGCCATACAACAGAACAGATATTACGTAATGGTTCAATAATTTTTTTTCTTGTTTCTAACAAAGTTTTCTGACTTTTAGTTTTTGGAAGTGACATTGGTTCACTGAAAAATCATTTTCTTTGTTTTTAATTTTTTTTTTTTTTCTGCTGTCTGTTCAGGACAAGAGTAGTTCCGATTCTCCAAATTCCTTTTTTTCATCAATAAAATACAATTCTTTGGAAAGATACCAGAGTGATTGTCTGCTCTCTTCTTTACAGTTGGAATTCAATTTAACTTTCTCTTACACTGGTTGCCAACCAAAGCTAAAGAGCCCAGACTACCCAATAATATTTTTTTTAATTGCATTTTCAGAGCATGCTTGATTATGTCTCTCCACAGTTTGCTTAATATCTGTGAATTGTAATGATTTCTTCCAGAAGAAACTAGTGGTTTATCATGATCTTCTATATAGTTTTGAAAAGCACACCTCTAAGATATTTTACCCAATTTTTTAATTTTCTTTATTTTTTCTATAGCTTTGGAAATAATTCTTGGCCCATAACAGCACTACATGCTCAATGCACCTGATTTAGCATTCCATATTGAACCTGAAACCATTGGAAGATGAATGAAGAGTTAACGTCACCATCACTAGTGATCACTCCAAAAACTACGATGTTAATGAGATATATCACTCAACTCTTTCCAAATCTTCTGCACTGTCATTAGATTGACACCCAAGCAATTTGAAATGTCCGTATTGGAGCAAATGTGTACCAGTACAGCATGCTGTTTCCAAATTTCTGGCAAATCATGGTGCTCTTTTCCCCACAGTGCCCAACTGACCCTACTAATACTATGCAGAAGACAAAATCAAAAATAAATTGCAGGAGTGAAATTAAAAATATAAAAGGGTGACAATTTACCCATCATACTATATATATATATATACATATATATATATATAGTAATCCGCAGACAGATCTGTTTTGCTGTATCACAGCTCATCAGTACAGTTAGACTCCGATTGCTTTTAACCCAGGATTGAAACCTGACTGAATTGGCGTCAGTCAGCGATTCTACCTCTGGTCTATGGGCACTCGGTAGAAGAAGGCAGACTTTTTAGTGCATACATTATCATTATACATGCCCAATAGCCAGAGTGCTCTAATTCATTACTGAATGAGCGATGCGTACATTCCAGAGTAGCTACTGTTTTTCAGTCTACCATTCTTCCAGAAAGCTCAATCAGGGTGAGAGCGTATATATATATATATATATATATATATATATATATAAATAA
>JBBBDQ010002203.1:1310000-1360000 GCA_037127315.1 Ascarosepion bandense
CTGGTGCCCCTAGGTATGAATTTGCAAGAGATACTAGATTGACATCTTGGTCCCACCCTTTTACAGTGAAACAGCTAAAATGTAATCGCAATTTCTACTCTAACAGCTTCTTTTCTTGCACTTCCTGCCTGTGGAATTCCTTTCCATATACTTGCTTCCTCGACAGCTACAATCTCCAGGAATTTAACTGAAAGGTCAATAGACATCTATCACACTAACTCGCAACCATTCCCTCAAACACACTACCCATCTACCCAATCCCCATCCTCGGTATCCTCATCCGTCTACCACCCTCCTTCCAACATTTCCTATAACTAACCACTCTTTCTCAGCACTTTCCCCTATGTAACCCCCTGCACAATAGTGGCAGTGGAATGCCTTGCTTGGGGTGAAATGATTTTTAAAAAAAAAATATATATATATATATATATATATATTCTGTTTGTGTATGCACACACACTCATATAGAATGTGACACATGTACACATCAAGTGCACCACCCCAGCAGCAATCTTCAGCTGTACCCAGTCTTTTCTCTCACTGTAATCCCCTGTGTACTGGGGATATCCTCATCTTGCTTGGGGTGAAAAGATTTTATATATATATATATGAGTGAACATTGAAGTCAAGACTCAAGGGCGACAGTTTGTTTCAGGCCTGATGATTGTGCTTAGCATGAAACAGCATGGAACACGGGTTAGTCAATTTAGGAATACTATTAGTAGAGGCTTACGACCATATCACGTTGAATACACTGATTCTCGCTCGATCACCAAAGTTAAGCCTGGTCAGTACTTAGATGGGTGACCGCTTGGGAATACCAGGTGCTGTAAGCGTATAATGACGGATGTGCGTTGTGGTACAGTGGATATCAGCTCAGAAAGAAATCGGTGAGCCGAGTTCGAATTCCAGTTGAATACCCTGGATTCACTTAAACACTGGTACCCTTGGGAAAGGTATTAATCCACTCCTTCCCTCCAGTTACGGGTTAAATAACAAGGGTAGGACTTGGGGTCCCTGCCCTTAAAAATGACTGGCGGGTCATTTATTGCCAACTAAATTTTATTTATTTATTGCTGGTAATACCTTTTTTTTTTCTTTCAACAAAAGCTTGGTTGGCAACCAGTCTACCACAGAAAGAAATGGCAACCAAGTGCAAGACAATATGCCTAGTCAGTCATGGATTGAGACATGATCACCCAAGTGTGTATCATGTATGGCGCTTGACAGAATGATGTGAGAAGAATTGTCCTGTTGCTCTGAACTTCAATTACACTTCACTCTTGGACCAATAATGGTGGTATTTTTCACAACCTCCCCGAGCTACAATATATTATAGTTCCACATTTCAATAAGATTCTTTATTTTGAAAAGTGAAACTGTACTGCATTGTGCATATTGATTTAAAAAATGAAAATGGTGATGTGTTATTTCACCCCAAGCAAGGCACAACTGACACTGGTGCACAGGGGGTTATATTAGATGTGAGTGATGAGAAAGAGGAACAAGTTACAGGGGAGTCAGAGAATGAGTAAGAAAAGGATGAGAATAAAGGTGTGTTGAGCGTAGAGTGGAAATGGGAGAACAAGATACAAGGGTCGTTAGGGAGAGGATGTGAGTCAAGGAGATAAGAGATGTCAACTGACATTGCATTTGGCTTACGGCCTATCACGTTGAATACACGGGTTCTCACTTGATCACCGGTTAAGCAACATTGAGCCTGGTCAGTACTCAGAATTCCTGAACACAATGCATGTTGATAATTTTCAGAGTATTAAAGATTTGCAAAAAGCCATTGATATATAAAATTTTAAGAAAATGCAAAAAATAAGCAGACACATCTTGTTAAAAGCCTCACACGTTGAAACAACCAGTTTACATATGATACTGGCTTACGGCCATATCACATTGAATACACCGGTTCTCGCTCGATCACCAAAGTTAAGCAAAGTTGAGCCTGGTCAGTACTTGGATGGGTGACCACTTGGGAATACCAGGTTCTGTAAGCGTATAATGACGGATGTGTGTTGTGGTGCAGTGGATATAAGCTCGGAAAGAGAAATCGGTGAGCCGAGTTCGAATTCCAGTTGAATACCCTGCATTCACTCAAGCACTGGTTAATCTTGGGAAAGGTATTAATCCATCCCTTCCCTCCAGTTATGGGTTAAATAACAAGGGTAAGACTTTGGGACCCTGCCCTTAAAAACAAATCCTAATGAATCTTGATACTCGAAAAGAAAAGTATATTATGAGACAAAAAAACTTATATAAAAAAAAAATTAAATTGTTGAAAGAAAAAGGTATTACCAGCAATAAATAAATAAAATTTAGTTGGCAATAAATGACCCGCCAAAGTTGATTTACCAACATTGCATTTAAATTCTTGGAGATTGTAGTTGTCAGGGAAGCAAGTATACTGAAGGGAATTCCACAGGAGGGAATTGCGAGAAAAGCTGCTGGAGTAAAACATAATTTGTTTTTATTAGAAACTTACCACATATCGTTGCATTCACTTACGTGCAAATACCCTTGGGAAAGGTATTAAACCTTCTCTTCCCTCCTGTTATGGGTTAAATAACAGGACAGATTGGGTTCTATAGCCTTGGCTGGCAACCAGTCTACCACAGAAAGTAATGGCACCCTACTGCAGGATAATCTTCTGCCCAGTCAGTCATGTCTCTTTCAAGACATGATTGCCCAAGCATGTATCACGTATGGCACTTAATAAAAAGTAATTCACGACAAACAGTGGACAGGCAACACATTAGTTTATACTATTTCGAAAATATATATTTCTCTCCTGTCATGCTCGGGGATATGGATTATTTTGTTTTTTTTATTTTATTTTATTTTATTTTATTTTTCTTGCATCATATAAGATACTCATGAGTATAGATATAACTAAATCTAAACTTATTTATAAATGGAACTTTGTGCATTTGCGCCCATTACCTATAGACTCCGAAACAGCTGAACCCATTTTCTGGAAAATTTACACAGTTGTACTAAACATGTCTACGAGTGTTCTTAGCTAGGTTTTGTGTCGAGGTGCCCCTGATAAATATCAAAAACCGATAATCGAAAAAATCAGGTTATAGAAGGAGTGGTCTGATTTTAATCAAATTTGATACACTCATAGACAAAGACGTAAGAAACAATATTCAGAAGTTTCAAGGTTGCAGTTCTTACAATAGTGCAGAAAATCGACAATATATAAAAGGCAAGATGTTTGTGTGTGTGTGTCTGTTTATCTGCCTGTATGTCTATTTTTTTCAGCTCTTTTATTTTAGTTTTTGCTTCGGGTTTGGCTCTAAGTAGGTATAATTGTAGTTCTTAGTCTCAGCCATGATATTATTTACCCAGAGGACTTATTTAGCCTTCAAAATTCAGTTTATGACGAAAAAACTTATTTGATATCTATACCAGGAAATCAAAATTTGACTTGCATCCATTCATTTTTCTTTCAGTTTACGGTTTCGCTTTAATTGGAAACAACTATTGCTTTTTAGTCTTTCATGCCAACGTCCAAAGAGTCTGAGCTCCAGGACCATGGATTAGTTTTAAAGCTTTCATTACACCCGAGCAACGCTGCGCTATACTGCTAGTTGATATATATATATTGCTGTCATTTTGATGGCACAAGCCAACTTGTAGATAAGACATCACTCAATAAATCCCCGAAATAACTAATAAAACAATAACTTTTAGGCAAAAGTCAACTTCATCAAGTCTCCTTCTAGAGTGATACACTGATTCCAATGCTTCTCTAACAATTTGATGCTTTTTTTGTAGAACAATTTGTCTTTGGCCTCAAAATACGCCTTAGTTTCTGATATCACTTTTTCATTGAAGCCAAATCACTTTCCCTGGAGCATTCTTTTCAAATCTGCATACAGACAGTATTCACTGGGGGCCAGATATGGAGAATAAGGAGGATGTGGAAGCAATTTGAAGTCCAAATCATGTAGTTTCCGCCATCATTGCAATCATCTTGTGACAATGTGCGTTGTCTTGGTGCAAGATAACTTTTTCTTCATTTATGTCTGTTTTTTAGTGATTTCTTCCTTGAAATGCACCATTAATTCTAAATGGTATTTGTTATTGATGGTTCTTCCTTTCTCAAGGTAATCTATGAACACAATACCTAGTGCATCCAAAAATATTGTGGCCGAAACCTTGTCTGCTGATGTTTGAATCTTTTTCACTTTGTACGGTTTTCACCTGCTGCTGTCCACTCATCTGACTGCCAGTTTGACTCCAGAGTGAAGTGGTGGATCCATGTTTCATCCATTGTCACATATTTATGCAAAAACTCCTTATTGCATTGAAACAGTTGCAAACAACGCTTTTTTGATCGACTGTGAGCAATTGCGGCATCCACGTTGAACACAGCTTTCTCATTGACAAATGTTCATGCAAAATAGGGAATACACTACCTTCTGATATGTTCAACTACTCTGCCATCTCATACAACTTTAATTTATTATCAGCCAAAATGAGTTTCTAGATTTGTTTGGTGTTTTCAATTTTGGGAGACCTGAGTGTTCAGCATCGTTTGTGTCTGTACAACCGCATTTAAAGTCAGCATACCACCTCTTAATTGTTTTTTCTGATGGAGCAGCATCCAAATAACACTTATGTCATTGCTTTGCTTGAACAGTATTTTTTTTCCATTAGAAAGCAATGCTTTATCAACACTATAAATTCAAATTTTTCCATTGTTCTGAAAAATTGCAACAGCAGCTTCACTTAAATAACTCTAGTTTGTAAACTAATAATCTGATTAGGCCCAAGTTTTGTCACATGCCATTTGAAGATTACTACTTCATAAAAATTGTATGAGTTTTTTTATTAGTGACAAAATCTCTGTCAGGCCCAGGACTTATTGTGACATTAGAACATAATTGGTAGGTATTTCTTATAACAACTGTTTAAAATATGTATTTAATATGTCAGTTAATGTTTCTCTTCCTTCTTTATGAAAGGAAATATTTTATTTCCATAATTTATTAATATATAGATATGATAAATATCTTTACTTTTTCATAGTTTATTAATATATAGATATGATAAATATCTTTACTTTTTCATAGTTTATTAATATGTAGATATGATAAATATCTTTACTTTTTCATAGTTTATTAATATATAGATATGATAAATATCTTTCCTTTTTCATAGTTTATTAATATATAGATATGATAAATATCTTCCCTTTTTCATAGTTTATTAATATATAGATATGATAAATATCTTCCCTTTTTCATAGTTTATTAATATATAGATATGATAAATATCTTTCCTTTTTCATAGTTTATTAATATATAGATATGATAAATATCTTCCCTTTTTCATAGTTTATTAATATATAGATATGATAAATATCTTCCCTTTTTCATAGTTTATTAATATATAGATATGATAAATATCTTCCCTTTTTCATAGTTTATTAATATATAGATATGATAAATATCTTCCCTTTTTCATAGTTTATTAATATATAGATATGATAAATATCTTCCCTTTTTCATAGTTTATTAATATATAGATATGATAAATATCTTCCCTTTTTCATAGTTTATTAATATATAGATATGATAAATATCTTTCCTTTTTCATAGTTTATTAATATATAGATATGATAAATATCTTCCCTTTTTCATAGTTTATTAATATATAGATATGATAAATATCTTTCCTTTTTCATAGTTTATTAATATATAGATATGATAAATATCTTTCCTTTTTCATAGTTTATTAATATATAGATATGATAAATATCTTTCCTTTTTCATAGTTTATTAATATATAGATATGATAAATATCTTTACTTTTTCATAGTTTATTAATATATAGATATGATAAATATATATATAGATATATATATATATATATGTATATATATATAGATATAATAAAGTTATAAACCGGAAAAGTATGAGAGATTAATTCACACCTTAAAATGTATGATTGTCTAGTTAACACCTTCCTCTGAAAATTCAAAATGAAATTTTGAAGCAGAAACTAGGGTAAGAAACAAGGATTGGCTGAACACCTGGGTCATTTCTGTTCTTTAATATCCAGACAAATTTTTATTTTTTAAATATATGTACAATATTTAGATTTTAATGCATAATACAGCACCATATTTAAAAAAAAAAAGAAGTAAATGGCCGTATTATGGGTTCATATTACACTCAAAAATTATTATTTATTCCTTAAAGTTAAGAAACACAGTCGTATAGTTTTTTTATATTAAAGGAGTTTATCATAATCAGGATCATTGAGTCAAAGTCAATGATCATTTCCTTAGCTTGTGAAAGAAGTATTACCAAACAAGTAGTTCGAAAAACCTATTTATGGAAATGAGACCAAGCAGTATACTCAAATTCTTAAAAAAATTACAATATACTCAAAAATATGACTGTTTAAATAGTATTTCACATGCACATAGACATATCTATTTCTAACAACTTGCTATATATTCCATAACTTAGTTTGACCAAATGTGCGTTTACAAATCTTGTATATGTAAATACATATACATACAATGTATGTAGACTGGATTTGGCTTCAGATAACCCGTGGTGGTTGGTATGCCATAAAATCTAAACAGCCAAATTAAATATATACATTTTCATAATATATTTTATTAATTTAAAATGGGTTAAATATATAAATTTGTTAAATGTATGAATTTGTCTAAATATATAAGTCTGTTATACATATTAACTAGCAGTATAGCCCGGCGTTGCTCGGGTGTAATGAAAGCTTTAAAACTAATCCATGGTCCTGGAGCTCAGACTCTTTGGACGTTGGCACAAAAGACTAAAAAGCAATAGTCATTTCCAGTTAAAGCGAAACCGTAAACTGAAAGAAAAATGAATAGATGTAAGTCAAATTTTGATTTCCTGTTTTCGATATCAAATAAAATTTTTTTGTTGTAAACTGAATTTTGAAGGCTAAATAAGTCCTCTGAATAAATGGTATCATGGCTGAGACTAAGAGCTACAATTATACCTACTTAGAGCCAAACCAGAAGCAAAAATTAAAATAAAAGGGCTGAAAAAAATACAGACATACAGGCAGATAAACAGACACACACACACAAACATCTTGCCTTTTATATATATATATATAATCGATTTTCTGCACTATGGCAAGAACTGCAACATTGAAACTTCTGATGTCTTGTCTATGAGTGTATAAAATTTGATTAAAATCAAACCACTCCTATAACCCGATTTGTTCAATTTTCGATATTTATCTGGGGTACCTCAACACAAAACCTAGCTAAGAACACTCACAGACACTAAAAGTACAACTGTGTAAATTTTCAAGAAAATCGGTTCAACCGTTTCGGAGTCTATAGGTAACAGATACACACGCACACAGACAGTTCCATTTATAAATAAGTTTAGATAGATTTAGATTTGTTAAATATACAAACTTCCTGAAATTGTTCTTAAATTTTGTTCGATTTTTTTTAATAATTCGATTCGGCGTTAAATGACCCAAGATGGGTTTATAAGCCGTAAAACAAAAACTTTCCTTAGCTGCATAGTATATGTTTCACCAGGATGATATACAGTTTTGAATTCAGAGATTTCCTTCTCTTAGATTGGTTGCCAATCGAACCCAGTGGGTCCTACTATTTATCCATACCTGTGAGGAGAAGAGTTGGATTCATACCTTTCTCAAAGGTATTAGCATGTATGTGAATGTCATGAACTTGACTGGAATTCTAATTAAGGTTTTCTGATTCCTCAATCCGAGCTACAATCCATTACTGTATATCCGCAAAAAATTCTATTTTCATGATGGAAATAGAACCTGGGCTGGTTGGATAAAAACCAAGAATCCAAACTATTAGACGACAATATTCTACACAAGAAAGTACAGTAAATATAAAGTTTATTAAAGCTTTTATTTGTGGACTTTTACAATCGTTTTTAAAAGTTGTCTCATGTTTTTTGCTTTAACATCCTTTCAAGGTGGTTGACCAATAGACTTACTGGTTTTTTCTTTACTTCATTGGGTTATAAGAGATTAAGGGTTAATTAGATAATTCTTTTTGCCCCTCGTCTCATCAGAACATGTCATTGGTGAACATGGCTCTCCACAATTTCCTCTCCTTTGTAGTTGTCAGCAGTATTTGTATTTTTATCTTTTCTAAGCTCATTAAATAGATCTCTCTCTTTCTCTCTCTCCCTCTCTTTCTCTAGTCTGCTGAACTCTCTCTCTCTCTCTCTCTCTCTCTAGTTTGCTGAACTCTCTCTAGTTTACTGAACTTTTCTCTCAGCACTCTCTCTCTCTCGGCACTCTCACTCTAGTTTACCAAACTCTCTCTAGTTTGTTGAACTCTCTCTCTGAGCTCTCTCTCTCTTTCTGCACACTCTTTCTCTGCACACTCTTTCTCTGCACACTCTCTCTCTGTACACTCTCTCTCTCTCTGCACACACTCTCTCTCTCTCTGCACACTCTCTCTGCACTCACTCTCTCTCTCTCAGCACTGCTGAACTCTCTTCCAGCTTCTTGCTTTCCAGCAAACACCGATTTTCAAAAATTTAAATGCAATGTCAATCATTCTTCTATTTTTAATGTCCTCTCTACTTGACAGCATTCTTTCCCCACCCCCTTACATTCTCTAACCTTCAGTAAATCTCTTGCCTCCGAGTAGATTTGTGGAAAAGTGTTTATAAGAAGAAAAAAACGTGAAAAGAATCAAAATACGTGGGTTTCTTGTCAAGTGCTGGAGATTTAATATTGCTTGGTATTAAACTAACAACTCGTAGATAACAATACAAAATTAACTACTACCTATATCGACAAGACCACCATTGTAAAAAAACAGGAGACCGACCTGCGCCCCAGAGTAGAATTTCAAGATATTCATATGTTGGCCTTCAGTGTAAAGGTGTTAGATCAGGATAGGCTTACAAGAAACTTCTATAAATAAACTTGATGTAATGTTATATTTGTAATGCGAGTCAAGGAGAGTTCTCTATACCAGTATTTACTACTTAGACTTAACTTAGATTTTTTTTTTTTTTTGAACTTTGAAATTTGTTTGTAAAAATTAGTTTATTTTTAGTTTTATTCCATCTTATTACTGTTGCTTTTTATCCCAACACCCTGGCTCGATACACTCTTCATTATTACTATTATTTTATTGCTAGTTTTATTCCATCTTATTATTTTTGCTTTTTATCCCAACACTCTGGCTCTATACACTGTTCATTATTACTATTATTTTATTAGTAGTTTTGTTGCTTTTTATTCCAACACTCTGGCTCTATACGCTCTTCATTATTGCTATATACTTGATTGGTAGCTAAGTCTCAGAGTTGAAATGGCTAGATGTAACCATAATTCTATGCTAGCAGCTTTTCTCACACTTTTTACATTTAAAATGTTGAAAATCAATCATTATCACCTGTTATATTTTACTGTATTCTTTTCTAAATATTATATTTTTCTCATATTCCTTAACACTCAGTAACCCTTGTGGCATTACTGCCATTCTTGGAATGAAATTTATATCTGGATTTTGCTTGCTCATATTTGAGGATTCCTGTCTATGAGGGCAACTGTCTAATCCGTGTTGCAGCACCTGCTCTGGTACGCTTGTGTTTATCCAACACCCACAGACCCCACATGTGGTTTATACTGCAACTGTTTTGAACAGACCTTAGTTAGAGTTTCAGAGAGAGAGAGAGAGAGAGAGTGCTCATGTTATCTAATGTCATCAAGTCTGAACAAGGCCAGGACACCCAAACCCTCAAACTCAACAACTTGCAACATTGTGCTCGCAGTACCACTGACAACTTTCCAAAGAGTTCCGTCTACCCAATTTCACTCACAAGGCTTGGGTAGCATGGTTTTGAGGTACTTTCCAAAGGTGTCACACACTGGGATTGCCTCCCCTTAGGTGGATAATCATCAAGAAGTCACCTTCCTTAAAAGCCAATCATGGCAAGAATTGAACCCACATCTTATGGTCAGAAATTGAATGAGGATAATAAAACAACATAGGAAAAATAACATCCTTGAAAATGGCCAGTGAAGTGGCTGAAAGCACTCGGAAAGTCAAAAATTATGGAACATTTTTACATTCCTTTAATCTAGCGAAAAGGAAACCTGTAAGAGTACTGCAAAAAATTGGTAAAATCTTCCTTGCCGGTTGTTTTTAATAAAATATCTTCGATTGAAAAATTGCTGCACAAATATACATTCTCTCTCTCTCTCTCTCACAGCACACACTCTCTCTCTCACAGCACTCTCTCATCTCTTTCTCTGTTAGCACTCTCTCATCTCTTTCTCTCTCAGCGTTATCTGATCTCTCTCCCATCATTATCTGACCTCTCTCTCTCTGTCAGCACTCTCTCTCTCCGGCAATCATGTCTCTTTCATCCCACAACTGACTAAGCAGGAGATGTTTTTGTGGTTGACTGATTACCAACCAAGGCTATAGAACCCAATCAATCCTGCTCTTCAACCCATAGCTGGGGAGAGAAGAGATGGATTAATACCTTCCCAAAGGTATTTGTGCATAAGTGAATTCAACAAAGTCAACTGGAATTCACTCGGCTTTCAGACTTCTCATTCCGAGCTGATATCTGTTGAACCACAATGCACGTCCATTAAGATTGGGAGGCGGGGTTCTTGTGCAACAGATTTCGGCCTTGTAAGTTTTTATTTGGGCAACTACATGAATGAAGAGTGTTAGGAATTTAAAATTATTTTTCTTTCCATTACATTTCTTATTATATATTCCGCAATGTGATAATAGATTTGCCAGAAATAGTGGAATGTAAGAGTCAGTTAAGTGCCATATGTGATACATGCTTTATGCGATCATGTCTCTTTTGAGACATGACTGAGTGGGTAGACCACAGTAAGTTACCATTGCTTTCTGCACTAGACTGGTTGCCAACCAAGGCTATAGAATCCAATCTGTCCTGCCATTTAACTGATAGCTGGGAGAGAATAGATGGATTATATTACATTATTACATTAAGTATATTTAGTGGGGGATCAGTTTATTACTTCATAACAATAGAAAATCGATCTCCCACTTTATGCACACTAGTAACTTTAATTATGTTTCTAACTATTATATTCAGTCAGTCAATTAAGTGCCATATGTCATACAGGCTTTGGGCAATCATGTCTCGAAAGAGACATGACTGACTAGGCAGAAGATTATCCCGCAGAAGATTGTCATTACTTTCTCCAGTAGACTGGTTGCCAGACAAGGCTATAGAACTGTTTTATTATTTAACCTATAACTGGAGGGGCAAGACAGATTAATACTTTTCCCAAGGGTATTAGTGCATCAGTGAATACGATGAATTCAACTGGAATTCAAACTCTGCTCCCTGATTTGTCGTTCCAAGTCGATATCCACTGCACCACAATGCACATTTGCAAGTAAGGGACAGTGCACAAATTTACCGCAAAGGACCTTACAATCAAGGCACTCTTTAGATGTTTTCATTGTAGTAAATTGTTTTCTCCTTTAATCAGGGTGACATTTTTAATGTCAAAATTGTGGTCAGTCTTGTTACGGTAGTTAACAAACACATTTGATGTATTGTTTTGTAAAATGCCCCTTTTGTGTTCATATGATCTCTTTAAATTTTCTGAGGTTTCTCCTATGTATTTTTCATGACAATTATTCCGGTGATTGAGTAAATTTCTTTTAGTTTATTTTTTTGTTTTCATATTAAGACTTTTATTGTTTTAGATGTAGTAAGAACAAATTTGATGTTTTGATAGATTCTTTCCAACTGCAGATAGATGGTAGGATGATATTTTTTTTTTATTTGACCTAAAGAAGTCCTAAAGATTAAAACTTTACTCAAAAACTTTTTTTCTACTTTGATGTAAATTTTCCCCAATATGTCTTTAAGGTTTCAATCCATAAATTATTATTGAACCTGCACAAAAATAAGAACACTTCCTCCATAAATGGGGTAAATTTTAAACAGACATTCTTAAAAATTATTTAAGTATTTATAAATTTTTTTTTATCACTTCAACCCAGTTTAAGTGGCACCATCACTAGTGTGTGTGTGTGGGGGGGGGGTTAAGGTAAGAGAAAAAACTGGGTTACAGTGGGTATTGAAGAAAGTATAAAAGATGAAGGAATTTCAAGAAGATAAAAAGCTGAGGTTGCATTTAAATTTTTGGAGATGGTAGCTATCAGGGAAATAAGTAAATGGGAGTTCGACAGGGAGCAAGTACAGGGAAAAACCAGGTAGAAGTGTCCATTCCATTTAACTATTTTAACAATAAAAGGCTTGGACCTAGATGCCAATTAAGTAACACGCTTAAATTCACTTGGACATGGGCACCAATGGGTGGCTAAGTACATCAAAGTAGTTAATATGAAAATATTTGTAGAAAAGACAAATATTTGCATACAAATATTCATCCGCAACTTGTCAGCATCAGGAAGTGAAAATCTGACTAGTCCTCCTCTTTTTTTCCTCTTAGTAATTTTTGTTTCCTCATTTTACTTATTGATGTTTTCTTATATTTTGTGTTGAGTTTATTTTTTCAGTAACGTGAGCTGTAGAAAGGCTATAGAAGTTGTTCGTGTTTTCAGTAAAATTTACTTCATTTGGTAACCTTCGTAAGGGGTTACATTCTTGAAATTCTTATCTAAGTTAAGCATTGCCTGCAGTTGTAAAGATTTATGTGTGCCTGTTTAAATCCAAATCTTTTAGACGACTTTGTTGTCTAGACCAAAATGGCTTATTACCAGCACTCGGCAGAAAGAAATCAGAGTTAGAAGTAAAAAGACTTTTTTTGCCTTTAGATGTCTAAAACTTGGCAGTCTGGTATGTACTTTTGGCTATGCACACACACACACACACACACACACACACACACACACACACACACACACACACACATGTATATTTTGGTAGTAACCTTTCATTTAGACATGTTTCGTTAAAAAATGATCAAAGAAAATTTTATGAGTTTTTCATTTAATTTTTTCCAGTATTCTCACACGTTCCTTTTTTGCTGAAGATAATGTGGAAATATTTCATAATTATTAACTTTCCAAGCACTTTCAGCAACTTCACTGGCCATTTTCAAAGATGCTATTTTTCTGATGTTATTTTATCCTCATTGTGAGTTCAATACCAGGCTAAAGCAGTTGTGAACAAGTAATTTACAGGTTTAGAGGGAGATAACTTGCTTAATTACTAAGCAAGGAATGAAGATCATATACCCCAGTGATTGTAATAAAGGGTTTGGTTTGAAATTCCTAGCCCCTGAAGAAGGCCGGAGCATACAACTGCCAAAACGTTGTAAAAATGGCAACAAAAATGAGGATAATATTCTGAATAATGTAAATACTGTCCATATCCACTGTTTAGTATGGAAAGGTCAATGGTAAGAGAAAATTGTTTTATATATAGTGCCTCTTTTATAGCAAGATGCCTTTTGATATTGTAATTTAATTGTTACTTTGTATTTTCAACCAAAATTTTTCTTGTAAATTATGGGTTAATGTTTTTTTAAGTGTGCTGTTGCTAGATAGCTGGCTTGTAAGGTGTCGACTGAAAGAAGTTTTAAGATAGCCAATATAAATAATTGATTTATGACAAAAAATACAGTTTTGTACAGGGCACAGAAATTCATACACAAACTCTTATATATATATTGTAACTAAGTTGTAGAACTCGTAAGTTTTTTAACCTTTTGTTCATGCATTTACTTTTATAAAAAGTGCTCGATACAAATATAGAGCATTATACTGTAATGGTTGTTACAATGATTTATAAATTCATAGACTATGAATTTATAAACCATTGTAACAACCATTACAGTATAATATATATATATATTTTTTTTTTTTTTTTTTTTTAAACTTCTGCCGGTAATATCATTTTATTTTGAGTATAAGTTGCCGATAATGCATGAAATCTCTCTTCGGGATTTCATGTAGAAATGATCAGACAACGGTTTTGAACTTTGAAATTTCTTTTATTTTATATATATATATATATATATATATATATATATATATTCATTATCCACATACAAGCCTGTTTTGTTGTATCACAGCTCATCAGTGTGGCTATACATCCACTTGATTCTGGCCATGATTGAAACTTGACCAGTGTGTTTGGAAGCATAATTTTGGACTTTGTCTGATTGTAAGTCCTTTGTGGTCAAGTGGCCTAAGACATATCCGATCAGTTGACAGCTTTCTGTAGAAGATGCAGGTTTTAATCCTGCTAGAGGACGCATATTTTCAAAGTCGTTTCCATGTAAATAAAAGTAACGAGCTTGACTGTAATTCCAGCTTTGCATGTTGATCTTTCATTCTGAACTGCTATCCATTATGCCATCGTGTATCCACATTAATTTTAGCCTGTCTAAAAATCTGGACAAACCTACTGTGGGATTTTTCTTGGAATAACTGTGATAGCTGGCATGGAGAACTTGGTAACTTTGCATCTTTTGAGTTGAACTCTCTAGAAAAGAAAACATTTTTTTTTCCTTTTATTTTTTTATTTATTTTTTCCTCCTGAAATTTAAGTACAGAATCTTTGCAATTTTCCCTTCAGGCCAACGATGAAATTTCATCACAGGTATTTTACACTTGATAAATTCAGTATATTTTTTTTCTCTTCATTCACTACAGGCCTTAAAATATTTTTGTTTGAAATTTTTTACTTGTAAAGATCTCTCTCTCTCTCTCTCTCTCTCTCTCTATATATATATATATATATATATATATAGGGTGTTATTGCTAAATAGTATAAATTACATAAAAATGAAAATAACACTAACATCTTATTTTAACAGATATATTTACCAAAATTGCACAAAAATATATTGAATTACTAAAGAGTAAATTTATTCAATAAAATCACCGTTCACTTCAACCATAGCCTCGAAACGACTATGGTATCTCCTGCAACTCTTTTGAAGGATCTCCTTGTTTAAGTTGGTGAATCTGGCCATAGCCCTTTGGTGTTGGGATTTTTTTTTTTATTTTATTTCATTCAACTGAGCCCCAGGTATATTAATCCAGGGAATGCATCCTGGCAAATTAGGTGGCCACATGTGAGGGGTGATTTGGTCATAGAAATTGTCTGACAGCCATGACGGGGTTCTCCTGCTTGTGTGGCATGGTGCAGAGTCCTGTTGTCAGATATAGGACCCTGGACATGACAGTAAACTGCATCTGGCAGCAAGGCCTTTCACTGGGAGATTGTGAGGAGCATGGAACTACCTCTTAATTGCTGTTGTTCCCAGATCCAAAGTTGTAGCACGTGTTAGGGTCCCAGTTATGGGCATATCGTTAACTCCCAAACTGGGGTCAAAACACTATGAAAGTATAAAAATAGTTTTATAGAAATATATACATAAAAATAGACTTTTATAGAAAAATATACATTTTTGAAGGAGAAATATTGCCGACAATACATTTTTGAAGGAGAAATATTGCCGACAATACATTTTTGAAGGAGAAATATTGCCGACAATACATTTTTGAAGGAGAAATATTGCCGACAATACATTTTTGAAGGAGAAACATTGCCGACAATACATTTTTGAAGGAGAAACATTGCCGACAATACATTTTTGAAGGAGAAACATTGCCGACAATACATTTTTGAAGGAGAAACATTGCCGACAATACATTTTTGAAGGAGAAACATTGCCGACAATACATTTTTGAAGGAAGGAGAAACATTTTTAGCCGACAATACATTTTTGAAGGAGAAACATTGCCGACAATACATTTTTGAAGGAGAAACATTGCCGACAATACATTTTTGAAGGAGAAATATTGCCGACAATACATTTTTGAAGGAGAAATATTGCCGACAATACATTTTTGAAGGAGAAATATTGCCGACAATACATTTTTGAAGGAGAAACTTATTACCATAACATGTTTTTAAAGAAAAAAAATATTCTCAGCAAAACATTTTTGAATAGAAAACTGTAAGATATCTTCAGTTTTCTAAAATAAAAAAATAAAAAAAATTTTCATTGAAGTCTGACTAAATCAATCTTAATATAACTGAACATTTAAAAAAAATACCTTAAAACACTACCTTTTTGGCATTATATAACCTCCAGTGGTTGATATGCCTTAAACAAAACTCAAACTCCATGAGCCACTCTCTTGAGCTAGGGCAATAATACATCCTCAAGGCACTTGAATCTGAGGCCCTGTGGGATGATGAATAGAGGCACATTGCCATCATTAATGATAACTCCAAAGGCCTTTGGAATCATCATTAGACTCATCCAACTCTTTCTGAATCACCTGCACTATCTTCATCTTCAGTTTAATACTGAGATGTTTGTACTTAAGCTTTCAACAGGATTCTAACGTGTGACTTCCTGATACCAGAGAGATGCCATCATTAGATCTGACATATTTTTTTGTTTTTTTTTAATCATATCACCCCGAGCAAGGCGGTAACGCCACTGATGTGCAAGGGGCTACGTAAGAGTGAAAAGATTAGAAGAGAGAAAGCCGGAAACCACATCCTAAACAAGGAACAGGAGATGAGCCTCTACACCTGTTTAATAGACGTGGGTGGAGTGTGAACTGGGCGATAGTTTAGTCTGTCTTCGCCAATTGAAAAAAAGAAAAGTGAAAAGTTTGGAAAAGAGAAAACCGGAAACCACATCCTAAACCGGGAACAGGGGATGAGCCTCTGCACCTGTTCAATAGACGTGGGTGGAGTCGACATGTCTTACCGTGTGACCACAGCAGATTTCATAGTAAGCAAAGTTGAATTAAGCTATATAAATACAAATTTCTCTGGTTTCTTTAGAACATTCATTTCTTTTCTGGTCTGTATCCTAATGCAAACCTAACTGAAGACAATATTACAAAATTTGGCAAACCTGTACGACATTGCCACCACCTGTAAATTTGATGATTATCATTTTTTGTTTAATATATTCAGTGCAATATCATTGATTAGTACAGAAAGTTTTGGATTTTCAAAAAAAATTGTAAAAAATTCAATATTTAAAGATTTTTAGCGAGTGCTCAGTTTCTCATACAATGTTATAGTAAATTGATTCTCCATTTTCAAAACACTTGCTTCGAGTTGTTGCACCATTTTTTTTTTTTTTTTTTTTTTTTTTTTAACTTGTAGGAAATTAATGAAAAGACCCGTTCTGAAATATGTTTTTATTCAAAATTTTTTTAGAATAGGAATTATTTTAAAGATTCTGTCAAATTTTTTTTTTTTTTATATTTTACATGTGATATTTTTCATTCCAAATATTTTTTGCAACAGGAATTATTTTAAAGAAACTGTCCAATTTTTTTTTTAATGTTTTAAATAACTTATTTTTCATTGATATTAAGTAGGGATAATTAAAAATTTTTCATGGGTGTGTTGATCTTCAAATTGTAAGCTCCTCTATACTTGGTCTCGCTGACATCAAAGCGACCTCAGTGCGAGTGTTTCCAAAATGGAGGATTGATTTACTATAAGGTTGTATGAGAAACTGAGCACCTTCTAAAAATCTTAAATAAAATATTTTTTCCAAATGTTTTTTGATAATCTAAAAGTTTAGGGTCTAATCAATGATGTTGCACTGAAAAAAAAAATGATCAACATATTTACAGGTGATGGTAATGTCGTACAGGTCCGCCCAAAATTTTACAGAAACTTATGAAATAACAACTGATATATTTATTTAAAAAATTGTTAAAAACAAATTTAAATATTTCAGTTGATACCATTTTGTAAGTTTCCATAAAATTTTGTATTAGATAATTTTACAGAAACTTCTGAAATAATATTAACCGTTACAGTCATGTTTGTCTGTCTGTGGTCAAAATGTCTCAAGATGGATTCTGATAAAACGTTCAGGGATGATTGGTTTCATGACTGGTACAAACTGACTAGTTTGATCTGATACAGGATTGTGTTATTTTTCTGGTTTTAAAGAAATTTATTTTTTGCCTTTTAAATGCCAAATATTACCTCCCCTATTTTAAGTGTGCATTTAATTTTGAGGGAAGTTGAGTACATTTATTTTGTATTATTACTGTTGAGTGCGGTCAAGTTCATTGCAAATATTCTTTCTTATTTTAATAATCACTGAGGTGATGTTAGTATTGCCTTGGCGGAGGTTTGCAGTCTTTGACTGCTGTTTCTAGTTATTAATGTTTGTTTCTAATTCTTTCTCATGCTGTAATCGCTTCTATTTTTGTGGCTTTATTTCCTTGCTTGGGGTGATACCAATTGAAAATAGTCAAGCGAAATTTTTGTGTGTATTTTCTCCTACCCCAATGCAATTAATGATCCTGTACATATAGCGTCTTTCTGAAAATATTTAATATTTGTTGTATCAAATGTCACTATGTTATGTTACTTTGTATATTTTAAAATAAAAACAAGTTTTGTAACTGCAGTTTACACTTCAAATAACTTACTTGGCAGTAATAAATTTGATTTTTTTCTTTGTTTTTCTTTTTTTTTTTTGTTTTCTGAACGCTTTTTTGAATTAAATTATGTTGAGAAATGCAATTCAACCTGGAAATTCAACTATTTGTCTGATTCTTAGCTAAAGTATCATTTCAACCAAATCCGTAACCTCTGCAAAGGTTACATTCATCAAATTTTTATCTCACTTTAACACAGCCAAGAAGAGACGCTAGAAGGGTTTGGGGAGGTGAATATGGGTAGCTATTTGAAAAAATCTCTTAAGTTGTGACACTTAGATCTGAAAATTGTACTTAGTGAAAAAGTGAGGTGACATAAGTGCTGCCTTTTCTTATTTTATAGAGATGGGGGATGATTACACTCCATATATATATATATATATATAGGTGTGAGTTTGTGACCCTAGGTTTCACACTCTTGTGATCATCAGACAAACTGATTAATTTTTTAAAAATTGGCTATATGTAGGGCTGCATATATTAGTGTACTTTTGTGGAAGTGGGAGGAAAATTGGAAGGAAAATTTGTCATCTTGACAAATGCAGACATATACACACTTGTACACCCATTGACCCCAACACATGCACCTGCTCAGCGAGGCTCACACAAACATAACTATATGCAAAACCTATGGGCTTGGCATTATATGTATATGTATGTCATTGCGTACGTACATACACATTGTCAGCTCTATCACTGATATTGAGCACTTTCAAATAAGTACCACACATATATAATATATAAATAATATATATAACAAATTGCATATATATATATATATATATATATATATATATATATATATATATATACACAGACACATATATATGAGAGAATTGCAACTCATGAAGACATGATGGGGAATTTTTGAACACAAAATTTTTTAAATTACAAGAAATTATAATTTTCATCCATAGATGAAATTGCGAGTTAAAAAAAAAACTATGATTATGTGAGCATTCTTAAAAAAATTGTAAATGGTAAAATAAGTTTTTGCAAATTGCCTGAAGACACCAAATGGTAGAAACCTTGGTCACATAATAATTCGTTTACAAATGAAGAATATTCAAAAGTTCTACAATATAATTGTATTAAACAGTTTTTAATACAAATGTTCACTGTTTATTGTGACCAGAAACTAAGTAATTAAACAATCAAAATATATATATATATATATATATATATATATATATATAGTCATCCGCAGGCAGATCTGTTTTGGTGTATCGCAGCTCATCAATAAGGTTAGACAGCCGCTTGCTTCTTACCCAAGATTGAAACCCGACCAAATTGGCGTCAGTCGGTGATTCTAATTCTGAGCTACGGGCGCTCGGTAGAAGGAGGCAGTCTTTTTAGCATGTATATTATCATTATACATGCCCAATAGCTGAGAGTGTTCTAATTCATTGCTGATTGAATGATGCGTAGCTGCCAGAGTAGCTACTGTTTTTCAAAATCTGCCATTCTTCCAGAGTGCTCAATCAGGGTGTGACAGCGTAAATAGTCATATATATATATTAAACAGACTTTCCACTCAAAGACAAGTATCCATTAAAAAATAAAAATTCACATATGTCAACTAATGCCAGTTTTGTGGATTTCCATTATATACTATAATGTTGACTTCGGTTGAATTTGTTTACATTCGGATACAGTCTTAGCAGATATTAATCGTTCAATGAAAATCAGAAGAATACCTATATAAAGGTGAAATTGAATTTTGTTATCTATGAAGCCTTCTATGGGTCAACTGATAAAAACATGTCTGATCTGAAGACAACATCTCAATGGTGTGAGAATTTGCAGGTTTGATTTCTGCTGGAAGAAAAATATTTTCCAAACAATTTCGCAAACAATTAAGGTCAGTGGAAATAATGTATTATACATATTTGTATATATAAAAAACAAACTTTCTACCTAGATATGAGTATCCATTAAAAAAATAATGTTAAACAAACAAAAATTCAAATAAAATATATATATATATATATAGACAGTACTGTGCAAAAGTATGAGGACAATTACTATTTTATCTTTTATAAGGCATATTGACAGAAAATAAACAATTAAAGTAAGTTTATTTGATTTACTCAACAAATGCTTAAACAAGAAAAAATATTTGTTACAAAATAGCTTTAATATTTAGTATAATAGCCTTTTGCTTTGAAATAATAAAATTGCGACAATTTACCAATCGCACCTAGTGTGTATATGTGTGTGTGTGTGTGTATATATATATATATTGTACTCTGCAAAAGTATTAGGACAAGAACTATTTTCTTTTATGAGGTATATTGACAGAAAATAAACAATTTAGTTAAAGTAATTTTATTTGATTTACTCAACAAATGCTTTAACAAGAAAAATTACTTGTTAGAAAATAAATTTAATATTTAGTATAATAGCCTTTTGCTTTGATCACAGCCTTCATTCCGTCAGGCATTAACATCACAAACTTCAATATATCTAATGGTATCTCCTACCAAGCAGCTTGTATTTGTTTCCAAAATGTGTCTTGTGAAGTAACTTTAGATTTATCAATTCGAGAGGGGGGAATAAGAAAAAAGTCAATCATATCCAAGGATAATAGAATAATGAGTAATTTTAAAATAACTTGTTTAATAGAAAATAGGAAAAATTAAATATGAATTTTTTTAATACATTTTCTTTTACATCTAGTTTTAAATATATATTAGCAATTTACTTGGCTTTTCACCCTGTATTTGAATTTCAGTGAGGGTTTTAGGAAAATCGCCCCTGTCTTAATACTTTTTCACACTACCGGTAGTGTGCAAAAGTGTTAGGTCAGGGGTGATTTTAAACTTTATTTTGATGCCTCATAAAAGATAAGAGTTCTTGTCCTAATACTTTTGCACAGTACTGTATATCTCAGCCAAGTTTATTTTAATATGGGGTCGGAAGGTCCGTCTTTGGCAGTAATTACAGCTTGAATTCTGTGTGGGATTGACTTGTACGAAGTTTGAATTGTTTCCAGAGGAATTTCTATCCATTTTTTTCAGCTAAGTCTCCAATGATGATGGCAGAGGATATTGATTCCTCACTTATTTTTTCTTAAATGAACAATAAACATTTGATGTCAAAATCTGGGGACTGTGGTGGCCAGATAAGATGTTCTACTTCACTAGAATGTTCGTTGTTTTCTTCAGCTTCTACTTTAGCAATATGAATGGATGCATTATTATCTTAAAAGATGGCATTTCCCACCAAAAACAGTTTCTGAGCTAAACGATGAAGTTGATTACTTAAAATTCTTAAATAGTCCTGACTTTTGGTTTTAATAGTTACTTGAATAATACCTGTAAAAAAAAAAAATAACTACCAATATTAAATCAACAAATAAAAATAAACCAACTTTTGTCAGAGTAATAAAAAATTCCAAATTATGGTTCTAGGTGTTTCCATCATTTTGTCTACCCCCTGTATATATATAAACAAAAAAGAACATATAGAAAATGTATCTTAATCTAACATATTTCAGTTTTTCTTTTTTAAAGCTTCATCAGAGACCGAGAGAAAATTGTGATTTAGGGGTTAGGTGTAAAGATAATGTAGTTCCTGCCACTTTGAAATGGTTTCCATGTTGATAAAATAGGAAACGTACTTCAATCTAACATCACTTTTATTAAAGCTTCTTCAGAGAAAGAGAGAAAAATGAAAGAAAGAGTATGCTGGTATGTTGTGATTTGGGGGTTAGGTGTAAAGATAATGTAGTTTCTGCCACTTTGAAATTGTTTTCATGTTGATAAAATAGGAAACGTACTTCAATCTAACATCACTTTTATTAAAGCTTCTTCAGAGAAAGAGAGAAAAATGAAAGAAAGAGTATGCTGGTATGTTGTGATTTGGGGGTTAGGTGTAAAGATAATGTAGTTTCTGCTGCTTTGAAATTGTTTTCATGTTGATAAAATAGGAAACGTACTTCAATCTAACATCACTTTTATTAAAGCTTCTTCAGAGAAAGAGAGAAAAATGAAAGAAAGAGTATGCTGGTATGTTGTGATTTGGGGGTTAGGTGTAAAGATAATGTAGTTTCTGCCACTTTGAAATTGTTTTCATATTGATAAAATAGGAAACGTACTTCAATCTAACATCACTTTTATTAAAGCTTCTTCAGAGAAAGAGAGAAAAATGAAAGAAAGAGTATGCTGGTATGTTGTGATTTGGGGGTTAGGTGTAAAGATAATGTAGTTTCTGCCACTTTGAAATGGTTTCCATGTTGATAAAATAGGAAACGTACTTCAATCTAACATCACTTTTATTAAAGCTTCTTCAGAGAAAGAGAGAAAAATGAAAGAAAGAGTATGCTGGTATGTTGTGATTTGGGGGTTAGGTGTAAAGATAATGTAGTTTCTGCCACTTTGAAATGGTTTCCATGTTGATAAAATAGACAAAGTATCATGAACTAACATGTTTCACTTTCCTTAAAGCTTCTTCAGAGACTGAGAAAAAAAAATGTAAAAATTATTTCTTGCTTTAATACATATAATTTATATTTGACCAACGACAATTAACCCCGCAATCACAACATACCAGTATACTATCTTTTTGTAATTATTTTAATGTGTGGGAAATAGTGTATGTATGTATGTATAGAAAAGCTTGTCTGTTTAGGCATGTGTTGGACAGTAACACTAGTTTGTGTATGTATTAATACACATCATGTATTTTAAAGTAATCAACAATTTTTAAATATGTGTGAGGAATATTTTGGACGGCAAAATTTGTGATGTTGCATGTGTGTGTTTATGTAAAAATGCTTGTCTGTCTAGGAACTGAAATTGGAAAATACCTCACTTGTAGAATAGTTCCAACTACAGGTGCAACTTGTATTGTTATAACGGAAGAAACTTTTAGTGTTTTGGAAGAATTTGATAGTATAGACAGCCTTAAAGATGTTTTTCTGGACAATACAAATACTGGATGTAAAGCAGAGCTTGTAAAAAGTTCCTTTAAAAATTCCATACGATTAGCTGTTCATTATATCAGACTAAGTTACCATTCCGAGATGTTTTTAAATATATTGATGCTACGAGAAACCTGACTGCTTTTACAGGCCCACTAGGTAAATTGTGTGAAATGGGCTATCATGATTTTCCACATTTAGAGTTTATGAAAATCATTGGTTCTATTAATAATTGTTGTGGAGTAGTTTTCGCACTGAATGTTATTATCGTGCTATATTGGTTGCTAATCGACTTAACGCACCCAAAATGTTAGGAACTTGGTAATCTTCCACTGTAAGCTGACACCTTAGCATTCGGTTAACTGCCGACTAATATCAACTGTCTAGTAGTTCTACTGAACTCCAATAGAACTCTAAAGAACTCTCTAGAACTTCTAAGATCTCTTATGAACTTCCTGGGCTAACTTCCTGTTAACTCTTATTAATATAGGAGCGAGAGTCCATTATCTGAGGAATAGGTGTGTTTCACCATAACAATAATATTGGTCAGAATTATAAATCTGTCTCAAAATGGAATTTGTGAATTTGCAAATGCTAAAATAATTTCAGAATATGAAATTTAGGCATCGCTTATAAATAAGTTACTTGATTTTCCTTAATATTCTCAGCGTTGAAAGGACAGCAAAATTAATATCTGAAGCTTCTCATGTTTATAAACTGAAGTGAGACACACATTCTTGCAAAAACCTCATATTGTCAACTAATACCTTCCTTTATTTCTAAAGCCTCTTCACTGAAAATTTTAATATGACATAAACATTTGAATTAAATTAGTTTTCATATATAATTGTACATCCTGACAGTAGCATTGGTAACCCATCTCGCTGAAAATAAAATTCCTCAGCTCTCAAAATTTCTAATACTTAACATGATAGACTGGTTTTTGATTGGTTTAAGGGTTAGTGTATAAAACACATGTGAAGATAAAAGTGTACAGTGAAAGCCACAGTAATCAATAAATATAGGCTTAAATATATACCGTCAACGTGCTGACATAGCTACAATCAAAGTTGGTTGATACACTATTTGAATACACCAATCAAATGCATATGCATGTACGCAACGGCACACATATCTAAACTTATTTATAAATGGAACTTTGTGTGTGTTTCTGTTACTATAGACTCCGAAACAGCTGAACTGATTGTCTTGAAATTTTACACATCTGCGAGTGTTCTTAGCTAGGTTTTGTGTTGAGGTACCTCTGATAAATATTGAAAATCGATGAGGACGAGGACGGTCTGAAATATCAAATATAATAATAGAAATAAATAAATTCTGTCAAAAAAATACATTTTTAAACTTACAACTTATATATATGAATCGCACATTGAAACATTGGTTCCCATACAATTGCTGAAGTTAAGCAATGGCAAGCTTGGTCAGTACCATGATGATTGATCTCTTGGGAATATCAAGTGCTGTAAGCATGGATGTGTAGGTGGTGTAATGGTTAAGGAGTCAGAATTATTAATTAGAGAGCCAAGTTCCATTTCCGGTCACGTTTGTCATATTCCTTTATGGAAAATACCCTTGGGTAAAGTAATGAATCCCCTTCCCACCAACTATGGATTAATTAATAAAACCTGTATCACTAAAATCATTATCTCCAAAAGGAAAAAAAAATGTAAATTGTGTACAAAATATTTAGATTTTGGCCTTAAATAACCCAGGGAGGTTGATATGCTATTAAAGAAAAACAACCAACCAACTAGTCAGTAAATGCATTGTCTAAAATAGAATACCTTTCCTCAGATTCTCTTGCTGTTTTTCTTTTATTGCAGTCTTTAATTGACACAGCAATTTCAAGTGGTATTCTGAATTCACTGTTTGACTCTTTTGAAACCTTTCCTATCACCCACAAATTGGAACCATGACCTTTCCTGCTGGTTTTTAGGTCTTGAATTTCTTTGACCCTAGATAACCTGAGTGTTGCCGTTTTAGATTGCTTTTTGGTTTCCAGATCATAACAACTATTTTAATAGTATCAACAGTGATAAGTTGTTCCCCAAAGATTATCGCTACATTTCTGAAAATGGTGCACAACTAACTCTGATATGGCCACTTGAAATTGTTTCTGGTTGGCATTCAAATATACAACCTTCTTCACACACAAGTATTCATAAACATGTATACACTCTGCCGTCAAAAATGAAAGCAACATATTTGAGAGGATTATTAGCTGTGTCTTCACATGTTATCCCCCTGAGCCTAACAGGAAGAAATATATATCAAAACTTATTTATAAATGGAACTTTGTGTGTGTGTCTTTGTGTGTGTGTGTCCGTTACCTATAGACTCCAAAACAGTTGAACCAATTATCTTGAAAATTTACACAGTTGTACTATAACCGTCTGCGAGTGTTCTTATCTAGGTTTTGTGTCGAGGTACCCCCCAATAAATACCGAAAATCAATAATCGAAAAAATCGGGTTATAGAAGGAGTAGTCCGATTTTAATCAAATTTGATACACTCATAGACAACGACATAAGAAATGATATTCAGAAGTTTCAAGGTTGCAGTTCTTACAATAGTGCAGAAAATTGATTTTTTATATATATATATATATATATATATATATAAAAGGCAAGATGTTTGTGTGTGTGTGTGTGTGTCTGTTTATCTGCCTGTATGTCTGTATTTTTTTTCAGCCCTTTTATTTTAGTTTTTGCTTCGGGTTTGGCTCTGAGTAGGTATAATTGTAGTTCTTAGTCTCAGCCATGATACCATTTGCTCGGAGGACTTATTTAGCCTTCAAAATTCAGTTTACGATAAAAAACCATATTTGATATCGATACCAGAAAATCAAAATTTGACTTACATCCATTCATTTTTCTTTCACTCTATGGTTTCACTTTAACTGGAAACAACTATTGCTTTTTAGTCTTTCGTGCCAACATCCAAAGAGTCTGAGCTCCAGGACCACGGATTAGTTTTAAACCTTTCATTACACCTGAGCAATGCCAGGCTATACTGCTAGTATATATAGTGTATTTAGGCAGCAAATTTTCTTTTAGACATCTCAGATTAAATAATACAACTGTTCTACACTAAGAAAACAACAAAAGTGAACTACTGATTCTCAAGGTAATATTCATTAAAACAATTAATACATCAATTAATAGAATCAGCTATGAATACTGTAGTAATGTTCTAAAATGTTTGGAAAAATAACAGTTTTTTTCATGCTTTAACACGTGCATGACCATGACATTACAACATATAAAAAAAATTCTAGTTTGGATAATTTTCACGTTCTAATGAACGCTAGTAATTTGTCAACAGTTACATTTAAAGCAGAAAAAAATATACAGTAATTTTAGCAACACAGTTTTCTGGTTACATTTGTTACTGTAACTCACACCCTTGAAGATGATCTCTGAAAGAGTCTTAAAGTACTTGGGTACCTTAAGAAATGTATGAAAATAACCTCTGTCAACATTACAGCTCATTTCTGATATCTTTTGATTGTAATACGTGAAAGATTATCCATGAGTATGAACGGATTTTATTAAAAATAAGCAAACATAGTATTTGCAATTTATTTAATTTGACATCTTTAAAAGAATATATATATATATATATATATACTCACACAAAACAGTTATTATTATAATAGAGAGGATAGTTATATATTCTTTACTACTCTACAACATAATTATTGCAAAAAATAAGATACGGAACTGTTAAAGAGCAAACACGTGGCAAGAGCTTTCATAAATCGTATTAAAGAGAATGAATTGAGCCAGTGCTACCTAGCTATTGTCTGTCTGTGAGCATGACAGGAGGGAAATATATATATACACACACACACACACACACACACATCTTTATTATAATAAAGGATTATATACCCAATGTATTCCTCGTTTATCTTTTTAGTGTTTCGGCAAGATTTTTGGGCCCAGTATGAATGGTTGATTTATTAGATAGCTTGGTGAGTAACTAGGTAGGGTAACAGCTTAATAACACACAGGTATTGTGAGCTAGGATGTCCGAGGAAAAGCTTGGATGTGTAAGTGGTAGTGGGGGGGTCATGGATAACTGCTTGAAATCAGAAATGTTCCTCATATTTACTCATGTGCAAATACGCTTGCGAAAGTTATGAATCCATCTCTTGTCATTTCCCCAGGTGTAGGTTAAATAATAGGGGTTGTACCTTTTGCTGGAAAGGGCTGATCTAAAAAGAAATTTTATTGTAATATTTGATCTAATATTTTCTTTAAATTTGATTTTTTTTTTTTTTTTTTTTGTTTTTTTATTATGGTTTATCAACTATTTGCGGGTAATTTAAAGCCTGTTGTTTTTAGATTGTACAAATTTCTTTTCTTTTTTTTTATGAGGCAATAATGGTTTAGTAATACAACAAGTCTTACAAACTAACCCATAACTTGAGGGAGAAAAGGTGGATTTATATCATTCCCCTGTTTGCATTAAGTGAGTATAATGAACCTATTGAGAATTGGAACTTCTGACCCTGCGTCCCCCTCTGTCTGCCTTGCCATCCATTTGTGTGTGTGTGTGTGTGCGCGCCCCCCCCCCCGGTCCCCTGCCTTTACTTCTGTTCATGTGTACCCCCTGCCTGGTTCCCACTGGCTGCCTGCTTTGCCATCTGTCACCCATCTATATACTGACCAAACTCGATGTTTAACTTTGGTGATTGTATGCAATACACCATGGAATATCCAAAAGTCTTACGGATAAAATTTAGAAGGAAATCCGAGTTAGATAAGCAGTGAGTGACTTTTAATTAAGGACATAAACTGTCAGTAGATTAAATTTGAGCCATTCATCTATTTTCTTATTAACGAAAACTGTGAACATGAAAGCAATTTTCACATCAACCTCGAGATAAAATCTATTACCGACCAAAAAAGAAAAGAGAAAAAAAAAACATGAATTTCTTTGGTCCTATTTACAGTAAATTGCTTCATTGCATTTCTTTGCCATCTATAGCTATTGATATGAGTGCAGCGAGTTTTAACTTAGCAAAAGAACTGTGAATTGACATGGTTGAATCAGTTTCTTGTGGCTGAAGTGGTTGCACCTTTCTTTCCTTAAGCAAGAATTTAGGATGCAGATTTGAGCGAGAAGCAGAATTAGAAATTGTGATTTTTATTTTCCTTGGTAGGTAATTCCTCTCCGCCGAGAAGATTGTAGATAAATTTATATTGCTTTTTAAAATCTTCTGTTTATGTTTCTGAGATGTGGTATTGATTATTTTCCTATTTTTTCCTGTCACGATGTTTCGACCGTTTTATGCTCCAGATCCATCTTCAGAAATTGGAATTTCAAACCGAACCCTTTTCAACCTGCAAAGGTAGATTGTTCTAATTCCACATGCCATGCCTCTTATAAACATAATGTCTCAGTTATCAGTTTCTTAACAGAGCTATTACAACATTTTGTTTTTTAGAACTTGTTTTTAAGAGGATTGTTTTTTCTAAGGATGTGCATTGTGGTGCGGTGGATATTAACTCAGAATGACAAATCAGGGAGCTGAGTTTAAATTCCAGTTGAATTCCTTGCATTCACTTATGCGCAGATACCTTTTGGAAAGGTATTAATCTGTCACTTCCCTCCAGCTATGGATTAAATAATAGGATAGATTAGGTTCTATAGCCCTGGCTGGCAACCAGTCTACCGCAGAAAGCAATGGCAACCTACTGCAGGATAATCTTCTGTCCAGTCAATCATGTCTTTTTCAAGACATGATCACCCAAAGTGTGGATTACATATGGCACTTAACTGAAGTAAGATGAAATTAATACTGGGTGGCAGATATCTTTTGTAGAGTGCTTCTCTTGCATGAAAGTGTGTTATCTATCTATACTCCAGAGTTTTGTAAATGGACTGTCTGGCAATTGCTCTGTCCACTCTTCATACTAGCAAACTGATTGCATTTTTGATTCCAGGTTTTTGTCATTTTTATATTAAATTCAAAAGATAAATTATTCACTTTTCATTGATGCATGTTTGGTTATTTTTTTTCTTTGTGTGTGTGCACGTGCAAGTGTGGAATTCTTTCAGTTTATTACTATTATACTAAGTTTCCCAGTACTCATGGCCTTGTGCCAAACAAATCTTTGTGATTTTTAGATTGTTTTGCTAGTACTTTTAGCTCATTGGCCCAGGTGTTAATGATTGTATATTTGTGTTTTAAATGCTTGCATCTCTAAGAAATGTTTTTAGTTACAAATGCTTGTTTTAAAAAATATATACTGTTAGTAATAATGAATGTACAAGCCAGTCAATTGACTAATCATGACTCTTTTTACTGGAGAGTACTTTTTTTCTCTCTCTCTCTCTCTTGCACTGATTCACACTGAATTACTGAGCTTTCCTCAACTACAGACAACTAAACGCCTTCCCATTTTGCCAGAAGGCAGAAAGATGTTAAATCATTTTTCCTTTGCTTTTTGCTTTTATATTTTGCTTTCTTTTCTTTCCTTTTTCTTTTCTTTTTTTTTTTTTCAGTTGCAGCCTTGTCTCTTGTCAGTATAAGAAAATAAACATGCACACATTATAAGATGTTTTTTTTTTCCCCCTCCATTTTTCTTTCAAAAAAAAAATTTTTTTTATGGCTGTCTTTGTTCAAAGAAACAAAGTAAAGAGAATACATAAGGGAAGAAAATAGATTAAAATAAAAATGAAAAAAAATATGGGGAATGAAAAATATATTAGGATTCCAACTGACAATATTTAGTAGCAGGAGTATTCCTTGCAGATCGACGGAGGACTTTGTGTGTTATCTTTGTAAATTTGTCAAAAATAGGCGACAAAAACAAAAAGATAAAAATTTATTTTTTATCTACATATCGGAAACTAAAAGCGAAGGTTCTAAAAATGAATCAACCTTAAATCAGGGCAGATATTTCCTCCATGGGAGTTTAATTTGGAAACATTGAGCATATGTTAGTAAAGGGGGAAATTAAGGTTACATATGAGTGGAAAGAGTAGGGAAAAGATGAAATAGAAATATTTGAAGGCTGGAGTTCAAAAGAGCTTACAAGTACTTTATTTGCTTACATAAAACACACACACATACACACATGTATAATGCATTTCTAGAGTAAAATCATTAGCACTGCAATTACATTAATAGCCATATTCTATCAGCAATGCTTGCATTCATTCCTGATCACGGACAATTCCTTTCTTTCTGATTTTCTATGCATTCCAATAGTAAAATCATTAGCAATGCATATACATATAATAGCCCTATTCTATCAGTAATGCTTGCATTAATTCCTGACCACTGACAATCCCTTTCTTCCTGATTTTCAATGCATTCCTATAGTAAAATCATTAGCAATGCATTTACATTATACATATAATATCCCTATTCTATCAGTAATGCTTGCATTCATTCCTGACCACTGACTATCCCTTTCTTCCTGATTTTCAATGCATTCCTATAGTAAAATCTTTAGCAATGCATTTGCATTATATATATAATAGCCATATTCTATCAGTAATGCTTGCATTCATTCCTGACCACTGACAATCCCTTTCTTCTTAATTTTCAATGCATTCCTATAGTAAAATCATTAACAATGCATTTACATTATACATATAATAGCCCTATTCTATCAATAATGCTTGCATTCATTCCTGACCACTGACTATCCCTTTCTTCCTGATTTTCAATGCATTCCTATAGTAAAATCTTTAGCAATGCATTTGCATTATATATATAATAGCCTTATTCTATCAGTAATGCTTGCATTCATTCCTGACCACTGACAATCCCTTTCTTCTTAATTTTCAATGCATTCCTATAGTAAAATCATTAGCAATGCATTTACATTATACATATAATATCCCTATTCTATCAGTAATGCTTGCATTCATTCCTGACCACTGACTATCCCTTTCTTCCTGATTTTCAATGCATTCCTATAGTAAAATCTTTAGCAATGTATTTGCATTATATATATAATAGCCATATTCTATCAGTAATGCTTGCATTCATTCCTGACCACTGACAATCCCTTTCTTCTTAATTTTCAATGCATTCCTATAGTAAAATCATTAACAATGCATTTACATTATACATATAATAGCCCTATTCTATCAGTAATGCTTGCATTCATTTCTGACCACTGACTATTCCTTTCTTTCTGATTTTCAATGCATTCCTATAGTGTTATGAGTGATAGACATTTGACAGTCTTTTTCAAAAGTGATTTTTGTATTCTGTGGAATTGTGAGACCAACAGCAGTCTAAACTCAAATTAACCTAATTTCTATTTCTCCCTTTTTTTTTTTTTGTAAATTTGTCAAATTTGAATAATGCTTATAAAGAAAAATATACCTGAGACAACAATTATTTTTTTTCTTTTTAGCATAAAGTTCCCAAATATTAAAAAATTTATATCTATATAAAGTCAGAAAACTGTTCTCTGGAAAATATTTAAAATATTCTGTTTCTTTCATGTGTTAATTTGATATTTATGTAATTTTGACCCCATACATCAAACACGAGATGTTGCTTTTCGACATAATTCTCCTCATATTTATCAGAAAAATCATCATCTAGTCCACTATTCTTATGCCATTTTAAAAAAAAAATTTTTATTTTTTTGATGGTGGGAGATAAATTTATTTTTGGTGCTGAATATGCACCCCACCCCTTCCAAAAACGTCTAAATAGATTAAATTAAGACTTAGAGAATATTCACTTTACAGACTCAACTGTTGGCTTAAACCTTTTTTTGATGTTTTTATTTTTTTACTTTTTATTTTTTTTTTCCTTTTAGAAATATTTAAGTACATGCACCATGACCAAGGCTGGATTATGACCTATTGGAGCCCTCAGGCTAATAAGCCCTTCCTCCTTGGATGGAACTTAAATTAGCATATATTTCAGCACAATCATTGTTTTGAGGCCCATCTGCTAATGAAATTTTGGGGTCCCTGTCAAACAGCCATTCACTGACTGACCTTTTTTTAACATGTGATATATTTTAGCAACATTACTAGGTATGATAATTGTTGTGAATTCAGTGTGCAGAACTGCACAAAATTATAAATAACAAAAACAGATATGGAGATAGAAAATGTAAGTTATATTGAACGGAATATACAAACTGGAACACGGGTTAGTCAATTTAGGAATACTATTAGTAGAGGCTTACGGCCATATCATGTTGAATACACCGGTTCTCGCTCGATTACCGAAGTTAAGCAACGTTGAACCTGGTCAGTACTTAGATGGGTGACCACTTGGGAATACCAGGTGCTGTAAGCGTATAGTGACGGATGTGCGTTGTGGTGCAGTGAATATCAACTCGGAAATAGAAATCGGTGAGCCGAGTTCGAATTCCAGTCGAATATCCTGCATTCACTTAAGCACTGGTACTCTTGGGAAAGGTATTAATCTGTCCCTTCCCTCCAGTTATGGGTTAAATAACAGGGTAGGACTTGGGGAGCTTGCCCTTAAAAACAAATCCCAATGAATCTTGATACTTGAAAAGAAAAAGTATTACTAGACACAAAAATTATATAAAAACAAAAATAAATTGTTGAAAGAAAAAGGTATTACCAGCAATAAATAAATAAAAAAATTTAGTTGGCAATAAATCACCCGCCAAGGTTGATATGCCATAAAACAAACAAACAACCAACCAACTATTAGGAGAAATAAATATATAGTCTTGAAGTGAAATAGTAGGTCCAGGTAACTGATTCTAGCTAAGTGGAGCTCAGAGCAACAGCAACTGTGATTCCAGATTAAACAAACTAAACTCTCTCACCAACTTATAACTGACTTACAACTAAACTCTGCTGTTCTCTCTATAGGCAGGATCATATGTACACTCAGGTGAGTTCATTATGAGGTACAAAGGGGTGATCCCCAATAATAATGACCTATATCTGGCAGCAAGGTCTCTCATCAGGAGGTTTCAAGGAACACGAAACCACCTTTTAATTGCTGTTATTCCCAAGTCCACCCTAACCCAGGTTGGTAGCATCCTTTAGGGTTCCAGTTATAGGCAAATAGTTAACACCCCAAAGTGGAGTCATTTAAGAGAAAAAGTTAGGCTGGGTAAAAATCTTTAGCTTTGGATAGCAACTTATCTAAAAGAAGGAAATCTCTGAAATTTTGTATAGAATAGGGTAGGCTGAACTCTCTAACATTGGTAATAATCTTCCTAGAGATGCTGTCTCAATAAAAGCACTGAGTTTCCAGTTTCCTAAACTCACTGGTGTTAGGAAGGGCATGCAGCTGTAAAACCCGCTCCAATATTTCATGATGATTCAATTACGGTCTGTCAAGAAATTCCTGGCCAACCCATGCTAGCAAGAAAAAGGACATTAAATGATGATGCTGATTATTACATAGCTTGAAATAAACATATTGCAATTCTTTAAATAAGTAGGATAACCATCTCTTGTTTGACAATGACAACATTCTTTGAGAAATACTATTTTACTATTTATTGCAAATGAAATAAGCACTTATTTCAATACAAATGTAGTAAGTGAAAAAAAAAAATTGTCACTAATTTTTAGGGACCCTACATTGCAGTCTCTGCTAACCTATAGGATGATAGAGCCCTTCTTATGCCTCTTTAGGATGTGAACAGCCATGGTTCTTTGATCACTTACAAACTTATAAATTATTGTTTTCCTCAGGTTTTGAACCTCTGTTTCCTTAAATGTCCTGTGAGTGTCAAATTCTCCAGGCTTTCTTTCCTTGTTACTCACATGTTTTGTTTGTGGGATGCTAACAATTCCTTGAGCTGAAAAATCAATCTGGGCAATTAAAAACCACGATGTCTTCTTGGCTTTATTGTACAAGCCCCCACTGTAGAACCTTAATTTTGAGGAAGTGATGTAAAATCCGCACCTAGAGGCTCTGAGAGAATAAACTGTAATTAGAGAATTAGAGAACGAGAGAATGAATGAACCCAATAATGAGACGAGAAGTTTTATTTTGTGGGTCAGTTACTTGATTGCTTTTTCTAACTTCCATATTGCTCTTGCGTTCAAGATTTCTCTCTGATGAAGCTGATAATGACTCCTTTGCTAGTTGGCAAGTGAACTGATCCACAAGCAACTATATTTGGTTGTGAACAAAGGATTGGCTGATGACAACGAAAGAGGATTGCAATAGAAAAGTTTAGGATTGGTTAAACTTTGTTAGGTGCAGTTTAATATGTCTATTTTTTTTTTCTTTAATGGTGTGTGGGGGGGTGCATGTCTCTGCCAAATGACTTATGCTGGGTGGCAATCCCTCTCAGAAAAAGGAAATTCTCACTGCCAAACCACGGAGAAAGCAATGGAAACCACTGCACTCTTTTTTTCCAAAAAAATGATCATCAATTCATAGATAAGAGAAGGAATGTGTAGAGAGCCATGATAAACGATGTCTACAAAGTCAGTCAGTTAAGTGCCATACTTGGGCGATCATGTCTTGAAAGAGGCATGAGTGACTGGGCTGAAGATTAGCCCACAGTAGGTTGCCATTGCTTTCTGCGGTAGACTGATTGCTGACCAAAGCTATAGAACCCAATCTGTCCTGTTATTTGACCCATAGCTGGAGGGAAGAAATAGATTATTTGCACATATATGATTGTAACAAATTTAAAGTCTACAAAGTACATGGCAGATAATAAAAAAAAAATTACAATTCATCAATATTTTAAAATTGATTTACCCAGAAATATAACACACCTAAAAATATAAACATGTACAGACACGCATTAAATTAATCATAAATAGTGCCAATATATATATATTTATTTTTTTTAGGCCAGCAGATTTTTTGTCAAAGTACTCAATATCAAGATAAGGATAGAATTAATATAGAGAATTTGTCACTTAACTGAGCACTGTTATTTCAGTTATGTCAACTTTGAAGTTTCGGGAAGACGTTATTGCAATATCTTCACTCTTTGGAGTTTTTTTTTTTTTTTTTTTGATCGTATCACCCCGAGCAAGGCAGTAATGCCACTGATGTGCAGGGGGCTACATTATAGTGAAAAGATTGGAAAAGAGAGAGCCGGAAACCACATCTTAAACAGGGAACAAGGGATGAGCCTCTTTGAAGACAGACTGGGTTCTATACCCTTTGTAGTAAAGTTTGAGTTTTGTTTAATGGTATATCAACCTCTGTGTGTTATTTAATGACAAAAAGGTGGGGTTTTAAGGTACTGTTTTTAATGTTCGGTTATAGTGAGAAGGTTGATTTAGTCAGATTTTAATGAAATTTTTTTTTTCTTTTTTTTATTTTAGAAAACTGAAAATTTCTTCTAGTTTTGTATTCAAAAATGTTTTGCTGAGAATAATTATTATATAATAATGACCCTGAAGAGTGAAGAAATTCCAATAATGCCTTTATGAATCTTCAGGCAGCATGGCTGAATTTTAACCTGCTCAACTAAGTGACAAACACCTCCACACACACACACACACACACACACACACACACATATCTATATATATATATATATATATATACACACACACACTCAAGAAACAAAAGTTGGATATTTTCACAAATCCATTAGTAATATCATATTTCGTGGCTCTCAACACAAGTCAGCCCAAATTCATACAACAATAAATGATTCAAATTTATCCAGACTAAGTCCCTTTTTTTTTTCTTTTTTTTTTTTCTTTTTTAATATAAATTTATAATTGGCGAACCTGAAGGAGACTACCACAACTTTTAAATTTGTTATTCATTTTTTTTTTTAAACTTATTTCAGCACAGTCTTATTGGTTATTACATGAAATTTCTGAATTATAAAAAGAATTTCAAAAAATTTCAATATTTAAACAATTTTATGTGGTGGGACTCAGTTTCTCATACAACATTTGACAAAGTCTGGCATGCTGGCCTTCTATGCAAGCTGCCGGGCTATGGTATAACTGGACAGTCCTAATCCAGTCCTTCCTTTCAAATGGAACAATGAGAGTGGTACTGAACGGACAAGCCTCCCAATACTATCACAGGAATACGGGTGTCCCTCAAGGCTCTATTCTAGGTCCTATGTTTTCCTTATCTATATTAAAGATCTCCCTGATGTAATAAGATCCCAAGTGGGCATATATGCTGACAACACTACAGTTTACTCTCATCTCGATCAAAAATCTACCGAGGCTGAAAAAGCAAACCTCGCTGCCGAGCTTGAAAAGGACTTCCAATCTGTGGTAGACTGGGGTAAGAAATGGCTCATAAATTTTAATGCTTCCAAAATGTAAGCTGCTATCTAATGACCACCACAGGCAATCGTTCTTCCCACACATTAACATGGATCAGGCTTCTCCCCCTGAAAGCGAAACACTGCGCCTCCTCGGGTTAACTCTCACACCAGACCTCAAGTGGAATAACTATATAGAATCCATAGCTAAATCCGCTAAAGAAAGTCGATTCTCTGTGTAGAGCCAGGAAGTTTACTCGTCCCAAACAATCCTGCACATATACAAGTCTATCATCTGCCTGTGCATTGAGTATTGCTGCCATATCTGGTCTGGTGCTCTTGCTATCCATTTAGATATCCTCGACTAAATCCAATGGAGAATCTGTAATGTGATCGATCCCGACTTGGCAGCTTGGATACAGTCACTTTCTCACCAACGCAATGTGGCTTCCCTGTGTCTCTTCTACAAGTACTTCCACAGCTTTTGCTCCGATGAACTTAACTCACTGGGACCCCCTATATGTCAATTTCCTCGAGCCACAAGATTAGCAACTAGGTCCCACCTTTTTACTGTGAAACCAATAAATTGTAAATGCAAATTCTACTCCAGCAGCTTCTTTTCTCACACTTCCTGTCTGTGGAATTCCCTTCCACATACTTGCTTTCCTGACAGTTACAATCTCCAAGAATTTAAGTGTAAAGTCAATAGTCATCTCCTGTCTCACTAACTTACATCCACTCTCTCATGCTTTTCTACATTCACCCCACTCTCATCAGTACACTCTTCCCTCTCCTACTCTCTTCCTGACACCCCCTGCACCCTCTCACTCCTCATGACATTCCTTCTATGTAACCCCCTGCACAACAGTGGCAGTAAAATGCCTTGCTTGTGGCTACACGATTATAATAAAAAAAAAAAAGTGTTATATATTTATTTCTACCGGCCTGATTATTTACGATAAATTTTTGTTACAGAAATATATGTTAATTGGCAAGATTCGAACCTGTGACCCTATCCACATAGGGGAAGCCATCAATTGATCTGGTGCGTCTTCGAACTCTCAACAGTCTAAATGAAGGCAAATTAAGCCTATATATATATCCGTTACATGTTCACATTTGTTGACATTATGATACATTTCAGAGCAAATATGGTTATTACGATGTGGTTCTACAGAAGGATACTGCGGAAATCATGGACCGAGCATGTGAGCAATGATAAGGTGTTGGAAAGAATGGCAACGAAAAAAAATTGTGAGCATCAGGAAGAGACAACTGAAGTTCCTGGGACATGCAATGAGGAAAAGGGCTTAGAGAGCCTGATACTAACAGGCCAGATAGAGGGGAAAAGAGACAGAGGAAGGCAACGGATAACATATATGAAGGGCTTGAGCAGGTGGATGACAGAACGGGGGTTGCGTGCTGTAACAGGAGAAAGCTTACTAAGAGCCACCAGGGATAAGGAGACATGGAAAGCCATGATCGCCTATGTCCTGAAATGACAGGGAACGTAGAAGAAAAATATATATGCCAATTGTTTATAAGAAATTATAATCTTGATATAAAGTGGGGGATCAATTCTATATTATAATCAATATATAAAGTGATCCCTCAATTTATGGCCATGCTAGTTTTTATACCTTTGTATTCTAGGTTTATGGGCTTGAGCTAGTGGATGGTAGAGCCGGGTTTGGGTGGTGTTAAGAGCCACCAAGGATAGGTAGATGTGGAGAGCCATGATCACTGACGTCCTGAGAGGACAGGGCACATAGAAGATGTGATTAGGCTAGAGCAATTGTTTGATGAGATAAAAACGTAAAATAAAATTTCCAAATATATACTTTTTATCTAATTTCATGTCTGTAATTTTGTTTGCAAATATAATTAAATAAAGGGTGTGATGGATAATTATCTACTTGATACTAAAACGAAAATAACACTGACATCTTATTTTAACATAGATAGATATTTATGAAAATTATACAAAAGTATCTTGAAAGACAAATGACATGATTTATATGAGTTGTACATTGTACCAACAAATGTAATATGATTTCTTCAATAAAATCACCGTGGGCTGCAACCACAGTCTCAAGATGACTTTGGAATCACTTGCAACTCCTTTAGATGATTTCTTTAAGTTTATGAATGCTTCTATAATCCTTGCCTTTAGTTCATCTTTGGTGTTAGAAGAGATATTGTTGGTCAACTGCACTCCACACATAATGCTCAAGGGGCCTGCAGTCTGAGGAGTTAAGTGGATGTTATGGTTGCAGATATTGTCTGACAGTCATGACTGAATTCTCCTGCTTGTATGGCATGGTGCAGAATCTTGTTGCCAGGTATCAGTCTTCCAGCAGCCACCCTCTTGACCTAGGGCAACACTACTTCCTTAAAGCTCTTTTTAGGACTCGATGTTAAGTTTAAAGCCCTCCTCAACAAATTTGAGAGCTCTTTTTTTTTTTTTCATCAGAGTGAGCTTTCTGAGCTGCCTTACCTTCATAATCACCATTAAACTCATCCAACTCTTTTTGAATCTTTTGCATTATTCTCAGATTTGCACCCAAACACTATGAAATGTTCATATTGAAACTTCCAAAGAAAATGCCAAGCATGTTGTTTCCAAGTTTCTGGCAAAGTGGATTACATCATGGTGATCTTTTTCTACAGACTGTATGTGGCTGATATTCCTATATTATGCAACTGACAAAAAACAAAAAGAATGCATGCAAGAAATTATAAAATGGTGACAATTTACTCATTGCAACCCGTAAGAATTGAAAATAATGTTTACATTGTGTGTGTGTTTGTGTGGATACTCTCAATTTGATTGAGCACTCTGGAGAAGAGAATTTTAAAAACAGTTCCCACTTCAGTGATTTAAGCATTACTCTTTAGACATGAATCGAGTTCTTTCGGTGACTGGCGTGTGTATACACCACTTATGTATAACACACTGAAATTTCCCTTCTCTCATTCCATGCACCTATGGCTTGAAGGGTAGCGACTCTGACTGACACCAAATTGGTTGAGTTTTGATCCCAGCCAGAAGCAAGTTGATGTGTCTAGCCACACTGATGAACTGTGATACAGTGAAACAGACTTGTATGTGGATGACTAATATATTATACTCTCATTATGATTGAGCTCTCTAGAGAAAAAAAAATTTAAAAACAGTTTCCACTGCTGCGATATATGCATTACTCTTCAGAAATGAATAATTTATATACACTGCTTATATACAACACATTAAAATTTTCCTACTCTGATTACGTGTGCCTATGGCTTTGGAATTAGCAACTCCGACTAACATCAAATTGGTTGGGTTTCAATCCCGGCCAGAAGCAAGTGAATGTTTAACCACACTGATGAGCTGTGATACAGCGAAACAGGCTTCTATGTGGACACCGAATATACATAGTTATCTGCAGACATCAGTACAGTTAGACAGCCGATTGCCTTTTACCCAGGACTGAAACCCGACTGAATTGGCGTCAATCAGCAATTCTACTTCTGAGCTACGGGCACTCGTTAGAAGGAAGAGTCTTTTTAGCGTTTATATTATCATTATACACGCCCAATAGCTGAGAGTGTTCTAATTCATTGATGAATGAACGATGCCTAGATGCAAGAGTACCTACTGTTTTTCATATATATATATATATGCCATTTACATACAAGCTTCTTTAGCTGTGTCACAGCTCATCAGTGTGGCTAAACATCCTGTCTGGGATCGAAATTCGACTGATTTGGTATCAGTCAATCAGTCATTAACCCTTAAGCCATAGGTATATGGAATCAAAAAAGGGAAATTTTAGCACATTGTATATAAGCGGAGTATACACAAGCCAGTCATTGAAAGAACTAAATTCATTAATGAAGAGTAATGCATAATTTGCTGAAGTGGTAACTGTTTCTTTAAAAATGTTCCTCTCTAGAGAGCTCAATCATAATGTGAGCATAATATATTCATCATCCACATACAAGCCTGTTTCACTGTATCACAGCTCATCAGTATGGCTAGACGCATCCACTTGCTTCTGGTTCGGATCAAAACTATTACGCACACGCACACACACACACACACACACACACACACACACACACACGTGTCTGTGTTTGTGTGCATGGCCAAATGGTTAAAACGTTTGATTTCTGTCTATGAAGCTCGAGTTCTAATCTGACCATGTTTGATTTATTAGGAAGGTGACATGTTGACATTATCAGTCTGGAGAAGTCGATCCCAGTGTGCGACACTTTTGGAAAGTGCCTGTAAACTATACCATGGGTTAACCCAAGCCTTGTGAGGGAAATTGGGTAGATAGCTCCCTTTGAGGAGATGTTGATGGTTGTACTAGCTCAGTTAGAGGTCATCATGTCCATGTTCAAACTGTTGTTCATGCTAGATAATGTGCTCTCTCTCCCAGAAACTGTAACTAATGTTCACTCAGCATAGCTGAAATTTAAACCAAAGGTGGGCTTTGTGGATGTTGAACAAAAAAGAGTACCTGATTAAGCATCTACAATGGGGATTAGCTAGCTGCCCTGGTAGACAGGTATCCTCGAATACGAGTGGCCAGCTATTATATATATATATATATATATATATATATATATAACGTTTTCAGATTACAGATTGCTATCTGCAAATTTAATGTACAGAAACAGACATTACATTTTAAGTCAAACTAAAAAGTTGATCTTAAGCTGTTTTTAATCTAAAGTTGGGTAGAAACAAAAATTAAATTGAATAAGCCACAGTTTGCCATTACTAAAAATATAGCACTGTGTTTTTCTTTCTTTTTTCTTTGCTTTGCCTTTTTATGTATATTTATAATTTTTATTGATACATTCTACTTTTTTCATTTTAGGTAAGTAAAGAACTTTGGAATATTCTGACTACAACGGTAAGTTAAGAAATACACTTACCTGTTATTCCTTTAGTCTATTTTTTATCTGTCTTTGCCCTGGGGGTGCAGAACAGGACACTGATACAGTACTCTTTATTTCCTTGGCTAGTGTCTTCCCACTATCTAAAAGCAATTTATTTCCCTCCTGTCACACTAATGGAGAGCGAGAGAGAGAGAGACACAGACAACAGTAAGGCAGCTCCAGCTCAGTGCATTCTCTTTACAACCAGATATGAAAGCTTTTGTTGTGTTTGTTCTTTATTAGTGCCTTCTTATGTTAATTATTAAAAAAAAAAATAAGCCCCTGTTAAAGAGCAAACACGTGGCACTAGGCTTAACAACTGGTGGTAAACACGTGGCGCTAGGCTTAACAACTGGTGGTAAACACGTGGCGCTAGGCTTAACAACTGGTGGTAAACACGTGGCGCTAGGCTTAACAACTGGTGGTAAACACGTGGCGCTAGGCTTAACAACTGGTGGTAAACACGTGGCGCTAGGCTTAACAACTGGTGGTAAACACGTGGCGCTAGGCTTAACAACTGGTGGTAAACACGTGGCGCTAGGCTTAACAACTGGTGGTAAACACGTGGCGCTAGGCTTAACAACTGGTGGTAAACACGTGGCGCTAGGCTTAACAACTGGTGGTAAACACGTGGCGCTAGGCTTAACAACTGGTGGTAAACACGTGGCGCTAGGCTTAACAACTGGTGGTAAACACGTGGCGCTAGGCTTAACAACTGGTGGTAAACACGTGGCGCTAGGCTTAACAACTGGTGGTAAACACGTGGCGCTAGGCTTAACAACTGGTGGTAAACACGTGGCGCTAGGCTTAACAACTGGTGGTAAACACGTGGCGCTAGGCTTAACAACTGGTGGTAAACACGTGGCGCTAGGCTTAACAACTGGTGGTAAACACGTGGCGCTAGGCTTAACAACTGGTGGTAAACACGTGGCGCTAGGCTTAACAACTGGTGGTAAACACGTGGCGCTAGGCTTAACAACTGGTGGTAAACACGTGGCGCTAGGCTTAACAACTGGTGGTAAACACGTGGCGCTAGGCTTAACAACTGGTGGTAAACACGTGGCGCTAGGCTTAACAACTGGTGGTAAACAACGTGGCGCTAGGCTTAACAACTGGTGGTAAAGAGAATGAACTGAGCTGATGTTGTCTCTCTCTCTCTCTCTCTCTCCGTAAGCATGAGAGGAGGGAAATTTTATATATATATATATATATATATATATATATATATATATATATATCCTCCTGTCATTCTCAGGGTTTTAATATTTTTTTGCTTATGTCTTAATGTCAAATGCTCAACAATAGGTACCTCAGTATATGTGTTGCCGTCATTTTAGACAGCATATCAATATAAATACTTTGCTCTTCATATTGCTGATATATTCTGTATCAGGGCGGTGTATTTCAGCTTCATTACCATAGCAACAGGGTGAAACCGCTTGATACAGTTTGGCCTTGAATTTAGCTGTGCATGCAAAGTAAGTTATAACATTCTTGCTCACTACTGTCGTTTATTGCTGTGCTTGATAGGAAAATGTGTAAGATGTGTTCATCTCAGAATGCCAATGAAGTTCCATCAGTAGAGAAAAACATAGACGGTACCTCTACCAAACTGTTACATGATCTCAATAAAAGTTGAAATTGCCATACAGGTCTTCGTTAGACATATAGCAATCTCCGAAAGGTATCTCACGTGATCAGGGTAAGAAGAATATATAATCAACATAGGGGAATCCACCAATTTTCTTACTGTTGTTACAGTGTAAACATGCACGCTCTGCTAGCAGTGTGCACCAAGGAGAAACAAATGCAATGATCTGATTGATCTGGTTGGAAGGTGTCAGGCTGAAATTCATTGGAGACATTACAGTGATAGCAGATTATCACATTGAAGTGTGTATGAAAAAAAGGGCAATTTTATAACTAACGTATTTTCATCAGTATCATGGGATAAAAGCCCTGTCATTATTGCTGGCAGTCGGAAACTTTTACGCTGTCAGTTTGTGATGTCACCTTATTTATTTATTTTTTTTTTATGCCATCTCTGCTGGTGACTGGCACCTCACCCCCAAAAAACAACTATTTGATCTTATATTCTGAAAAAAAAAATCTTGCTTTTCTGTAAGTCCGATTTTGTCATTAAGAGTTGTTTCATTTTTACTGAAGTTGAAAAGAAAAATATTCTTGTAAAACCCAAAACAATTTCAAAAGTTCAGCAACGATTTGTTTTCACATATTTACTACATTTTATTTTACTTACAAATATGTTTTGTCTGTGTTTTCTTTTTAATTCGTCTTAAATCCGTAACTGCTGTTGTTTCATAGAGGTTCTTTACTTTTTTTTTCTCCAAATATGAAGCAAACAATTTTTGTCAGTCTGTTTCTTTTCTCTTTTAGCTTTCTCTCTCTCACTATCAGTTCTCTCTCACTGTTGGCTCCCTCATTTATATGTATATACACACACACACACACACACACACATATATATATATATATATATATATATATCATACAAACATGCACATATGTACACTCGTGTGTGTGCATGTGTACACATGCAGATATATATATGTGAGTGCGTATGTACACGCTTTTTCTCTAATATATTTGTGTGTGTGCACGTACCTGCACTGTCTAATACTCGCATATTGTTGCAACTTTGAATCTGTATATTTATTGATATTTTTTTAAAACATTATTACCTGTGTAAGGTTTTTTGCTTTTTTCCTCCCTTGTCTTCTTTTTTTTTTGTCTGTGTTTTTCTCCAAGACATTTTCATTGTTTAATCCATTGATTTCTCTTGTGTTGTGGTGGTGGGGTGGGGATGTAAGCACAGTTTCTCTTATTGTTTTATTTAACAGACATGCTTTCCTGTTTACTCCCTCTCCACCAGTCCAATTCTTGGGAACACGATAAAAAAAAATGAATGTAACTATTGTTCTGCAGAATTATTGTCTCAGTATTCAAATATTTTTGAACAATTGGCTGTTTCTTGGTTTATATATATATATATATATATATATATATATATATATATATTATTTTTTAAATATGCTTTTAAAATTTCTTAATTTTCTGTGCATTATTAGTTTGTGTGTGCCGTATTTGAGATCAAAGAAAAAAAATTAATCAAGTCCCTTGTAATTGGAAAGACAGGGGTTTAGCTCTTACCAATTCTTTACGTGGTCATTCCGAGAGCAATATGGATGGCACTAGAACTTTATTAGGCAAAATCAAATTGCTGATGTTTGGAAAACTTTTGCTAGCAATCCACAATATCAGTGTTTTTATTTTAATAATAATGTCCTGTCTGAATTTGAGATGAAGAGTTATCGTTAGTTACACTCTTAGGGCTAATGATCTCATCTTTCTGGTTGGTTTCCAAACCATCTGCCATTGTGACAACCACACTTCATCATGTGTATATCGATCTAGTTAACCTACAGGAAATTCTAAATTGAATTCTTTTAATCTACAGGGGTAGACTGTTCTCATTCCACTGTGCATGTCTTGGAATATCTGTAGAGTTATCTTTAGTCTGCAGATCATTTAAATACGACACTGGTTGGAGTAGAATATTTGTGTTAACCATGGATATTAGCATAGGATTTTTGCTTTCTTAAACCAAAGATTTCTTTTATAAGCCATGTCGACTCGGGACAACAAATCGGGGTACCAAGTTCGAATTCCAGTCAAATTCCTTGCATTCACTTATGTACAAATACCCTGGGGAAAGGTATTAATCCGTCTGTTACCTCCAGTTATGGGTTAAATAATAGGACAGATTGGGTTCTATAGCCATGGCTGGAACCAGTCTACCGCAGAAAGTAATGTTAACCTACTGTGGGATAGTCTTCTGCCCAGTCAGTCACGTCTCTTTTGAGACATGATTGTCCAAAGCATGTATCATGTATGGCACTTTACTGACTGACTGAATATCATAGTTGAAAATATAAAACTGCTACTGGATATAAAATGGGGGATCAGTTTTCTATTGTTATTAACTAATAAACTGATCCCCCACGAATTATACTTAATATAATAGTGTAATATAATCTGTCTTCCCCCTCTAGTTATGGGTTAAATAACAGGAAAGATTGAGTTCTATAGCCCTGGTTGGCAACCATTCTACCGCAGAAAGCAATGTCAACCTACTGTGGGATAATCTTCTTTCAGGACATTATTGTCCAAAGCGTGTATCACGTATGGCACTTAACTGACTGACTTCTTCAGAATATTGGTGATCATGACTCTCCACAATTTCCTTTCTTTTGTAGCTCTTGATTAATTTTTTTTTTTTACCTCTCTAAAACTTTGTTTCCCTATACATTTACTCAAGCTCATTTCTCTTCTGCTGTGTGCTGTGTCCATTCAGGTTGTTGGTAATCATGGCTCTCCACCATTTCCTATTCTTTGTAGCTCTTCATAAATTTTGTCTTTTTATTTTCTCGTCTAAATCTTGTTGCAATATCCATTTACCTAAGCCCATTCTTCTTCTGTTTGTTATGTCTCTTCAGGACATTGGCGATCATGACTCTCCACAATTTCCTATTCTTTGTAACTCTTAATCAACTTTGTTTTTTGTTATTTTTCCTAAAACTTGTTCTGCCATCCATTTACTCAAGCCCATTCTTCTTCTGTGTGCCATGAACCTTCAGAACGTTGGCGATCACAGTTCTCCACAATTTCCTGTCCCTTGTTACTCTTAATAAATTTTAGCTTTTTGTTATCTTTTCTAAACCTTGTTCTATCATCCATTCACTCAAGTTCATTCTTCTTCTTCTTTTTCTTTTTCTATATGAAGTGTCTTTTCAGGGCATTGACAATCATGGCTCTCCACAATTTCCTGTCCTTTGTAGCTCTTTATAAATTTCGTCTTTTTGTTATTTCTCCTTTTTGTTATTTCTCCTTGACCTTGTTCCCTTATCCATTTACTCAAGCTCATTCTGCTTCTTCTATGTGCCGTGTCTCTTCAGGGTGCTGGCAATCATGGCTCTCCACAATTTCCTGTCTTTTGTAGCTCTTAATAAATCTGGTCCTTTTGTTATCTCTCCTAAACCTTGTTCCGCCATCCATTTACTCAAGCTCTAGTTAAGGTTTATGTTATTCTACTCTGTCTCTCTTGCCTTTGAGTATCAATTTTTCTAAGCTTACTTTCCTTGCTCACATGTTCAGTCCATGGTATTCTCGGTATCCTTCTGTAGAACCACATTTCTGTTCAAGTCTGGTCTTTGTGAAGAGATTGTCTAGCATTTACTGGCATATAGAAGGAATTATGTAACAGCTCTCTAATCTTTGTCTTTAACAACTTTCCAGTTTTCTAATACTTTGCTTAGCTTCTGGAAAGCCACTTTCACCATCCCAATGGACATTAAGATTTCAGTATCACACTTCCTGGACATTTAAATTTTACTTGTTTAATTTTGATATCTCTAATTCGTAATGTGCATGTCCGTCACTCTCTTTTGCTGACGATTAAACATTTAGTCTTCCTGCAATTGATGTTTAGTCTGGTAACCGTACTTTGTCATTTTGATATCACTATTAAGAGTTGTTTCAACTTTCTTTCTCAGTAAAACCTGCAAATATCCCAGGCCAGGCTGTATTTGTCCTGACCTGGCATCTTCTCTTCAGTCACTTTATAAACGCTATAATATATTTTTCTCTGTGCCACTTCTAAAAATATTTGGTAATTGTTTTGACAATGTTTTCACCATAGCGCCCAAACATTATGAATTTAAGCTCAGTACTAGATTGGTCACTAGGTCTCATCAATTTACAATTAAATTGACTAGATGTAACTGATACTTTTCTTGCCTGTGGAATTCTCTTCCAGCTTCTTGCTTTTTAGCCAACTTTGATCTTCAAAAATTTAAATAAAATGTCAATTTATTGAATGACCCTCGTAGAAGTCCTTATATCGAAAAATTCACTTTATGTATTGAATGACCCTGGTATGTCCCAGAGGAGAAAAGGAGGAAATTGCAAGTCTTGGGCTTCTGAAAACTGATGATTGTGAACCAGAGTTTCTTTCTACAACTGGAAAAGATATATTACAAAGGGAGACAGTATCATCAACATGTAAAATGTATAATTTGCTGAAAGAGGCAAATTTAGCCTTAGCTTGGGTCCCTTATCTGAGGCTAAAATAAAAAAGCAACAGCAACCGCTCAGTTTGGATCATGTAAATAAACTGAAATTGACTGCAATTTTCATTGCTGTATGAAGTGACATCATTAAGTAGTTGTCATATGACCCATGTGACTAATCTCCATCAAAGGGAGATAATCACTTTCTGTATCTGTACACCTGTTCTTTTGTTATTCTCAATACTTAATAATGCTTTTCCTTTTTATGCTTTCACATTCGATAACTCTTTGTATCTTGGGGACTTTATTATCTTACTTGGAGTGAAGTGATTAAAAGAAAAAGTCTGGATGTAACCTAAAGTTTTATGCTGACAGTTTCTTCTCTCACACTTGCTTCTAGTTAACTTTGACCTCTAAAAATTTAAATTCAATGTCTATCATCATCTTTTTTTTCTTAATTCTTGTTTTTTCATTGTTCTTGCTCCTTCATGTTTTTTTTTTTTTTCTCATACTTCTAACATTCAGTAACTCGTATCTAATTGGTTTTATTACCTTTCTTGGGATGGAATAATTGAAAATCAAATTTTACAAACCTTGTGTCTGTTTTTTTTTTTTTTTTTTTTTTTTTTTAGTTTATAAGGAATGGATTTCTTAATTTAATTGCATACTTTATATATAGGAAGTCTACTTAATAAGTAAAATGTGATGAAAATAGCTACATATGTGTTTATTTATTTTTTTTTTTCAAACTAATAAACTCTTTAGATATATTCCTGTCTTTTTTCATGTTCAGATAAGTCTGTAATAGTGTCTGCAGGCCAGGAAAAATTGCATGTGGTGTTTTTGTTTCGGTTATTAAGGCCATCTTGAGAGAGAGAGAGAAAAAATTAGTGAGAGAGAAATAGAAACCTTGTGTGACTGATTTTATTAGTGATGGATATTTCTGTCTGTAACTGTGTATTTCTTTAACAGATGGCCCAGTAATTACAGTTTTGATCTTTTCTCTCTCATCTGTTATTTTCTACTGTGCTTGCCTTTTCAGCAAAGACGGCTTAAACAGCCGTTCTCAAATGAAAGGCCAGTTGGGGGCGGTAAAGGACATATTTAAGCCTTGCTTAAAATCTACATTTAATTTACTCACAACTTTTAAAAATATCTAGAAATAATATCACTTTTCTGACCATTTTAAACAGATTAACCCATATCCCCTGGCATCAATTTAAACTGATAATTGTATTTTTTCTTCATATATATTTTCTTAAAATTTTCCTTAAGGCCTGAATTTTCTTTATTTTTAGCTAAACACATAAAAAGAAAAATATATCTACATGACAAAGAAGTGTAAGGAGTAAGGAAAAATAAAAAGTGTTTTACATATAATATGGAGATAGTCCTGTGTCTGGAGAAGCTATGTTTAGAATATATTTAACATATTTCCATGAAATTTTCACTTTCCAAAATTACCTTGTTTCCTGTTTAGGATAGCACTTCTGGTTCCTTTTAAATATTTTTCTCTTCCATAGGACTAGATAGGTTCATTTATCGTCCAGTTCACACTCCTCCCAGATCTTTTGTATGGTAATAGTTTATCCCATGATCCATGCTCAAGATAGGGTTTCCTGCTCCTTCTGAAGTCTACTTCAACTCTATACTTCTGATGCCTCCACCTGAACTCTGAAATTTTATTCACTAGTCATTTTTTCTCTCCCAATAGGAACAGATAGGTTAGCCTATCATCTGCTTCATACTCCTCCCTATTCTTTTGGACAGAAATAAAGTTTCCTATTTAAGATTGGGTTTTTGGTTCCTTCCAAATGTTGGAATTTTTTAGGGGGTACCCCTGTATACTAGTGAGCCAACCATGAGCTAACTCATTTTATAGTTCACAAATAGAAGGGTTAACCAATCAGAATGCTCAAAATATTCAATGTGGCATGTATAAAAGGCAACCATATTTTCTTGAGTATTGGTGATATAATCCGATTCAGTAGAGTGTCTGACTTGTGAGTGTTAATCTTTGACATTGTTTCATTGAACAGATTACGTGTACTGCGCTGTATTCTATATTCATAAACTATGGTGGACATGGTCAACACCAAATTTTATTTCTACTCTATACTTCTAACCTTTCTGACTGAACTCAAAAATTCTATTTACCAATTAGATCTAAAGTCTAGATTTGGTTGTTGTCTTTCCTATATAGCCCTGAGGATTTCACTTCTTACTCTTTCTTATGCTAATTTAGCTCCACACAGTAATCCTCTACATTGGGTGGTTTTTGAGCCTGGTATTCAGCGAACATTAAGTTAAAAAAAAAAAAGCGAAGTGGATAGATATATTAAAAAAGAAAGACAAACTGATACCAGGAGTAGCTAACTGCA